>CM055431.1:16055892-16655892 GCA_029228465.1 Salix viminalis
AAATTTAAATTGAATTCATTTTATAATGATAAAAATCTTGAATTTACTGTCAGAATATATATTATTTATGTTTAATAATTGAGATTTGACGTTTAATAGTTAATTTTGGAATATTGAATTAAAAAGTATGATACGCTAGTGTATTTTATGAGTGAAAGTGGCATGAGTTACTAAAGTTTTTTTTTATTATATTATTAATTTGTAATGTTTACATCATCTTGTATGCACTTTTAATTAATGATTATGTAAAATTTTAATTATTATAATATTAGTAAATCACGTCACTCGAAACTAAGATCACATGAGAACAAGTCACTTAGTCCTCAGCTTTTATCATTAAACTAATTGCTAGATGATTTAAAAGTTTTTTTCTTATTAAAGTTAATCGTGTTTATTCTAGAAAACTCTTACTTAGCAAAAACATGCTGATCGCTTGAACTAAAAAGCTAGTGTATTTTTTTTAGAAAGAAAATTATAAGAAGTAAACAATTAAATTATTCCAACAATTTCTCATACAACCGAAGAGGCAGTGACGCAATTAGACTCCAGGTTTAAAGATTAGCAGCCATACACTCTCGCATTATATTTTGAATGCTTTTTTAAAAAAAAATAAATCCTGCAACTACAATACCAAGCACACACGAAAGAAAACATAGAAACAAAAACAAAATAAACAAAAAACAATTATCTTGTAAATAATTTTAAAATATTTTTTATATTTTAAATTAAAAAATACAAAAATAAGTTTCATCTGTCCATTTATGTAGCTTTAAGTTCTCAATAGGTATTTATACAGCAGATCTCGAGTTCAAATCAATATGTGATGCATCCCTTATAAAAGCCTGAAACAACTAGATTTTACTTATTCATTCGAACTCACAAAGTGAGTGGGGCTTCCTTGCATCCAAAAAAAATATCTAGTTTAAATATCATCTATATGCTTTCACGCGATGACACAGAGCTTGATATCTGCACAGAAACTATCAAGTTCGAGTGATGACATGTATTTCTTGTAAAAATCCGGGACAACCAGGATTTTACCCGTTCATCTGGATCTATAAAATATATTTTCTGGTAAATGATGTTTCCTCAAATAAAAAGAATAAAAAAAAATGAAGAAAAGAGCATTAAATACACATTAATTAGCATAATTGTCAATCTTCTGTACGGCTAGCTAGTTTCTTTTTTTCTCCTCTTATCTAATATTGTACCAAAAGAGTACTCGTGGCTACCTTCATCACAACAAGTTGCTGGGTCCATAGAGGGCATGGACCCTTTTTTTTTATTTAATTTTCATCGTTTTCCTCTTTAATTTGTTGCACCAACTACAATTTATATACATATTTCAACGACTTATAACCTGTTTTTTCAACAAAATAAAAACCTTACTCGAAATTTTATTATTTATAACTGACAACCATACCATACACGATCAATTAATGATTTGTTTTTAATAGAGATCACGACGAGCAACCCTCATGGTTTTGCACTCCTTGAGTTCTCGTTTTCTCCTCTGACATGCATGGTCAATGCATGCTTTAGCGCCGCCCACACACCCACCCGTTGACGCGGGGAAGAAGCCAGGAGAGGTTGGACCGTTGGAGGAGGTCGGGTCCCTGGAAGAAAAAAAATAGCTCAGCCGTGAAGAATTTGACATTTTAAAGCTAAATAAAAATAAGATCATGCGTTTTAAAATTATTATTTTTTAAAAATAAAAAGTTTATTTTATTTTTTTTTAATATTTTAAAATCATTTTTGATATGCTGATATCAAAAATAATTTTTAAAAAAAATTAAAAAATATTATTCTAATACTTTTCCGAACGAAAAGCATTTTGAAGAGTAATATGAACTACACTCCCAGACAAGTCTGAAGTTTTCATGGTCTTAACCCACTGGCTCCATACGAACTGTATTGATGTGGTTAAGGTAGTTTTAAAAATATTTTTTTTATTTAGAAATATATTAAAATAATATTTTTTTATTTTTTAAAAATTATTTCTGACATAAATACATAAAAATAATCTAAAAACACTAAAGAATTAAATTTAAAAAAAAATCAAAAACTATTTTTTGAAAATTAGTGTAAAACGGTATCATATCCGATGCGATAGAGGCCATTAGTTGGCTCTTTAACTCTGTGGTGTTGTCAAATTCGTAGTTATGGTTAAGGTTATCAAACTCTATTTTTTTGACACGATATGAAATTAATATCTGAACTTGGATTATAAAATTAGATTGTAAAAAAATTATATTTAAAATATTTCTGTATTAAAATTATAAAATCATAGATAAAATCATTGTGATAGAAAAAACGTAGCTTATGGTTACGGTGATTGATTGAATTAGTTGGCTCTAGCCCTCTATATATTAATTAGCAGCTCCAACCCTACGATATAGCCTGACCTGACCACACACCAGCTAGGTTACGAAACCAAACCGAGGAATTCAATATCGTCCCAAGCAAGGTTTTAAATTTACAAGCAACTTGAATTAATTGTAATGTTCGAGATTACACATCGAACATCATTTTTTATATGCAATCAAATCAGTAATGTTATGCTATAAAATATGATACGTATTATTTTTAAAATATTTTTTACTTGGAAAATATATTAAAATAATATTTATTTTTTATTTTTAAAAATTTATCTGCACGTAACAAAAAAAAATTAAAACTAGAAAAATCAAGATTTTTTGTTTTAAAATAGCTGTACTGCAATTTTCAACCAAGTGATAATGGGAATTTATAGCCAATGCATCTCGCATACTTCATCATTTTGTCCATCCAAATTAAGGTCCTGTTTTTCAAGAGGAGGGTTAGGACTTAGCAATCGATATATTTGGTTTTCAAAACCATTTATTCCTACAAGGATGTTTGGTTAGACATTTACGTACACAAGAACATATAACATTTGTCGTTCTTGTTTCTGTCGCACCAAAACAAGCTTCTTGGATTGCGAATTGATGTATTATTGATTGAGGGTGTGTTTGCGAACAAAAGTTTTTTTTTTAAAAAAAGAAATATATATATATATATATATATATATATATATATTATTTTTATTTTCAATAAATTATTTTTTTAATATTTTTAGATTATTTTGATGTGTTGTAAACAATAAATCGTTTGGGACTCGACTTGTATGATTATTTAATTTTGGCATGTTGACGTAAAGTTCTGAGTCGGTGATTAAGAATAATAATTAAGAATAACATATTTGAGTTTTTGATGTCAATTGGTCATATTATCTTAGGACGTTTTGATTATCACATAGAAATTTATTAAACACCGAGGCATATTGTTTAACTTGTAATTATTTCATAGAAGCAATGGCCTGGCCCTAGAGGCATATTATTATTTCCATGAATTAATAAATGAAATAAAACAATAAATAAATCTCAAGGATGAATACTACTCCAAGCTCTCTGGAATTAATAAAAATTATTCTCTGTATTTTACACATCAATTTTATTATTAAAAAAACAGTGAATTCTATGTCTGATTTGACCTCTATTGCTGTTAAATTTTACTACTGAGTTAACGACGATTAATTTAGATAAAATATTTTTTTATACCATTAATTATTCTCTATTATTTTTGTTGATACACTTGTTATTTTAATGTTGTACGACGATAGTTTAAATTAACACTACTATCATTTAACGAGAGAATAAATACATCGACTACTCATTTGGCAGGAGCATCGTGCACGTTCAACAAAATCCACGCAGCAACTACCATAGTACCTCGTAAACAATTCATAATAACGGTGATCAAGTGATACAAACTGAAAGTTTATATGATCTTTAATTCTGTAAAATTAGTCAAAATATACACAAGATGACTGGACACCCATAATTAATAAAAAAATTCCTAATCACATGCAATTAGTGGCGTAAATCCAAATCGAACCACCTTAATAAATCCCTGCAGTATTGAAAGGAATCCTTTAAAAAACTACACGCAATGGACAAAAAAATTGACGTGGAAAGTGAGTTTCAGTTTCCGAGATGATGACAGGATGTCAGGCCACGTAAGGTGAAAACGGCACAATGTTGACAACGTTTTTTTCAATAATAAAAAAAACAGGTGCCTGTAACGGCAAAGGTGCAATTTGTAAGAATATCAATTTTTTAACTGTTTTCTAATATCATTTGCATTAAAAATGTATATTAATCTCAACAGGGTAGCATGGTGGTTAAGAAGATAAGCCCCCAATTTTAACCTTTTGAATTTTAGAGTCAACTAGCATTAGAGTTTGCGGTTCATTGTGGATCTGAATTATTATTATTATTATTATTATTATTATTATTATTATTATTATTATTATTATTATTTTGTATAGAAACATAATCTTCAGCTGTTGAAATGGAATAAAATAAGAATATCAAAAACAAAAATTAATCATATATCAACACGGAACACTCCGCTAAACCTATGGTTCAAATTATATAACTAAAATAACTCGGTATAAAAATTAATAAAATTGTAAAGCTCGTTGAAAAAAAAATCACTTTTAAATTTGTAACTCGGGCTATCAAACTTAAGGATCTAGTTTAAAACAATCATGAAGTCTGATTCTCAATAAATTACATATTATATTATTATTATTTTAAAAATCAATCATGCATTTTAAAAAAAAATAACATTTTATGAAAAAGTTAAGTTTTTTAATTTCATTTCTAAAAAAAAATATTTTAAAATATTAATATTAAAAGTAAAAAAAATAGAATAAAAAATATTGCTAACCATATTCTCGAAAAGGCAATAATACCCGCAGGGGTTTTAGGCTCGTCAGTGAACTATTTTCTATTGTGTTTTTCCCCGTCACTAAACTATTTGTTTTCTTATAAAAACTAGACCAAGCACGCAACGTGTGATGATTTTGAAAATATACTTCCATATTAAAAAAATAATTTAATTTTTTTAAACAGTTTTTTGAATGATATTATCTTAACCAATTCGAGTTAAACAACTTAGCGTATGACTGAATTTTTCCTGGTTAAATTTAATAATCTACAACTAAGTATGCAAGTTATCTTAGCTTGCTGTTAATCATGCAATGAGTAGGTGTTTAGAAGCGTGTTTTTGAAAATATTTTTATTTAAAAATATTTTAAAATTATATATTTTAAAAAAATTTACATCAACAAATAAAAATATTTAAAAATATTAAAAAAATTAATTTAAAATAAAAAATAACTAATGGAAAAATATCTTTTGTTTTTTCAAAATGTTTTTGAAATTTAATAACAAACAAAGCTTAAGAAGCCCATACTTTGTCCACCAACTCCTTGATAAAGGATCTTAATAACTAGCGGAAAACATAATTATACCAAGACATGTATGTATGTATGTATGTATGTAGACACACACTATGAATTGTATTCCTTTATCTCATGTAAAAACAAGATTTGTAAATATTTTCTATAATATATTTTATATTTATGCGAGAGTAATGCACACCATTCTTAAAATAATTAATATTTTTTTCATTTCATAAAATTTTAGAACGTGGCACGTCAATCCCGCATGCTTAAAATCTGAGCATGGTATTGATATAGAGTTGAAAGTTGGCAGCTAGCTACTAAAAAAAAAGGTATCTTACAAGATTTCTAATTCATTTAGCTAGGAATTTATCTCTAATTTGATAAACCATGTCTTTTTGTAAGGAAATCAATTATCTGTAAAAATTTGTTTTTCTCTCTCACTAAACTATTTTTTTTATATATAAAAAAATTAGGCCAAGCATGCAACATGTGATCATCTTATTATGAGTTTGTGAAAATATACTTTCAGATAAATTATCACATACTCCTACCATGGAGATTTACCTGCTTGCTTGGTTTCTTATACACGTGTTTTAAAAAAATATATATTTTATAAAAAAAAAATATTTTTTATTTTAAATTAAGTTTTTTTTAATGTTTATAGATAATTTTTAGATGTTAATGTCAAAAATAATTTTTAAAATAAAAAAAAACATTATTTAAATATTTTTATAAACAAAAATATAATTAAAAAAACTAAACTCAATCACAGCTTTTAAACATGTCCGATAAAAGATAAATTAATTAGAGTTCTCAAAGTAAAAAATAATACTTAGAATTTATAATTAATATATTAATTATCACGATCACGATCATCATGCAAGTAACTGAGATTTCACTGTCGGTGACTTGTTCATTTTGAATCACTGAAACTTGACAACCAAGTAAATCCATGTGAAGTCAAAGGTATTAATATAGATATGCACGACACATCATGAGATGTTGGAGCTCTCATCGGTTTTATCTAATCAGCAGCCAAGAAAAAACACAAAAAAGAAAGGAAAAATAATTATTAATGACAGTCTGTCCCCACTGATTCAATTTGTTTTTTTATTCAAAAGAATATTATCATATTCTAATTAACTTTCTTTTTTATTCAATTAAAAATATGCATCTGTCCATGTTGAAATTAAGACTCTTATTGATTACGAGCGCAATATGTATATATTATTATTTTTGAAAGTGTATTTGTTCTCCTAAAATATTAAATTAATATCATTTTTTTGTTTTAAAATAATATTGATACTACAATATTTTAATATATTCTAGATTAAAATGCATATATAAACATCAGATAATTGTTTGATGTTATGGTAGCGGTTACTTTTTTATTTAAAAATATACTATTATTTTAGCACAAAAAATAAATTTAAAAAATATATATAAAAAAGTCAAACAGAGAAAAACACAGGATTTTTCTGAAAACAACAATACTGCTGAAAAAACAAACATGCACTGAATTTTTTTTTATTTTTAAAAATATATTATTTAGCAGTCTAGTTTTAGGTGTGGATCACGATTGATAAGGAAGGTTGAAAAAACACGTCACCTTTCGATAGTTATGGCCCATGTGACCATGCATGAACTTGAGGATTGGATCCGTAATTATGTACACTTCAGCTTGTTTATTCTGTACCAATAAAATATCATTTACGGTTTTTATTTTCTATTTTTTCTAAACTAATTTTGTTTTGAATTTTTCTGCTGAGAAAAAAAAACCCACCAATGATTGTTAGTCTCTTTTGATGGGACGAAATTTCAATCCTTTTGTTGGGTATAAATAAATAAAATTCCAGATATCTTAAAATTTTATAAAAAAAAATATATTTTAATTTGAATTTAAAATTTATTGTCAGATTCATCGACATCAAAATGATCTAAAAACATCAAAATATATTCATTTAAAATGAAAAAAATTTGAATTTCAGCAAAACGGCGGTTTAGCCGCAGTGGCAAACGGGCTCTTAATCTCTTTTGATGGGACGAAATTTAATTCCTTTTGTTGGGTATAAATAAATAAAATTCCAGATGTCTAAAAAAAAACACTGCCTCTCAGGTTCAGATCCATTTTGAGAGATCCTAATCCCACATCGCTAGAATACCTCCACCTCTGTATGCAGTGCCTGTTCTTATAATTTAAATTGTTTTTTATTTGAAAATATGAATCTTTATATTTTTAGATTTTTTTATACGATAATATATCTAAACCATAGTAATAAATATTTTAATTAAAAAGTATTTTTTAAAAAAGTACTCACAAGCAATCAAACATACCTGCAAAAACATATTCATATTTTTTAAGAACATTTTTTTATTTGAAGATTTTATTTTTATTTCTAATATTAGCATGTACAATCATCAGCAAATTCTTTAAAAAAATATATTAATTTAGTATTTATCAGTTAAGTCAAAACTTGGACGGTAGGATATACAATAATAGCCTGAGAAAGATTAATAACGTGTTCATTACTGTTGTAAAAGTTATATTCTTCTGTTGAATATATATATATATATATATATATATATATTTTCTTTTTTATTTTTCTTTTTCAATGTGCTAAATTGTAGGTGTGCAAGTGCAACCCCAGGGATCCTATTCCGCGTCTTCTTCTGTCAGAGTGAGAAACGAGGACAGCTAAGGCTATTTTTGCCCCCGTTTTCATGTCGAAAAGACATTTATTATGCCCTGTAGCTTTCTATTTTAAAAATGATTTTGAAAAAAAATAAATTTTTTATCTTTATTTTTTACTTCAAATTAAATTTGTTTAATGATGATATCAAAAAATAATTTTAAAAAAAAATAAAAAAAATATTTTTAATATATTTACAAACAAAAATAACCTTAAAAAACAACCTAAAACACAACCACTTCCAAACTTGCATTGCCGCTTGCAGTTGGCACTCATCAGGCATGGCCACCATGATGGGAGGCAAGGACACTCATAATTAGTGGGTGTTTGGGGCTGCGGTTCAATCTGTGGTGCGTTGAACCGCAGCTCCAAAAGCTAATATAACCAAACGGGGACCCCAGTTTTTAACTATGGGTCCCACTAAAAAATTAAAATCGGCCCGCGGATGCAAAAGCAGCTGAGAGCTGAGCTGCTTTTGCATCTGCGGCCAGCATCAGATAATGAATTTTACTTTAAATCTTACATAGCTTTGCTGCAGAGCTTCGTCTTCTCCCTCTCTCCCCCCACAGAACCTCACACCCAAATCCCAGCGTCCCTTCTCCCTCTACCCAAATCCCACCAACACCCACCTTCTTTACCCAAATCCCAGCGTCCCTTCTCCCTCAGCCCAAATCCCACCGACACCCACCTTCTTTACCAAAAACAGGCCACTCTATCTCTGATCTTTGCTGCCCATCTCCCCCATGGCCTTTGCCTCATGCCATGATACTTTTTCCCTTCTGGATAATAATACTGATCCCTTGAGTTTTTTTTTCCCCACGGCTTGTTGTCTTGATGATTTTGCGCATCCCTTTGCCGCTCTGTCATTTGCAATTTTTCATTCTTATCTCGTTGATATGCTTTTTTAATTCTTGGATGTTGGATCTTGGGTTCCTCATTTTCATCTCCAGACGAGTCTGTTGCATTGGCATCAGTTACTGAAATAATTATATATATGTACATATGTATGTGTGTATATAAATGTGTATTTTTAATTAATTGCACAAGTTGACAGCAATATAAAAAGCATGGTAACCAAACACACAAAACTGCTTTTCATTAAACTCAATCTCAACCACAGTTTTAACCAAACACAAATTTCAATTACGAACCGCAGCTAAAAGCACTTTTCATAAATCTGTTTTTTTTCAACCTCAACCACAACAGCAACAGCTGTGCCAAACAGGCCCTTAATGCCAGCATCTTCTCTCCATGGCCAAACGTGCACTGCAACTTCAAAATCATTGCATCGGACGGAAGCATTTACATAATTAAAAGTTAATTACTAGGAATTATGCTTATTTTACCAAAAGGTTTTAATTGTTGAATTACTGAGTCGACTGTTTCTTACAAGTCATTTGGAGAGAATAGTATCCAGGCAGTGAGGAGAAATTCTGAGAATCACATGATCTCATGAGGCAACGAAAGAAAAAGTTTTAATAATTATTTATTAATTATTCCTACTGATTACTCATTAAAGTTTTTTAACATTGTATTAAGGATAGGCCTAAGTGCTAATTAATCGTTTAATTTAATGGAGTGATGTACGGCCCATTCAAACATGATTCAGCAAGCTTCATCTTATTAATTGCGACACGACAATTTCTCTCATTGTTTTTTGGAGCAATTAACCATTTTTTGAACTATTTTATTCTGCCTCGTTTCTATGGCAATTGACACAATATTACTACCTTTTTTAAACCAATCACCTGCGAGCACGTGATGCTAATAGCTAAATTTACCAATTTATATATATATATATATATGAAAGATTCCATGTGCTCTTCAAGATTTCAACTAGGGTTTCCTTCTGCATAAATTACTTTCATTTAACATTTCAGCTGCTGAGACTCTTTTTTGGTACTGCAATGTGATCATATATTTTTTTAAATATCATTGATTTTTGTTTTTAAATAAAAAAAATTATTTTTATATTTTTTAAAATAAAAAAAACAACCTCTGTCACAATGTCAAACACTATCTAAATCTACACTCTACATTTATGTAGTGAGACGTGTTGAAAAATGTTAATTAATCAATACGTTACAGTTTTGTATAGATTTTACAGTGAATTGTTTTTCTAAAAAAAACAACTTTTTAAATCGTGATTGCAAAGTGCTAAACAAAAACCTAGCCTTCACCTGCTCAAAAATTTAAAACTACCATGAAACTCATACTTTTACTTTATATATTTATATTTACCCCCAGGAAACAGGCAAATAATAGCTCGGCATAACGTGCTTGCCATGATGACTACAAGAAACGAAGAACATGCATGTTTGACATTTTCAGAGCGCAAAGGGCAAAATCCTCAGAAGCAATAACTGCAATCCAGGCTTTCATGAAGGCAGCTTTCATGAAGGCAGCAGCAGCAGCACTAAAGCCACATGGTCCATGAGATTTACAAGAACACGAGTGGCAATTCTCATGCCACATCACTTTTTTTTTTGGAAGGGAGGAAACTCTACTCCCCAAAAAATATACTTTGCAGGTCCAAGTGAACGAGTAAAACCTCGACTATCCCAGACTTTTTAAAGAAATACATTCCCTGACTCGAACTCGAGACCTGCTGTGCAGATCTCAAGCTTTTTGCCATCATGCCATATTCTTGGAGAATCATGGCACAACACTGCTACTATTATTTCACTATCATTGATTATCCATCAAAATCTACTAGTTGGGTTACCTTGGATCCATGTTTCCCCTTGAAGACTGCAGCCATTGATGGAATACCTTGAACCAGGGTTTGGGTTGACTGTCCTTGGGCAACAGCAACCAACTAGTCATGGTGCCCAGCCATTCCTTCATTACACGGATAAAGAGCCGATCATCTGTTCAACCGGTTCATTGAGGTAGTGATAATGCGAATATTAAATCTTCAATCTTGAATAGTCTGGGCTACAAAAAGAAAAAGAAAAAACGGCAAAGCAACTAGTTCGAGTATCGATTAAAAAATCTCTAAGCAGTGGCTCAATAAAGCATATCAACTGTCTTTCAAGTACTATATCCGATGCATAAATACATGATGAAATAAAACCGGGTTGTATTTGTAATTTGCTCGCTCTATGTCACGAGATCTTAAAGGGAGTCCACGAAAAATAAAATAAATAATGACATCTTTAAGCCTTAGTTGTTTTCCATTACTCAGTAATATGTTATATTATTTTGTTAAATTGAACATTAATTAAGCGCTAGTTATTCTTACAAAACACCGAGGTAAATTCTAAATGAAAGATAATATTAAAGGATTAAATTAAAAACCAAGTTTGAGTGATGAAAAAAAGAGAGTAAATGAACTTTGCCTGTTCAAATCAGTCCCTTATTTTAGCAAATAAAAAATGATTGCACATTTTGTTTAGGTTTCAAATTCGACCCCGAAACTTTAATTCTTCTAGATAGAACATTGGCCGAGTGAATTTTTTTTTTCTTCTTCAAAATTTTAAGTAACCTTACCCCAAATTTACAGCTATGAGAAAGCGACAAGTTCTTGTGGCAAGCCATGAGCATACACTGGAAATCATCTCTCAGCACCATCCTGCCTTTTCTGCACTTGTGTTCTGCAAGATATTGGAATACTGGAAACCTGCTGTTTGCTTTCGATACAGTTTTTCCAACTGGTATTTGTTTTTCCAGTCTCTTTTTGACAGCTCATTTCCATTTTGTTTATTGTACCAAGAGTTCCACTTGCCTCTTTTGTCATTCCAGTTGCACGCCATGCTTCTGTAACGAGCAACATGGTTGATTTTTCACGCTGAACCTCAAATTCTGTCATAATCTGGAGAGTTTCTTCTGCCTTCCATGGCTGCTTGGCTTCAGCAAATCCCCAAATCAGGGTCTCAAAAGTCTTCAAATTAGGAGTGATTCCATGTTCACATATCTTGTCAAAAACTCTAATTGCATATTCTGCCAGCAATGCACCTGCCACTACTGATAACGGTCTTGCATGAGTCGAGGCACTTCTGCATGGTCAAGGCAGCCAGGAGAGTTTTGTATGATATTAGTCGAAGTATTTTTTTTTTTAAATTACAAAAAAACCATTCTAGTTTTTGTTCTAATAGACTTCTATAAAGCCCTTTCAAGTTCCTTATTGGATTCATCATAGCAAAAACCCAAGATAAAAAGGTCCATGTAATCAAAATCTGAGAGTTTTCACCTACTATCAAACTCACCTTCTGTTTATTTCCCCCCCTCAAATGAATGAGACATGATGCACACACACACCCATCCATCTCAATCAATAAGTCTCTACAGCCCATAAAATGTCTGATTTCTCCCAATCCACCCCTTCCACTATCGTTTTTCTCCTGAACCTCTTCCTCATTCTTTGCACTTCATTTTTCTTTTATTTGAGTTTTGCTGAGTTCATTACCCTTATTTTTTTTTATTCTTTTTGGATTTTTTAGTGTTTATAAATATTTTTTTTAATAAATTGTAATAATCTATAATATATTTTGAGATTAGAAAAACCATCCAAAAAATTAAACACCTACCATCCTTGCTAAAAAAATGAGACTTTTCTTACAAACAACAGCACAACAACATAGACCTCTCATATCGCAGCTCAAAATCTTCTTGTGAAGTAGATACGAGCATAACAGTTCCCTGAACTGCATGCTATCCTCAAGTACTTTCCAAACAAGTCTGTAAATCCATCTCTATGATTAAAAAAATCAGCTACCTAGAACCACTGAAAATTCCCATAGTTGATCATTCACACACACACACACACACACACACACACACACACACACTTAAGGGGGAAAAAATGCCCAAGAGGACAATATAGATCTTCACAGACTCAAACAATCAGTGATGCTCAGCAGCACAAAAGACTGAAAGGCATAACAAATTGGTCTTTTTAGTAAACATATTGGAGGCGAAATGCATAACAAAAACACTTTGCTGGCTACTGAAAACATAATATGGAAATCTGACCACAATAATTCATCAAGATGAACTATTAGTTTAGCAATTCCAATGATTTGGTGGCACGCAGGGTCATTGTTAAGATGTTGACAAGATTGAACTAAAATCAACTTACACACTGATGAAAAACTACTTAATATTTGTCAGCATGGAGAAATAAAAATTCACATAACCTTTTCACCATGACAAACTTTACATAATCCTGGATACTCCTTCAGAACAAGATTGCCTTCATTAGAAAACAGATCTTCTACCAGGTTGCGGTCCCCACTTCTGCAACAAAACCCCTGTCTCTCATTTCTCCAATTAGTTGTGCTGCCGTTGATTCATCTTTGTGCTGGAGAAATCCTCGAATAATAACATTATAAGAAAATTCATTTGGATGGCAGCCATCCTCTTCCATATTTCGGAAAGCTTCCAATGCTTCATCTAACAATCCTTCTTTACATAACCCATTTATTATTGTAGTGTATATCTGAACATTAGGCAGCAACCCTTGGAAAGAGAGTTCTGAAAACAGTTTCCTTGCATCTTTAAGATTCCCAAATTTGCACATCGCATCAATCAGGATGTTATACATCACCACGTCAGGCTTCAAGTAAGTACTTTGCATTACTCGAAACAGTCTGAATGCCTTACCAAGATACCCTTCTTTACAGAGCCCATTGATTAAGGTGTTAAATGTGACAACATCGGGTTGAAGACCAAGTTTATCCATTGTTTTCAACACACCTTGAGCCTCTGAAACCTTGCCTTCTTTACAAATTGCATCAACTAGCACGTTGAAGGTGACAATATTTGGCATGATATTCAAACTCATCATTTCATTTAGCAACGCGGAAGCCTCCTTCCATCGCCTGAAATTACATAAGCCCTGTATTAAAGAGGTGTAAGTGAAAATATCAGGGGAAATGCGCTTAGCCTTCATATAAGAGAAGATATCTAAAGCTTCATTCACCCGCCTATCTTTGCGAAGACCGTCGATGATTGTATTGTATGTCACCACATCTGGATGGCACCCTGCCTCTTCCATTTTCTTAAGCAATTCAGCAGCCGCAGCCGTTTGTCCCGATCTTACATAAGCCATTCATAATCGTAGTGTAAGTGTAGACAGTAGGTTGACACCCACTTGCCTCAAAATTATCAAAGAATTCCACGGCCTGGGCAAATTTACCAACTTTACAGAGCCCATTGATTAAGGTGTTAAATGTGACAACATCGGGTTGAAGACCAAGTTTATCCATTGTTTTCAACACACCTTGAGCCTCTGAAACCTTGCCTTCTTTACAAATTGCATCAACTAGCACGTTGAAGGTGACAATATTTGGCATGATATTCAAACTCATCATTTCATTTAGCAACGCGGAAGCCTCCTTCCATCGCCTGAAATTACATAATCCCTGTATTAAAGAGTTGTAAGTGAAAATATCAGGGGAAATGCGCTTAGCCTTCATATAAGAGAAGATATCTAAAGCTTCATTCACCAGCTTATCTTTACAAAGGCTGTCAATGAGCACAGTGTATGTCACCACATCTGGATGGCACCCTGCCCCTTCCATTTTCTTAAACAATTCAGCAGCCGCAGCCGTTTGTCCGATCTTACATAAGCCATTCATAATCGTAGTATAAGTGTAGACATTAGGTTGACACCCTCTTGCCACCATGTCATCAAATAATTCCATGGCTTGGGCAAATTTACCCACTTTACAGAGCCAATTGATTAAGGTGGTAAATGTGACAATGGATGGTTGAAGACCAAGTTTAATGATTTTGGAGAAGACAGAGAAGGCAAGATCGACACGTTGCAAGTGGGAGAAGCAATTAATCAGGATAGAAAGAGTATAAATATCAGGAGAGAGCCCAGCTAATTCCATTTGTCTGGAAAGAGAAATCACAGCATCGTAATACTGTCCCATTTTGACAATTGCAGACAATAATTTATTGAATTGGATAATACAAGGCAGGGGCTTCGTATGAAGCATGTGATTGAAAGAAGCAAGGGCATCCTCAATGTCTCTAAAAGAAGAAGCACCGTCATGTTTCTGTTTATCTCCACTGCTACTGCTACTGCTACTGCTACTTCTACTGCTACTGCTAGAAGAAGAAATGGTGTTGAAGTGGTTGCTAGACAGCAGTGATGAAGTGGTTGGAGATAGAAGAAGAATCATACCCATCATTTTCATTTGACATCGCTGAGTTTGGGACCCGGTAGCCATGGTTTCTGAACCGCCTCGTTTCACTGCCGCCGCCACCATCGTCATCATCGACCTTCCTCTGTTTTTTCCCTTCTCCTCGCGTGCTGTTGTTTTTTGAAAGGGATTTAGGAACGCAGGAGAATGGAGAAGTTTCGGGAAGAAAATTGGGTGGGAATGAAGTCAATGAACGGTTGGGATGGGCGCTTCTAAAACGCTGGCGTTTGGAAGAAGAAGAAACATAAAATTTACAGCTAATACAATCCAGTCCACATTTGCTTTCAAACTTTAAATTGCGTCCATTTTCAATATTGGTTTTTATTTTAACCTGGGAACATATGAAGAAAATATGGCCATGATAAACAAGGAGATGTTACGGGTTCCGCAACGTCTCCTCCTCTTAAAATTATTTTTTTATTTCAAAATATATTAATATAATATTTTTTTTATTTTTTTTAAAAAATTATTTTTTGATATTAACATATTAAAAATAATTTAAAAACATAATTTTTTTTAATTTAAAATAAAAAAAATAAAAATAAACTTTTTTTAATTTTTTTTCAAAAATATTTTCGGGACACAATCCAAACACCCCATCTGCTATTTTCTAATGTCTTGTCCGATACATTCTCGGGATCGTTCGGCATATCGTGAAAAGCATCATGAAGAAGAAGAAACACTATTTGGCTTTTTTCAGTTCAAGAACACCGCTGTACACGGCTGTCCAAGCTGACCATCACATACGAGGCTGTGCTTAGATTGCTTGCGTGCTTTTTTGGCGAGAAAATATATATAAAAAAAATTCAATTTTTTCAAAAACTTTTAAGACCCATTACACATAACTTGCATCACGGAATGGCTAGTAACAGTTGATCATTATCATCTTTTATGCAGCAAATTTTCAAAATCAAAGGTTTCACCTTTTCTCCTCCCTTTTATATATATATATATGGAATCATTAAGGAGAAAAGAAGTTGATTGCAACAAGGCAATAAGAGAATGTCTGAGCAAAAAGACCACATGGTATCTAATACCCACTTCACTAGAAACACGAATTTCTTTCATATTTCATCGTCACTACAAGAGGACAACCCGCACTCCAGAACGGGCCATGGAAAAATTGTCAATGATCGAAAGTGCATATATATATATATATATATATATATATATATATATATATATATATATATATATATATATATATAGTACAAGAAAAGGGAGGATTTCTGAAAAGGTTTAGAGGTTGAAATCATTGGTGCCATAAATCTCATGAAAGGAGGAGGTATGAGGAACAATTAGAAAGCAAGGTTCAAAAGGGTTTCTGCTCTTTGTTTCATACTGGGTCTTGAGCTCATTAACTGTAACGAAAGATTATTACTGGCAAGTTCACAGAAGAGAGGGGGAGTGGAAAACCAAGGTTCAAAATATTTGTTTTCAATTGCTTGAAAAGGCTCAAAAAGTTCAGTCAATATATACACATAAAAGGCAGGCCACATGCATCTGTAACAACCATGAGGGGCGGCATTCCTCTGTAACAAAAAACAAAGGGCTTCACAGATCTGCTGCATATTGTTCACTGCGAAACATGAGAAGGAACAGGTGTTAGTTATGGGTGAGAAACAGCACTAGAAATCGCCAAATCAAGATGAGACGGGACGGACGGTCAGAGGCCGCCACGGGATGAATAGTGTAAGTAAAAATGGAGAAGGAAGAGGATCTATTAACCTTGACAGAAAAAAGGAAAAAATCCACGCAAGAGAAAGAAAAAAGAAAAGTTCTCTAGGCATTCTACGCAAACCAGTTGGGAAACTCTGCCTCCTCCTTGGAAAGAGGCATCATCTCCCGATGAGCTATCAGCATTGAACTTTGCATTGTCTTGTTCCCTTTCTTACCTATACTGAAGTTCTGTTTAAGAGAGTTTTTTTGTAAGGACTATATTCCATGGCATCAATTTCTTCAACAAATCATAAAGAAAAGAAGGGTCAGCAATCAAAGGAACATTTATTGGAAGCACTATAGCATAGGAATGAAGGTCAAATAGCTGAACTTTGCTAACAAAATCTAAAAAGCCTGCGTGACATAAAAAGCCAGGAATGATTAAGAGAAAGTAAGCAGATAAAGAAGGTGGTTAGTTTATAGCACAACCAATGAACAAACTGAATTTTTTATATCGGTGGAGTGTAGGCTTCTTCTAGGAATTATGGGCAGATCACAAAAATAGTGTTGTTCCAATTTACTTGAGCACGCTAGCAATCTTATTGGGTAAAAGAAAAGAAAAGATTAGTGCAAGTAAAAAAGATGACTTGGCCATTCTTAAAATATAAAGCAATCTTATTTTCACATCAATGTTTGGCACATGTGGACTGTCTTGCCATTTTGGTGGAAATTGTCAAAAAATTTACAGAAATGATCGGTTGTTTGTAATTTTTTCCCTAAGAGTAGCAAGATGACCCAACCAAGCAACCCTAGTATACTTTTACTTGACTCATTTAGATAAGTATTGCAAGTGGAACAAAAACTATCCAAATTTTGGTACATGGCCATGAATTCAGAAATCTTTGCTTTCATTTCACTAACAAAAAAATCATAAAATCACAACTATTAAATGGACACGTCATAAAACAATTGATAAAGCAACTTGAGCTGCATTCTAAGCAGAAAAGTGTGGGATTTAGAAGCTTGTAATATTTGCCTAGAAAGCTGCATGTTTAACAAAGTTACCTTGTTCCGAATCTAAGAACACACCAGGCCCGAAAAAAGAACTTCAGAAACACAAAGGAGATAGCAAGTATTAACGAGAAAAGTTAGAGAAAAGCAGCAGAACAATGTTGGAGGGGAAGTGAGGAGCATGTATAAGCAGCAAAGAGAAACTGATGGGAAAAAAGGAAAACAGAAAGAGCAAATACACAAGGGAAAAAATTAAAATAGAACTGACTCAATATGATGGAGAAACTGCCAGAGGTAAAAAAAATCACTTTGTTCACCAACAGAAAAAGAACCAGGACCCCGCAAAAGGGAATCTAAGATCCCAAGGAGAGTACACGACAAATGACAACCTGCAAAGACACCAGATACAGTGAAAATGACAGCCTGCAAAGACACCAGATAATTTATGGTTGTGAGGAGAAGCATGAGGACACAGAATTTTCCACCGACCAAAGTTGACTCCTATATATTTTAATGGGATTATACTTTTTATCAACAGAAAATGCAGCCGAAAAGTTTTTTTGATGATGTCAACCTAACCAATTTTCCAATTAAAATTTTATAAAGTGAAGAAGAGTTTGATTATAAATAAGAAAGAAATTGACATGTACAAATATGGAGCAAGAATACTTGCATGAAGGAAACATTACTCAACTGAATTAGAACCTGATAGAACAATCCATGGGTATTTGAGAGTAGGAATAGAGAAAGGAGCTTGTTTAGATGGATAGTGGTGTCACTTGTTTGATACTGTTACATTACAGAGATAATAGGTGGGAGAAATTAACTAAATGCCAATAGTTTGAAACTATGTTCCGAGAGTTGTAACAGATTTACTTCTCCGTCTTTTTCTTCACTATATTCCTGTTTGTCTTATTCTCTTGCTGCTAATGCTAGTTTTCTGTCTTTTTTATCTGCCACAATGCCACTATTGATCTGTCACCGCTCAACTTTAATATTTCTCATCCTATGTTTTTTAAATGATTATTTTATTCTACATACCTTATAATTTTGTTTAAATTTATTTCAATGAGATACATAAAGCACTGGAACTAGATAGTATCAAATTTGAAGTTCATTATTGTTGGATGAGTTATAACCAATGTATGACACCCCTCCTAATCCATAACTTGTCGCAATACCTATCCAACTTTCTTTCCATGATCCACTAAGAAACTTTTTTCCTGAATAGTACATGCATGGATGATTCCTTTCCATAACTTTCTTCATGATAACTGTCTTCAAACTTTTTCATATTGGTTAGCTAATTCAATAACACTAAAATTGTAGATTTTGCTTGGGGTGGTTCTAGCCATTCCACCCTTTGACTGACCCTTAATAAAAAAGAAACCAAACAAAACAAGGTGGGAGAAGCACCTGTATAAACACCGAAGGAAAAGAAACGGCATGGAGGTGTGTGTTCCAAGAGCAGGGGGATGAAATCCAGTCTCCAAATCATCAATGGCCTGATCAAGAAAATCTGTGATGGCTACCGCTGCTTGCTGTGCTGTTCCAGATCAAGGAAACCCCAATTCCCAATTTTTTAAGAAATCACAAACCCTAAATCATTGGCCCCATCCCTTCTGATTAATGGCTCCTACTGATTGTTGTGGTTTTCCTGAATCCAACCACCCTCTCTACTCTTCTCTAAGCCAAACTGTATACATAGACTCATTGTTACTGTGGATTTGCACAGTATAATGAGTCCCCCCCCCCCTCTGATTCACTTCTCTTCTTTGGGTGACTTGGGAGCATGCTTGCAATGTTTTTTTCCCTCCCTTTTCTTCTTTGTCCTGATGGCAAGACTCTACTGTGCTGAAAAAAAGAACACACAGAACAAGCTATCACAGGGAAGCATAGAACCCCCAGTCCCACATCAAATCAAAGAAAAATAAGCAGCCCCAGAAATCAAGGAGCTGGACACAATCCTATAAAAACCAATTAAATAAGCCGCCCAAGGAATCAAGGAGCTGCACTCAATCCCCAAAAAACCTGGTCCCTGAAAAACACAAATTATTGCAAGTGGGCTCCGCTTCAAGAAGAAGACACCAATGATTGAGAAGAAAAATTGAGGAAGCCAGCTACTATTTGAATCCACAGTAATTCTGTCTCTGGGTGTATAGTGAAACCAAGAGCCCATTTAGTTTTTTGTGTAATGTAGATAAATTAGCCCAAGTAGTATCCAATAACCACTATACTTGCTTTCCAGATTGTTGAGAAAAATTGAGCCTCCACAGGTTGTCTAGCAACCCACCAATATTCGTAAGTTTAAAATACTGTAAAGAACATTTCTTCAAGTTTCAAAAACAGGAAGTATGACACGTGGGTCCTAAGCTACAACCTAAGGGATCACTTGTTTTAAAGTAGTTTCTTTTCACAATCTAGATACAATGCACCTATCAGCAGCAAAATCCAGTTCTATAAATAAAGCATTCAACCGCTCCAACATTTGGTCTTTCATTGAACTGCCACTTTCAAAGCTTAGTTCTTTTCAGTGACTACGGGATCACACTTATTTCATAAGTTCGGCAGTTTACTCCACATTCAATAGGTTGGGGCGTTCACTTCCACATTCAAGGACTATGATTTTCATCGAAACCAGCTTGGAATATGAGGAACCATGACAATATAACAGCAACAAACACATCAACCAAACCATTTCGTGTCACAGGACAGATACAAAAAGGATAGGCAAGTTTATGGTTGAAAGGACAGAGATATAAAATAAATCCATCTCAGGGACAGTTTTGGAGTGATTTTCTGTCCCTTCAAATCAAGAGGTACATGAGACATGTCCCCTCCGTCTCTACTATCTCTGTCTCTTCACCAAATGCTACTTAGACAACTTCAATAATTGACAATGATTTATCATCAATTTCCATACTTTAATATTCAAATTCCAGTATGTCAATGATTTATTATCAGTTCCATCAAACCTTGCTGTATAAATCAGCATAATAGCAGATGAAATATGCACTACATTTCTTTCAGACTTTTCTTACAAACTACAGCATAACAGCATAAACCTCTCATAACCCAGCTCAAAAGTTTTCTTGTAAAGTAAAATATGATCATAACAGCTCCCTGAATTGCATGCTGTCGTAAAATACTTTCCACACAATTTCTTGTAAAATTTTCCTTTTTTTAAAAAAAAAAATTCAGCTACGTATATCTGCTGAGTATCTGATAGATTTCCATATTTGATAATTCACACACACAGACTCATGAATTTTTTTTTGCTCGAGCACGACCAAAGATCAGTGAAGCTCAGCAACATAAAAGATCGAAAGGCAAAGATCTTATTAGTAAACATCTTGTAGGTGAATTGCATAACAAAAATCTACATTTTGCTGGCTACTAAAAACATAATATAGAAATCTTATTAAATGTAAGACCAGATGAACAGTTAGTTTAGCGATTCCAATGATTTGGTGGCAGGTAATTAGTGTCATTATTCAAATGTTGACATAATAGAACTAAAAATTTACATGTTGAGGAAAAAATTACTTTATATTTGCCGCATGAATTTGCAGCATGAAGAAATAATATCTACATCACCTTTTAACCTTTGGTGAACTTCACGTAAGCCTCAATACTTCTTTAGAACAAGATTGACTTCATTAGAAATATAAATCTTCTACAGAACAAGATTGTCTTCATTAGAAAACAGATCTTCTACCAAGATGTGATCCCTGCATCTGCGTTGAAAGCTCTGTCTCTCATTTCTCTAATAAGTTGCACTGCCCTTGATTCATCCTTGTGATGGAGAAATCCTCGAATAATAACATTATAAGAAATTTCATCTGGAGGGCAGCCATCCTCTTCCATATTTCGGAAAGCTTCCAATGCTTCATCTAACAATCCTTCTTTACATAACCCATTTATTATTGTAGTGTATATCTGAGCATTAGGCCGCAACCCTTTGACAAAGAGTTCTGAAAAAAGTTTCCTTGCATCTCTAAGATTCCCGGATTTGCATAGGGCATCAATCAAGATGTTATACATCACCAGATTAGGCTTCGAGTAAGTACTTTGCATTGTTCGAAACAGTCCGAATGCCTTACCAAGATACCCTTGTTTGCATAAGCCATCAAGCAATATTGAATAAGTATATGTATTTGGGAGGTTGCCATTAGTGTGCATATTCTTGAAAAGATTGTTGGCTTCCCTAAGATAGCCTAACTGGCACAAGCCATGAATAAGAGTGTTGTAACTAACATTGTTTGGAGTTAAGCCTTGATGAATCATTTCATTTAAAAGCTGCTTGGCCTCATCTATCCTTTTGGCCTTGCAATATCCATTAATTAAGATGTTATAACTAAAAACATCAGGTTTACAACCCCTGGTTTTCATGGCATCAAACAGCTTTCTAGCTTCAAAAACTTCCGACCGCAAGGAATATCCATACATCAATGAACTGTAAGTAACAACATCAGGCTCCATACCCATTTCAGTCATTGTTTTTAACATACCTTGAGCCTCTGAAACCTTGCCGTCTTTGCAAATTGTATCAACTAGAACGTTGAAAGTGACAATATCTGGCATGATATTCAAACTCATCATTTCATTTAGCAATGCCGAAGCCTCCTTCCATTGGCTGAAATTGCATAAGCCCTGGATCAAAGAGTTGTAAATGAAAATATCAGGGGAAATGCCTTTAGCCTTCATATAAGAGAAGATATCTAAAGCCTCATTCACCCGCCTATCTTTGCGAAGACCGTCGATGATTGCACTGTATGTCACCACATTTGGCTGGCACCCTGCCTCTTCCATTTTCTTAAGCAATCCAGCAGCCGCAGCCGTTTGTCCGATCTTACATAAGCCATTGATAATCGTAGTATAAGTGTAGACATCAGGTTGACACCCTCTTGCCACCATGTCATCAAATAATTCCATGGCTTGGGCAAATTTACCCACTTTACAGAGCCAATTGATTAAGGTGGTAAATGTGACAATAGATGGTTGAAGACCAAGTTTAATGATTTTGGCTAAGACAGAGAAGCCAAGATCGACACGTTGCAAGTGGGAGAAGCAATTGATCAAGATAGAAAGAGTGTATATATTAGGAGATAGCCCAGCTAATTCCATTTGTTTGGAAAGATAAATCACAGTATCGTAATACTGTCCCATTTTGACAATTGCCGACAATAATTTAGTGAATTGGGAGGTACGAGGCAGGGGCTTCGTATGAAGCATGTGATTGAAAGAAGCAAGGGCATCATCAATGTTTCTAAAAGAAGAAGAAGCATCATCTTTTTTGTGTTTATGTCTACTGCTACTGCTACGGCTACAGGTAGAAGAAGAAATGGAGTTGGAGTGGTTGCTAGACAACAGTGATGAAGTGGTTGGAGAAAGAAGAAGAATCATACCCTTTATTTTCATTTGACATCGCTGAATCTGGGACCCAATAAAAACGGCTTCTGAACCTCTTCTCACTGCCGCCGCCTCCGCCGCCGCCATCATCACAACCATCGACCTCCCTCTGTGTTTATCCTTCTCCTCGTGGTCTCTCTCCTTCTCTTTTGGTGAAAAATTGACCAGAACGACGGAGATTGAAAAGGAGGATTTGTGGAAGCACGAGCGTCTCTCTCTCAAGGCATGAACAAGTTTCGGAAAAGAAAAACGGGTAGTATGAACGGCCGGGATGGGACCTTCTAAAACGCTGGCGTTTCGAGGAAGAAGAAACATAAGATCTACCGCTAGTACATACAATCCAGTCCACAGTTGCTTTCAAATTTTAAATTTCATCCATTTTCTAATTTGAATCATCTTTGTTTTCTCAGGAACAAAGCCTTGTTGATACGCATGAAACTGTTAATTTAGTAATTGAAGGCCCTGGGATACCTCAATTGTTTTTCTTTTTTTCAATTAAGTCCCTGTTAGTTTTTCATTCAATAAGAAAAAATATATTTCGTGGATTTTTGTTTCTTCAATTAAGTCCTGGTTTTAAGCCTTCAGGCCAATCTTTATAAGCCCATCAGAGGAGATAGTGAGGCCTGTCTGCTCAGTTGCTAGGCAGCGGCCCTGTAATAAGCCCAGGAGCCCGGGATTGGCTTCTCTTCAGGTTAGGCTGGCTTTCTAAAGCCGGCCCTTCCTATTGTATTTGCTCTCTTTCTCTCTGTTGTACATTTGGAATGTTCCAGAAAAATATAATTCAGGCAAGTCATAGGATTACTCTTTTGCCATGCAGTTCTTACTTCGAATACATGGAAGCTTTTATTGATTGTTTTCCGACCGTCTTTTTGGCTGGAGTCTTCTGTAAATTAACAGCTGTAACTTGTGAAAAACATGACCAGCCGATGAAGTGTTTGATGGAATGGATTCTCATTTCTAATCCCACCATGTTTCTGGAGACCAAACTCTTGAAGATAATGTACAAGTGCCTAATCAATCACTGCTCAGAACTGTATTTCATACAACCTAATTATATCTTGCTTTCCACGTTTCCTCATTCTCTAATTGTTCATGCCCAGACTCGTAAATAACATGTGTGTCAGCAATTAGTACGTAAATTCCACTAGTAAGCTGTATGTTTAGCGATGAATCTGACACGATTTTCCTCTAAGTCAAGAAAGAAAAAAAGGGAATTGCACTAGTGATCATCAAAAAACTCTAATAATTTGGCTACACGCAGATCCTGGTTATCTGCTGCTAGCCTCGCTGCTTGAGCTAGATGGGTTCAGACCATACTCGCTGGTGGTTCCAGTGTTCCCACTGATGCAATCCTGCGCACTGCCCCTTGCCATGTTGAAATTCTTCATGTTCTCCTTGTAATGGTAGGTTCTGGAACTTGAACTTATTGAAGAACCATAGAGATCCTGTGCAGACATCCCGCCTTCCAAAGCATGAACAATCTGTTCGATTTGAAACAACGTTTTTACATTTTGAGAAGCGTGAGAGCTCAGTAAAGTTTGGCATGGCAAGCATAGAACAATCGTTAAATGATAAGTAACCACATTTTTAACTGCTCGATTTCATGTGGGTTATTGACTCTCCAGGAAGGCATTTTATGCACAAACTTCCATTTGTGACTGGCCAGAGGTTTTTCTTATATAGAAACAGGTAAAGCAGGGAAGTTACCTGGCTCATTCGTGGTCGGATCCAGGATGAAGGGGTGCACACAAGCAGCAGCACAACCAACCATGCTAGCCATCTCACTGCTATTATACCTAAACCCTAGCCGTGGATCGATAAGAGCTTCAAAATTGCCATCTTCCAGAGCTTGAGTGAGTAAAGGCCTTGCCTGGAACACCAGTATAGAGTGAGAGGAGTTGTCAAGGGAACCATCTCATCTAAAAAGCTTAAACTGTTAGGTAAGGCTCCAGAATATGATTTGTATTATTCTTTAACACACCCTCTCAAGTGAAAACTCTTTGGGTTTGAAATTTGTGCAAATCACTCACTACATTGTGCTTGATTTTTATCAAATAGAATGAGAGTGTTGAGATTCGAACATGTGACCGCTGGGTTAACAAGACTCTGATACTACGTCAAGAAACCCTCATCTAAAAGCTTAAGCTGTTAGATGAGATCCAGAATATAATTTATATTATTCTAACAGGTCAGAGCCAAGCTTACATCAAACTAACGGGCATGTCCAGAAATTGGAAAGAAGATTCAAAAGCCATGTAGAAGGGAACTCACCCAGGCAACCAAAGCTTGCACTCATTACCGAATCTGCGGGAAAGATAGGTGGATGCCCAGTTATTAGCTCCAAAAGCACAACTCCATAGGAATAGACGTCTGATTTATCTGTTAGCTTGCCACTTAATGCATACTCTGGAGCCATGTAGCTGAAACCATGGCAAGCATTAGTGTTGAGGATGAGGAAGAAATGCAAGGTTTAGTAATGCGCACTAAAATTTTCGAAGAGAGCAGTGACAATTTAGGACGACCTGCAAACCAGCAGTGCTTTCAAAGTAAAATGATTTTTTGTAAAGAGAAAGGTTTGCCTACAGGCAAATTGAGTTCTAGGCTTTGGCCAATCTAGTGTATAACCAATATATTTGAACACTCAAACAGAAGCCAGCTTAACTGATAATAATAGAACTTGAAAACAAAAATCACATAGAAAATGGCCAAAACTCATCCCAAACAAACAAACTGCTGAAGAGAAGGCATGGTCATACCCAAAAGTCCCCATCACTCTGGTGGAAATGTGAGTGCTGCTTGTACTGGCATCAGAAAAACTTTTGGCAAGTCCAAAGTCAGAAACCTGAACAGAATATATGACAACATTAATCTATCAGTATGTGCAAAAAGACTCTTATTCTTCTCCTCATCTCTTATTCGACAAGAAAATGAAAGGATCTCATTTCTTACCCTATGAAACCATAACTATAATAGGATCAGGCCTAAACTACTTATCTAGAAATATGAAACAAGTGGGATCGCTTAATCAAAGGTGATCTTGAACTCAAGTGCCCATGAGATGTTTAATGAAGTACTTAGAATAATATAGCAGTGACCTAGAATAGTTCATAAGTGAGCTTGAAAGCTAAGTATCATGAACCAAAAGAATGATGAAATAAGAATTTAGAAGTCTTGCCTTCGCCTCAAAATTATGATCAAGGAGAATATTGGATGCCTTGATATCGCGATGAATAATTCTCGGATGACCTGCATGCAGGAATATTTCATTGGAAAATGTCATTATTCACAAGCATAAAGATGTTCAAATTATTATTATTATTATTATTTTAAAAGGCAGCATTTTACAGATAAAAAAAATTCCTTAACATTTACAAAATCTGGTAATTCCTTTGACGATAAATCTATTCAATATAGAAAAAAATTTGCTGAGGACAAATGAGGGTCACTGGATTGGGGGACTGAAGAGGTGAGCGTCCAAGAAAACTCACAATCTTCATGCAGATATGCTAGTCCTTTTGCAGACCCTATAGCAATTTTCAATCTGGTTTCCCACTCCAGAACAGGCTGTCCAGTTCCTGCAATGTGCAATTCTTACAATGAACTTCTAACAATGAAATAACTCGCATATCAGATCCATTTTTGTAATAAAGTGTTGATTAGATCGAAATTTTACCGTGCAAGTGAAACTCCAAAGTGTTGTTTGGAACAAACTCATAAACTAGCAGTCTAGCAGAGCCATGAATGCAATATCCTACCAGTGAAACAAGATGTTTATGATGCACCCGGTTAATGATCTCAACTTCTGCTTGAAACTCGCGCTCGCCTTGATTGCTTCCTTCCTTCAGCTGCTTAACTGCAATTTCCTTCCCACAAGGAAGGAACCCCCCCTGTGAACATAGCCAAAACCACCTTCTCCAAGAAGGTTGGCATCTGAGAATCCATTAGTGGCAACCGCTAGTTCATCATATGTGCAAGTTCCACTAGAAAAACTAAAGGCAACATCAGGAGGACCTTGATGTGGCAATGCATTCACAGTCCATGGTGAATTTATGGAACGAGAACGTGTGTTGCTGGTTGAAGGAGGTGGCAGAAAGGTCTTTGTTTGCACAGTGATAACACAATCCCCTGACTGGAAACACTTCATTTCAGAATGGTGGACCTGAGCATTTTTATCGTTATCTAGGAATGCAAACAAAAAGACTGATTAGTAAAGCAGATCATATACCCTTTAAAGGGCTCGTGCTATAAGTTGGGAATATCGTGAGTTTTTAGCATTTCTATTGACTCTGAATTTAATTTCAAGGAAGAGGAAGAGTTAGTTGCGAAGCATTGGTGAGCCAGTTTAAAATCTTTACCTGTTGGTGCCAAGATTTTTGATGTATTGTGATGCTCTTTGGTGCTTTGGTTTCTCCTTCTCTTATCTTTGCAACAGATACATAAAAGGCCAAGCACAAGTAGGAAAAACACCCCACCAATGGCACATGCAACACTGAGCCCTGTTGACATATGAAACTGTTTTGAGCTCATGGGCAGACTTCCTTTTGCTAATGGGAGTGATGGTGTTGAAGATACCATAGATGTGGGTGGTGGTGGTGGTGGTGGAGGTGGCGTCAATGTGAGTGATGGTGGTGAGGATACCGTGGATGTGGGCGGTGCTGGAGACGGTGTCAATGGGAGTGATGGTGGTGCTTGTGGGTAACTATGCCCTGTCAGAGGAGGCATAATGGGTGACGGTGTTGCTACAACTGGAGGAGTAGCTTTTGATGGAGATGGAGGAGGCCAAGAAGTTGATGGTTGCCGAGATAGAGGACTTGCTGGCAGAGGAGAAGGTAGTGGTGGTTGGGGTAGTGATGGTCTCATTGGCGATGGTGGTGAAGTAACTGATGGTATTGGAGGCTCAGGAAACAATGTTGGAGGAGGCACTGGAATTATAGGATTGGTAGAAGCCTCGGGTGGTGGAGCTAGCTCCACAGGTGGTGGTGTTGAGGCAACTGGGGGTGAGAAAACTGGAATTGTCATTGGTAGTGGCGATAGGACTGGAGTCACCGAAGGAGTTGGTGTTGGATTGGAATCAGGAGGGATTGCAGGTGGCAACATCACCACCACAGGAGATGGCGGGGAAGCATATGGTTCTATTTGTGGCATTGTTGGTGGACTAGTATTATCCATCCCTGCTGGTGGTTGTGATGGTGGCAGAGGCTGTGAAGTGGCCGCCGGATAATCCACCGGTGCCAGTGACTCTAAGGGTGTTGATGACATCATAAAATTTTATCCCTCGGAATTAGTGGACGTCTCTTTTAGCACATAGCATGCAATAAAGTAGATCAATCAACCCACAATTTAGCTAGTGGGATTCATAGCTGGATTCCTTTTGTGGTGAAATTCTCTGATCAAATGGTCAAGAGCGAAAAGTGTTGTTCAGTTTTATTATTATACTGACAGCTGCAGTTAGAATCCTGCTCGTGAACAACTAATTTATGAGCAGCAATCAGGGAAGCAGTTAGTTTCAGTCACAAACTCCAACACCTATCAAACAAAACAAGAGTTAACACACGAGACTGTCTGATCTGTATAATGGTCCTTGCCACGATGGGGCTAGTGGTTTGTGTAAAATACAATAACTTGTGTTCTTTTGTAGACTATTCGCACTAGGCAACTAGCCACCATATGACTCGTTGCCTTTTGCGTGCCCCACCAGAACACTGGTTCACATGAATAAGATGCTTGACAGTGGGAACTGGGAAATACAATCCTACTGTAATTTAATTTGATTGGTATTATATCAAACTGTGACAACCATGCTTAAATTCTTCTCAGATAACATATGACAGAGAAATGCCAAATTAAAATGGCAGCTTAAGCAGGGAACACAACCATTAATCTATAAAGAAAAACCTCGTCTTCCAAGAAAAAAGGTTTTTGAGAGTGTTATCTGATTATATATTCACTCCATGGCTTGAGTTTTTAAAAAGATAGTGCAGGCATGGTCCACTGAATGCGAGAGCATAAATGGAATCCACTGAACTACTCGGGTTTCTCCAGGAGGCTACTCAACTTCAATCTTCAGAATAAGGAGGAACTAATTTATGTCAGCTTATCCGAGGATCTCATATGCCAGCAGCATATCCTTAAATCACTTCTTGCGAACCTGTTTTGGCAAATTCAACCCTTGCAAACTTCAGTGCTGAATAGACTTCATCATTTAATTGAACCAGTAATATCGTACCAAGCTAACAACTTAACAGAGCCAATCTAAATTTGTCAGAGCTTAGCATCAAAGAGCCAGGACACTATAATCCTGCCAATATCATATCCTCCATCACTAAATTCAATTTCTCCGTCAACCCAACTCTTCTGTAACCAGCAACTAACAAATCATAAGTTGATCTAGTGAGCTTAAAGTACCTCTTAATATGTTCCAGAAACAAGTCTAGCCTCTCATAAGCCCCTTGCCTGAAGTAGGAAGAGATAACCTTCTCAACATCACTTGGACTTTTAAATGACATCCCTTGACTCATCATCCTCCCAACAGAGAATTCAACATCATCCAACCTATCCATCATGGCATAGAATCGAATAATCCCACAGTGCAGCTGCAATAATGCTTCACCTACTTGGTTGAATTCCGTAAAAATTTCGAGTAGCATCTCCATTTCATCCACTTTCCCAAGGTCAGAATACAGCCTGACAACATTTTCAATCATTTTCCCATTGATCTCAAACTTACATTCAAGCAAAAAATTTATAAAACTCTTTAACTTGATCACAGCTTCCCCGCTTTGCAACGTCCTTCCAGCACCCATTCCATTATGTGTAAACTAGGCATAATCCCCGAGGACATCATCTCTTCATATAGTTTATCAGCAGTATCAAAATCTCTAGCCTTGACACAACCAGAAATAAGACACTCGTAGTTTTGTAAATTGGCAGAGAAACCAGCAGCCCTTTTCCCCACAAACCATGCTTGCATTTTATTAACATCTCTTAAATTCGAGAACCCTGCCACAAAATTGTCGTAAGTTTCAGAATTAGGTTGATAGCTCTCCGAATTCTCCATTATTTCAAACAAGCTAAGAGCTGTTATCGCATTGTTTGATAACAAACAAGCATATACAAGAGAATTGAAAACTGAAGTTGTGGGTTTAATTCCACGAGCCTCCATCGAAGTAAACACGTGCATTGCAAGCGACATATTGTGAATCTTTCCACAAAGAGATATTAATCTGGAGTATTCATCATGGTCTATCTCATTATCATCAAGCATTCTCCCTCAATCTCCATTCTAAAACCTGATTAATCAAACAAAAAAGAAAAAAAAAATAAGCAACCTCTCTTTTATATACTAAAGAAATGGAGCAAAAAAATCAATACTTTATAACTCTTAACAGCTCAATTCAACCAAACTTTCAGTTCTGTAGTAAGCTGAACTTTACGAATAATAATTCTAAAAGAAATTCCAAATACTGAAACTCTTCCAAAAACTGAATTTTCTCTAAAACCATCAGTCAAGATTTTCAATGAAGAAATTAATATTACGATGCTTAACTATTTGAATCAAGCTCAATTTTTTTTTGATTTTATATAGAAGAAATTAAACAAACTTTTTTGTATTTCACTACTCTTTACTCTTTAATTCTTCCTGAACTTGCTATATAACCCAACAACAGAACCAATCACTCATTTTTCTCTGCTAAAACACAAAACAAGAAAAAACCCATATTTCTATTTCCACTGTTTTTCTTTTTCACCTTTCTTTTCTTACATTTTACAGAAGAAAAGAAAAATAAAAAAGAGAAAAGTGAGAGTAATTACCAAGTGGGCTTTCTCAGTAGAGGAAGATCTGAGATCGGTAATAAGAGGATCCCATGAAAGTTGAGAGCTTTTGAGGTTAAAACTGTGGTCTGAATCAAGTGTACTTATGATTTTGGAGGTTGGTGTTTTGAAGCAACTTTGTAAGAAGAGGATCAGAAGAAGAAGAAGAGGTAGAAAAGGAGTGTTGGGTCTGGCATGGAACTGGAAATGATAGTTGAAAAATTTGAGGGATTTTTGAACCTCGTTTAGCTAATGATGGAACTCTCCTGAGCACTAATGCCATGCTTTTCTACACTATTTCTCAGGTTCAAGTTTCTTCAGCACCTTGTATTTTGCAGTTCCATACTTCCAGCAGAATCAACAGTAGACAACTTGTCGTTGATGCGTGACGTGTGGCTTACTTACACTGCTGGAAGTACTCTCAAGATGAATATTTTTCCTCTTCCTGAACAATTGTTTTTGCAAAATAACATAAACTAAAAATATATTTGAAAAATAGCATAGTTTTTATAAAAATATTAATAGTAATTGCAATTTTAATAAAAATATGATTAATAATAACGACTTTGATGAAAGCCTAGTTAGAAACGATGATTTTAACAAACAAAAAAATTCATAAATTAGCCCCAAATATAAATCTTAAACAATACCCTACCTTCAAATTATAACTCTAAATCTAAAAAATAAACTTTAAAACCCTAAAACTAATCACTAATGCCAAAAACAAACACTAATGAAAATCATTTTGGTTTTATTGGCTCTTTTTTAGTGGAGTTTTTATTGAATTTTATTTTTTATTATAGGGTTGATGATAACCTAAATAAACCATATAATAAAAAAAAAGATAGAAAAAACAAGAAAAATTCATTGTATTTAATTAGAATTTGTTTGTAGGGTTATTGATTAATGTTTGTTTTTAGGATTAAAGTTAGTGTTTACGGTTTTTTGTGTTTTTTGAGTTATAGTTTAGGGTTAGGATAATGTTTCAGGGTTTATGTTTGAGATTAAAGTTAGGATATTGTTTAGAATTGGTATTTAAGATTAGAGTTAAAGTTAGTTTACGATATGATTTGTTTTTAGTCAAAGTCAATGTTATTAATCGCATTCTTATTATTTCTCAAATATTTTTTTGATCTTGTTATTTTGTCAAAACTTTTAACTGGTTTTAATTTTCAGAAAAATTTCAGTTTTTTTATATTGCTATAGCTAAATCGTAAAGTATTTCTAGAATAAATATATTGTTAAACAAAAATAAAATCCAATTTTACATGCTAAACTTTGAGATTTTTAAAACTAGTTCCTGTCTATAAAACTGACATAAAAATCCTTTTAAAAATCCTTTTTTTTCCCTTCAATTTAGATGATTGTTATTAATGATGATGTTGTATGTGAAAAAAAATTTGAATACTTATATGTTTATATGAGCATTGAAAAAATATATGAATTACAAGAATGTTACGGGATTTTTTATTGTTTTTTATAAGAATCGTGACAAAAATTTGACAGGGTCAAATTAATTAAAAAAAAATATCTAGATATTATTAACGTGTTTTCTAGTAAAATAAGTTAAGCTGCTTAAAGATTGAATCGTTGTGACCTAGCTAACTTGACAGGTTTAAAGACAAACTGGAAAAGCCATTGAAAAACATAATTTAACGTTCGTATAAAGAAGGAATCTATACACTGGAGAAAGAATTTGTTTGCGAGTATATCCTCTCTAGGAACAAATTTCAGTGGGGGAATTTCAGTGGCAACTAAGATAACTGCATCTCCATACTCAACTTTTGCAAACAAATCTTGATCGCAAAGAAAAGCTTCACAAAGCTAACAGGCACCCGGAAATTAAAAGGACTTTTGTCACTAATTTTGCTTCGTATAAGAAAAACCTATGGAAGCTCAATCACATCAAAGTGAGAAGGAAGGGGCAGCCCAGTAAAACAACCAATACAACAATTACAATGGTTCTATAAAATGTTGAGTAACTGACATGGAGTTTAAGCAACCATAAACATGTGACACGAAAAATCAAGAAGGAAGAACTCTTTGTTTTTTTATCTCATTGTACACTCATCTACAGCAGTCCAACAGAAGGGGGGTTTTTTTTTCTCCTCGTCATTTCATTTTTCACTTTTCATTCTTCCTTGCAGGGGAGAGGGGGGGGACCTACCTAATGGGATATCGAATGAAAAACTGGATAATCATGATGTGCCAAACCTGGACAATGCTGACTGGAACAAAGTTGAGAATGCTTGAGACATGCTCTGGTCATCAGCTTTGATAGTTATTTGTGTTTTAGCTGATGATGTGTTGATTTTACACTCAATAAGAAAGATGGATGACTCTTCTGCTTTCTGAGCAAAGAAGAAAAACTTCAAGTTAGGTGCTTGACCGCCTGATGCAATACAGTGGATGGAATGGCCTTGCAAAGTGACGGGGTAGGGCCTGGGGTGTTGTTAATGCCGCAGCTCCCTTGAGGACTTACAGAGAGTTCCTGTAACAACGATCGATCCATCACAAAGATGAGTATAAAACCAGTGGGGCTAGCTGTAAATAAGTAAGCCTACGCATAATGAATCAGAAAGCTATCTCATTCTATCCATAAGTTCAATACCACAACTTTTATCCCACAGGTCATGGACTTGTACATGGAGCTGAACACAAAAAATGAATTCGAGCAATTTCATAACCATAAAACAAACCTCAGATAAACAAATTGGTAGTTGACGCCATTTTTGCTGAAAAGTGCCAGGATCAAGGGCAGCTCCGGCATTGAGCTTCAAAGGAGGAGGTGATGGAGCAAGTGTAGGAGCAGGAGCTGCAGGTAGACCTAGACCAAGTAGATCATCAATGGCCAAGCTAGATTGTGGACTCAAGCCAGCTGCTGCCAGGGTTTGAAATTGGCAACTCGGGTTGTACTTGTGTAGCAGTAGATAGCAATGAAGTGTCGTATAAAGGAGCTGTGTATGCAGAACCATTGGTACCAGCACCTCTGCTTTCTTCCTTATCAGGAGTACCTAGAAGCAGATCCTTGTCATTTAGCCTCGACTACATGAGCTGGAACATCAGATTCTGTCCCGATAGCTAAACTGCCCAGCTCATCTGAAAACTCAAATGGTCCACGGTGTTCCTTATCAGTGAACATGTATGAGGGCTGCAAGATTTTTTTAATGTCAGTTAATTCATAACATATCTTGAAACAAGTTCAGCTGTTCTACAGAGATACCGGCCATAAGCAGAAATACAAGGATGGTGATAATGTACATGGGTTTTAGCTAGTGGAACAAAATTTTGTTAAAGTGATTTCAATTGAGCACAATTCAATATCAATTCTAGAATATGATGAAAATGGGAAACCAATAAATTAGGATGATTTAATTTCAAGTACTTAAGGGTAGCAAACAGAAGTTACCTTCTGGTACACAACAGAGAGGCTATTAAATTCATCAAAAATGCGGTCTTTGACTTCACTGCTCTGAGTATCAGCAAAGACAGAAACAGCTTGTTTTGGAGGATTCACAACACGTTCTGCAACTGTTACATTGTGTTGCAATAGCCTGTAGTAGAACAAGGCCCTGTCATGAACATCCTGCAGCCAAATGTGAATTAAATTGAATATTTGAATAAAAACTAACTATTATAATAGCTAAGATAAATAAAACAAGTTGATCTATAACAAAAAAAATGGGAGAGTAAAATACTGATCAACCCACACCTGGTGAAAATCAGCAAGACCTGCAGCCAATGCAGCTCCTAATGCTTTCTGAGTCTCAGGTGGCCTTTTGAAAAAACACTTCATCACTGCTGTGAGAAGATGTAAACGGACCTGCACAATTTGATAACTCATGACTCACATGATGAGCAGTATTTTGTTATTCTAATGAAAATGTTTTGCTATGAGTAGCAAAAGCCAGACAAAACTCAATCACAGCCATGGATGTGGAAGAATACGCAAACCATGCCCCTAGTTCTGTATAATGAAAAATCCCATGTCCAATGAGAAAAACAAATGCCAGAAGCCTAGATCACTTAGCCAAAGACATGTGTGTGAAGGCAGGGAAACACAGGAAGCCAATGTAACTCAGGCAAACTTAATTACCTCTGCAGAATGCTCTTCATCCCAATTCTCAGTTAAACTCTCTAGGATATAAGGAGCATCACTCATGTCTTGAGAATATTCCCCTAACATCCATATAAGAGCAGCTTTGGCCTTCGGTTCTTGAACATTCTGGCTGCTGATATTCCCAACAACTGCAATGCAATCATGACTCCACTGAGGGTATTTCCTTAAAAGATCTTTAACAAGAACCTGAATATCAAAACCCAGCATGTAAATCTGATGCTCACAGTTAAAGTCAAACAAGGGATAGCTGTTCATTTGACTGCTTGTGTATGTTCTCGAGGAATCTATAAAGCAGTATGCAGGTGTTTATATTCTTAATAATGGACAATTGGACCTCCAAAGATTAGTTTCTTACCAGAGCTTCAGCAGTCACATAGTCCTTTTCCATTTCCAGAAACTGGAGAAGCCTATCAACAATAGCATTCACATCATACTGCTGCAATGCTATTTTTCCAACAGCCCGAATTGACTCTCTTGCAATTGGAATATCAACATTGGCAGCATATTCACACAGCTCAGTCACTGAAATTGACTCAACAGGGACATTCATCAGTCAAAACATGTAGAAAGCATATAGACTTTCCCATTCAAATTTTGCCAGCATAGGCTGCAGAATGACACTGAAAATTTATATACACATAGGCTGCAAAATGACACCGATAATTTATATACTCACCAATTTCATAAGTACTGCTCTCATTTGCAACTGCAGTCAACATTTCAAGCTTCAGCTTTTTGACATAAGATGGCTCATTGTACTGGCAATAGAAGTGTTTGTAGTCTGCGGAAAATACATATGGTGCACGCATCACCAAGAGATGGAGGTGGCTTAAAACTGCATATGATTGTTCTGGACTTCCAGAACTCACTAAGGTAAGCAGTGGGGCTTTAATCCGTTCATACACCTGATCAACAAAAATTTTCATTAGCAAAACATTGGTCTGGTAAGTTTAACCAAAGTAATATATTAAGAGGCATGATGATTCCAAGACAATAAGAGTTGAATTGAAATTACAGCAACAATAATTCTCTTAAAATAATCAGATTCACAGCCCCATAAAAAGACTGGCTTTTTGATAATAGGCTGGACCTAAAGTACCTGGCTGCTTCGGAAAATAGCTATCAAGTAGTAGAAATGCTATTAGGATAAAGAGGGGAAATCAAAGAAGAACCGTGCAACGGATACCCAATGTGAATTATTGAAATTTGCACAGCTATGAATCAAAACACTTTCACAGTTATTCAGCAAGGAAATTTGGGGTGATTCAGCATGGTAGATCATGTTCTACATAACTAACTAGAAGACATTTGTATTTCAGATGCCTGAACTAAAGCTGGGACAACATGCAATAGCTTAAATTTTTGAATTTTGTGCGTCTACACCATGAAAAAAACCATATGCATTCTTATTATGGGAATTTCAGTCTTCATAGAAAATTGCATTACAGATGTGTTAATATAGTAATAACGTTTACCAAGTTTCCTAACAACGAAACCTCACTCCTGTGATTACATGCATGCAAGATATTTACTGTTAAAGAAAAACCCATAATTGCACAATTTCTATGCTCTTTAAATTAAATAATTAGGGGGTAAAAGGATTTTCAGTAGCACCTGCTGGTGAACATCAGTCATGGATAATGTCAAATGTAGAAACACTTTAGCAGTCGCCAAAACAACAGCACCATTCGCATGCTGAAGCCTATCTTCAAGAAGATTCATGATATCAAATATCTCATTACTATCTGCGGGCACATATTTCACAACTAAATCAAGCACAAGACATTGCGCCCATTCACTGAACTCCTTAATCCTGCCATCAATAAACATGCCAAGAATCTACCAAAATTGTTATAATGAAAACACAATCTCTCTAGCAACGAGCATGATATAATCAAGCATTTCTACAAATTCTCAATGAAGCATACCGATTCAAAAGGTAGTATATAAACGGCTTGCTAAGCAAAGCCTCCCTCTCCTTCATTGCGTCCCCTGATGTACTGGCTTCCCCATTCCAAATTTCTTGCAGTGCCAATAAACAATTTGCAACAACCTAACAACAAACCCCCCAAAATCAACACAACGCAACACCACACGGCAATCACTTCTATTTATCTAAACAAAACAGCAATTTCACCTGAGTATCTTGGTCATTGAGCAACAAATGCTTCAAAACCGCGGGAAAATCAGCATCGATGCAGGTAGTCACGGAAATATGATACAGTTTAAGAACACCAATAACCGCAACAATTCTAACATAACTATTGTTATCTTTCAACCCAGCATTCAACGGTCCAACTAAATACTCAACTAAATTCGCAACGTTAAGAGAACTCAAGCTCCGTAAAGCTAGTCCTCTAATCATTGGATCTTCATCTTTACAGTCTCTTTGCAAGAAATTAATCGTTAATAAAGCCAAATCAGGATTAACTTTCGCGTAATTACCGACATATAAGTAACACATCTTTTTCAACACTATATCTGATGTTGCCGAGCACATAACCATTTCACCAAATACAGAAGACACGTCGATTCCGATGGTCATGTATGAGATTACTTTTTTGAATAGCTCGCGTTTCGAATCGTCTACGCCGGGGAGTCGGCTTCCGGCGAGTTGTCGGAGTTGCGATTTTAAATCGGTGACTTCGCTTTTTCTGTAATGGAAAAAAAAGAGAAATTGAAATGTTAGGGGTGGAGGCGATTTTGTTATTTAAAGCGAACAGATTGTACACTTACCCGGACGGTTGTGATGGCGACGGAGATCGATTAGTTTGAGCCGGAGGAGCCATGGCGAGGTTCTGTCAGGTACGGTTTGTACAGTGAGATCGAGCGGGGAAGGAGAGATCTGATGAAGAGAAAAAACAAAGGGAGACACCGAGAAAGTGAGATGAATTAATTAGAGGAATTCGTGTCCGTGCTGAGGTGGCTGTAGGTTATTGGTCTGTTGTCTGGATATTTGAGGAGACCTTGTGGTTGATTAGCGATAAATACAGTTGCTAAAACGATGACGTTGCAGGTTAATTCATTATACTTTTTGAACAAGTTAGAAAACGATAAATATTATTATTATTGTGTTAATAATGAAAAAAAAATTAAATCAAAGAATAAAAAAATTCTAAAAACTTTAACAAAAAAATATAAAATAAATTATCCAATAAAAAAAATATAATAGTTTATATATGTAAGGTCTGATATAATAAAACGCATCAACATATTTTATTATAATAAGAACAATATCGAAGTTTTAACATCTAAAATTATCATTATCATTACTACTAAAACAATAAAAATTATTAAATTATCCTGGTAAAAAAAAATCAAAAACATTAACAAAAGAGAAAACAAGAAAAAAAAACTAAAACTATTATTATTATTATTGTTGCATTAATAATGGAAAAAACAAAATTAAATCAAAGAAAAAAAATTAAAAACTTTAGCAAAAGAGCAAACAAAAAAATAAAAAAATAAATCAGCTTAAAAAATATCATTTGACTTGAAAATAGATTAAAAAAAAACTAAAAGATAGAACAAAGAGGGGAAAAAAAAATAAGAAATATCAATTTTCAAATGATCATAAACACAAATTAAAATTTAAGAGCTAAATTTTTCAAAACAAAATATCACCTTAACAAATAAGAAAATAACAAAAATTAAAATCAGAGTCAAGAGCACATATATATAAACATGGATAAAAATAGAGATTATTTTAGAAATATAAAAAAATAAAAGAATTAAAAGTATATCATAAATCCAGTAATATTGTTTTTGGAACGTAGGTGTTTGGGCCCTGTTTACGCCTCATTTTGACTAATCTCACGAGTTTTAAAGTTAATGACTTGTTAAAATATCCAATAATTTTAATTAATATGGAACTTAAACTAGCAATATCAAAAAAACAAATTTAAAGCCTGATTAGTTAAGTCATATCCCTCAGGGTTGTTATATTCGATAACACAAAATACATACATACAATCACATATATAATATAAATATCATGCATATAAACATGGTTTAGAATTTCAATATGAAACCTTATAAAATAATCCAAATTTAAGATTTTTTATTAAATACATGAAACTCTAAAATAAAATCAATAATCTCATATATAATGTAAATATTATTCATATAAATATGAAACCTTGTAAAATAATCCAAATTTAAGAGATTTTCTTAAATATATATATAAAACTTCAAAATGAAATCTTATCAACAAAAAGCCAAATGACCTAATAAAAAAATATATCAAGCGAGGGTTTAATAAAAAATGATTTTTCTTTGATAAAAAAAAAATTATAAAGGTAAACTCATTGCTTATTGTTTTTATTATGTTTTAAAAGTATTTTTAAATAATATTTTTGATATTTTTACATATGTTTATGTTAAAAATAAATTTTAAAATTTTAAAAAAATATTTTTAAATAAAAAAATATTTTTTAAAATTACTGTTACACAAAAAAAACACTAGCTGCCCACCTTGCTCCCTTTTATCACTCTGCTGCCTCCCTCTCTTCCTCATCAAGACCACACAACGGCAGGCATAGCCATAGCTGATGCTTCCACCCTCATAAAAACTGCAAAGAAACACATAGAAATGGCTCTTTCTCAGCTTCCAAAATTCACTCACTGCCCACCTTCTCTTTACACCCATATCAACCTCCCTCTCTTCACCAAGATCAAACTACCAACACTTTCAAGACTCAAATCCACACTAACCACAACAGAACCTATACCCATCACCGAAGCCCACAATTTCTTGACGCCCCGAGAAGAAACCCAAACCCAATTTTCACTAGACAAACTCTTTATCCCACCAGACACTGAGTTTTCAATCAATGAAGGTAATGGTCCAAGTGCTAGGATTTTGAAAGGGTCTAATATTGTGTTGAGTAAGTATGCAAGGGATGCACAGGTTGCTCAAGCTGATTTTATTAAAAGTAGTGTCAGAACTGAAGATTGCCCTTCTGATGGTTTGCCTGAGTTTGCTCTTGTTGGAAGGTCTAATGTTGGAAAATCTTCTCTTCTTAATACTCTTGTAAGAAGAAAGAAACTTGCACTTACCTCAAAAAAACCTGGTTAGTTCATAATAAACTCATGTTTTCTCTCTCTATTGATTCACGTCTATTGTTGTGTTATGTGATAAATTTTGCAGCAAGAAATGATGGGATTTTTTTATTGTAGCATTTGTGTTGTGACTAGTGAAATGACTTGTATTGAATTTGGGGTACTCTAAAGGTAAGGACTCTGCTGCTTAGAACTCAATGTTATTTGTGTTTTTGTTCTTGGTGAAGGGAAGACGCAGTGTATCAATCATTTTAAGGTCAATGATAGCTGGTACTTGGTGGATTTGCCTGGATACGGGTATGATTTCAATGCTTTGGTTCGTTTTGATCATGTACGAATTTTGTATAGGTGCAATATTGAATGGTGTTTTCGGGTTTATAATCTATTTTCTGGAGAATAAACTAAGTTTAGTTGATAATAAAACTTAACTTTCTGCTGGCTGATGCTTATACGTACCTATTTCCGTTTTTTCATGCCTTGCCGCTAATTTTACTACTGTTCTTTTTTTTATTGAATTTGCACTGTTTTCTCAAAATAATGCAAGTCTTCTATCCCATTGAGACAGAAAGGAGCTTTGAACGTGTATGAATTGAAGAGTGCAATGATGGATACTGTCATCAAGTTATTCTTGCTATTTCTGCTGGCAGTATTTAATGGTTTTTAATCTCTGTTGTGGCAAATGAACTCATGTTTTAAAAAATAATAAAGTTGTCAAGGAAAGTAAATCTTTGCTGTTGATGCTTAAACATCTATATATTGTACTGAGCTCTTAATTTTTTCGAGTTGTCCAGTTGTATTGAATTGTGAACTGCTTCTTCGCGATGGTGTGATGCTTCTATTCTATTGACAGTAAAGATGATTTTTCTTTGTGCATAAGGTGTATTTGTTCGATTGTGGTTACAATGGTCTACCTTGTATCCATCACGCTTGCATGTATCTTGACAACAATTTTGTTACAATCATTGAGTTGATCTTAGGATTCCACAACTGCCAAATTAAAGTTTGGTGCTTTACCTTTTCTTATTATATTAATCATTTAGTTATTGCTCATGTTATTGTTTTTTATTCAACCAAAACTTATAAGTCCATGTTCACCATTCATTTCAGAGAGTTTTAACTGTAATGCATTTGTTTCTGCTCTGAACAGGTATGCTTCTGCACCTCAGGAACTTCGGAAAGATTGGAATAAGTTTACTAAAGATTATTTTCTCAGTCGCTCAACCTTGGTCTCAGTATTCCTTCTTATTGATGCTAGTATTCCTGCGAAGAAAATTGATCTTGAATATGCCAGCTGGCTGGGTCAGAATCAGGCAAGCTCCTCTTTCTTGCTAGAATGAGATAAAAGGAATTTATGAACTGATGACCTCCTGCGCTGTTAGCGTTTGAGTATTTTTTTCGCTGACGATGTATGTGCAATTACAGCTTATATTTTCTCCTTTCCCTAGCTGTTCTAGACTGTTAATTTTGGTTAGGATGTTCCAGGGTTTAACTTGAACAACACTTGCCAGTGACTTCAGTTGCATCTTCTTTTTCCTGTATTGATATAAATGGACATTAGGGTTTCAAGTCTGATTTAAATCTCATCATCTAACTTGCTAAAAGTTATATGTAGATTAGAAACTCTCCTCATTAAAGATAGCACTTGCTATTATATCCAAGTCATGGTTGGATGGAAGGGGAGGATGTCTAAAGGTTATTTTCTCTTCTCAGGTTCCCATGACATTAATTTTCACCAAGTGTGACAAGCGGAAGAAGAAAAGGAACGGCGGGAAAAGGCCTGAAGAAAATGTGAATGAATTTCAGGAGCTCATACGTGGCTTCTTTGAGACTGCACCACCTTGGATTATGACCAGCGGTGTTACCAATCAAGGTCGTGATGAAATGCTACTGCACATGGCTCAATTGCGGAACTACTGGCTCAAACACTGAGATAAGAGAATGTGGAATCAAACATGTTCCTGGTGAGTATTCCTATATAAATAGAGCAATGTTTCCATCCAATTGCTGGCTAGAATTGCAACTAAATTCCCAAATCTGTCAAATGGATTATAAGATGGTAATAATCAAAGTTGTATACTTCCTGTTGAACTCCATGCACTTGATGCCCCATAGATGATAGACGGGACATCGGACGGAGACCGTAATTGACGTAAGGTGTTTTTTCTGTTTAACAGATTACCGTCGTGCTCTTACAAGCTCACAGAATTCAATCGAGGTGTACAAGAAAAACACATTGTAGGGTAGAGCTGGACAGGTTGAGCGGTTCACCATACAATATGCATTGTGTCCTTGCTCCAGTGATGAGAGGGCAGTGCTGGAGTGGCTGTAAGTTTCGCTTGCTTAAAAAATGGAGGAGCTAGTACTTGATTATGTGATTATAAAGATTGAGTTTCACTCTGGCACTGGTTTAACCAATGAACTCAAGGATTTTGCTGTTGAGGTTGATTAATTAGTGAAACTCCGTGGACGAAATGTTTTGAAAAGCACGAGCACATGCAATTTGTCTGATGCTGGTGGAGCGAGGTCAAGGAGGTTGGATTTGTGGGCTGCTTGCAAAGATATTAACAAATCATGCTACTACAATATTTGAAACGAATATGAATCCTAGTTGAGGTGATATGGATGTGTGAATGTGGCGAACGTTTACCCATCAATTGGTAGGTCCAAATTTTAACCATTGAAGAACATGCGTTCCATTATGGGGAAAATTTCTGTGTTCCCGAAAGTGGTCTCACATGGTATAATAATAAAAATAAGGCTCGGACATTTAGCCAAAAAGATGCTTTGTAAGATCTGGGAGAGCTAAAAAAAAAAAAAGCCATAGTAAAAAGATAATTATTTTAGTTTTTATTCTTTATTTTCATAGTTACAGGAGGAAAGATATGTTGAAGAGTTAAAATAGTATTTTTAAATTAAAAAGTTATTTCTATATATTTGCATAAATGAGTCAAAAATTGTTTAATATATTTTTATATAAAAAATAATTTTAATTTTAATTGTATTTGTATTAGTTACTTATTATTAATAAACACTTATATAAATTTTTATAAATAAATAAAATTAGCTACTCTAAAAAACTTTTTTTTTCATTGAAATATAAATATAAAAAAAATCATTACACTTTAAAAAATCATATTATTAATTTAACTTTGCTAAATAACTCTTGGAGATGCTCTAATTGACCACATAATACATTTTGATAGTATTTCTAAAAGTATTTTTTAAAAAAAACATAAAAAATTTTAATTTTTTTAAATTAAATAGTTTTAATATTTTTACATTATGTTAATGTGTTATGTTATAAATATTTTTTTTTAAATCATTTTATTACATTTCTAAAAAAAAATCGTTTTAAAAAACATCAACAACATTACGAAAGCACAACAAAATCATGCTCTCAAGCCTCTCACATCATACACAACATACACGGTCAGGTTTGAGGCAAGAAGCGGTACTCAATATGGTTGGAATTGGCAAAGACCTTGTTAGTAAAAACCAACACAAACCAACATAGATGCATTTCATTGCTGCTGTCAAACTATGAAACATATCATCCGACGGTGGAGCTAAGGCCACATAGATTCAGCTCTGCATACTATACCCTCCTTAATTCAAGATGCTACTCAGAAAGCCTGGACTGAGCCAATCGCAATTCATTATCTAAATCCCCCCAACCTACATCTAAACGCATGTTAAAGAACAGACAAGTGAAACCACAACCAAAAGGCAGCCATTCTTTGTCAGATGCCAACATTCCATGACCACAGAAAGGATGTTGAAAAACACAAACTAGACATTAAAGTCTCGGTAGACCTGTAAGAGTACGTGAAAAGGTGATAGCCATATTCTAGAATGGTAAATATTAGTAGCTCCCCATTGCTGAAAACATCTTTCAATGGCTAATAAGTAACAGCAATTAAATAACAATTCAAAACTTCTTGTTTGCAAATTTAAAAACATGGAAACAAAACAGGCTTTCATTGCCCTTCAAAGCCTTACTATGCTGCTGCAGCTCCCTTGTTCCTTGGAGCAGCTTGAGTACCTAAATAAACCAAAGAATAACGCATCATCAAAACTGAAACGACAAATGAATTTTCATCAGCAAAGAACTGAATTTTAATTTTACCTTCTCTGAAGTTACTCTTGAACCTGCGTGGGAGGTGTCGGAGGTACCTCATGCGGCCAGTTCCAGTAGTCTTTCGGCGAATAGCCTTCTCACTCCAGTTATCTAGCAAAACCAAATACAGAACATCCATATAAAATTACAAATTTGTCACAGTTTGCCAAAAAACAACCCTCAAATCCAACTTCGCACAAACATGAAAACAAGCCCTATGAAGCAAAAACAACAAATGCTTTCGCGGTCCTAAAATCAGAATAAATCGAAAAGAGGGTCTTAAAAACTGGCAAAAGTAGATCAAGATCCAAAAAATCCCAAAAATGTGAAATAGCACAAAGGGAGCGACATGATCATAACAATAAACAATGAGAAGAAATCAAATTTGCTTTAGATAAAAAAAATAAGATTTATCTATCGATTCTTGGTCCATTAAAAGGGAGCAACTTACATTTTCTGACACGGGCAGCAGGAAAGGCACAAGCACTACAGCGGCTTTTCTGGAGATGAAAGCTGCGGCGACCGCATCGCACACAGAGAGTGTGTGTCTTGTTCCTTCTCTTACCAAAACTACCTGTTCCTTTCCCCTACAAAACAAAATTCAGAATTGTATCATCGAGCAACAAACGCTATTGTTTACTGTTGTTACGAAGTAAAGGAAGAATACCATTTCTTCGCCTTCTTCTTCGCCTTCTTCGCCTTCTTCTTCTTCTTCGCCTTCTTCTTCAGCTGCACAAACCCTATCACCGGGGACAAAAGTATTGGAATTTATATGGTGAAGGTCTAGGGTTTTCTATAAAAGGACCGTTGTGGGCCGGTCATTATGCCAACTTTAGAATGACATGGGGCTTGGGCCCTGACTTGTCCATTCAATGCTGGGCTTATTTTTGTTTCCTTTCGTCTTAAACCTGCCCTGATGATTAGTTTGGGAAACTGCCTGAGCCATTCATTGGATTACTTATTTTTATTAAAATAATATTCTTTTTAATCTATAAAGAAAATCTTGGTACTACCCAACCGGTTTTTCCAGGTCAAGGTTTTTCCAGGTTAATATTTGATTTAATTTAATATATAAAATTTAATGTTATAAATAATTTATTTCATGTTTAGAAGCTCTAAAGAAAAAAAAAATGATGCTCAAGTGAATTCTGATGTCTTCTTATTAGCTTTACTATACCGGCCACCTTTTAATTAGTTTTTGATTGGCTGTTTTAATTTGTATTTACTAAGAATCACGGGTTGAAATCTTAAAAAAAAACTTCTCTCTATCACAAAGCATGACATCATTAAGCAAGCACACGTGTCAGTAAGACCCAACTCCTAAAAAACAAAACTAATCTATGTAATGTCATAAGAGCTCAAAAAAACTTTCGTGGGCCTTAAGCCCCTAAAAAAGAACCCATGTCTCATGGACAGACTAAGCCCATATTGTGCTTCCATTTTAAATCAATTAGGCCCACTATGCCATAAGCACAAGCTGAGCATCCAGGCCTAGTTCCGAATTGCCTATCCTCCTCCTCTACAAAGCTCAAGCAAATGGACGATGGCAAGGAAGCAGACCTCCTCAGTCGGCACCAACAAGGTGAGGGGAGTATATTTGTAGTTGTTTTTAAAATATTTATTTATTTACAAATAAATTAAAATAATATTTTATTTCTCTACAAATAAATTAAAATAAAAAAATATTATTGATATCAACACATTAAAATATTTTAAAAATAAATTTATAACAACAAGAAAAATAAATTTTTAAAGAAATTAATTTTTTTTTAATCAAAGTTGTCCGGGTCAATTTGCACGTAGCTCGAATAATCCTATGAATTTAAAAATTAATGATTATATAAATTTCTAGGGATTATCATATTAGAAAGCAAAAAACTTGAATCTGAAATAACAATAAAAACAGATCCAGTAATACCAAACTCTTACCATTATGTCACATCTCAATTTTTCTTCTTTGAAGCATGGGAGAGATCATCTCAATGCCGTTAATGTTTGTGATTCAAGCTCATTGCCTTGCCAAAAAGGAAATCTCCAAGTATTCCACCGTCTATACTATCCTTTAAAATAAGTGCTGGTACATGAACCTAAAAATTGAAAACGATATCATTCATGGCTGCATGGACCACACAATAAAATCCTCAAATTACACCTAAATTAATTTCAAGAATATCTATAACTATATTACTAACAAGTGTGCAAAACATCAAAAGCGGGGATAGCTCAGTTGGGAGAGCGTCAGACTGAAGATCTGAAGGTCGCGTGTTCGATCCACGCTCACCGCATTTTACCACCTTTTCTTTTCTTTTCTTTTTTTGGAAAAAAAAACAAACTTGAAGCAAAATGGGTTTTATAAACCACAGGCAAATCAACAAGCCCCTATCAACGGAAGAGGTTGGAGTTTTGCTACAAAACGCAACACAGATCGGCTGCAAAATCTCACCGTTGCTGATTTGATATTGAAAAGGGATTAGTATCCTTGTCGATTTCACTTGTGATAATGGGGATGGATCGAATGTCCCTGTCCATTTCTTGAGTGGGAGTTTCGATTACATTCCAGAGAAAATTGACAAGGCAACAAGGGGGGATCGTGAAAGGAAAAATGGTTTGCTAGAACTAGAAGGAGCATGGCTGTACTGGTAGAGAAAAGTAGTTGACTTCCGACTAGAAAGAAACACATGCTACTTTTTATGATTAAAATTCAGAAAAAGCAAAAAAAGAAGTGTCTTCTTCCTTTCACAGATGAGCAAGTGGCCTGGATCTTCTCCTTTCATAGCAGCTGTCACAGAAAAACCCACCCCATGATTAACCCGGGAAAACCCACAAACCTGCGTGTAATCGATCCCCGCCCGTGTTTCCATCGATCGAGATCAGAGAAAGTGAGCACGATCATGCACGGGCTCGCGCGACGCGCACTCCTCCACTTTGGAATCTGTTCACGCATGTGGGAATGAATCAGATGCAGAATGGTCGCCGTCTCGCTGCGGTCCCGAAGCTCAGAAAGATAGAAGGAAAGGGATGAGGCCGGTGAATGATCATGGCGATGCACTAGCGAGTTAGTACGGTGTCGTTCTCATGAATACGCACGCCTTTGCCTGTCCTGCAGCTTTCATACACACTCATAAAGATCTACCTCTCATCGACTCAGGAGTTCTGCGGGCCTTGGAAACCTCAAGCTTGCTGCGTGGGGCCGGCCAGTCTGAAAAAAGTGAGCTCCATGAACGGTCTGTTTGGGATTGCGGTTGCGGTAATTTTTGAAAGTGTTTTTTGTGCCGAAATGTATTAAAATAATATTTTATTTTATTTTTTAAAAATCATTTTTGATATCAGCACATCAAAATAATCTAAAAACACCAAAACTATATTCATTTAAAATGCAAAAAAAAATTATTCAAATTTCGGCTAAAAACAAGTTGGATTTGGCTCAAATAGTTGAATGGATTGGAATCTCCTCTCATTTGGATCCTTGTAATATTCGGTTGAATCTTTGCCTTTGGTTTAAACCAAAGGCATCATCAGGCCACCGGCTATAGATAACACACGGATAGAACAATAAGAACCGAACATAAAATTGTAGATAAGAGATTTAGTATGACAATGGTCGAGCCTCGATCGTATCCGTAATTTCCTATTTTAGATGGGATACTACTGTTCATATATAAATCAGACTTGACGGGACCTTTTCTTTTCAAATTACAACTGAGATTCTGTTTCCATCTTCTTGTGCTCATGCGTTGAAAATAATAATGTTGTCGTCGACGTAATTAAGAACTGAAAATAAAATTAAATTAAATTTATAAAAGTTTATAGATGTTTATTGCTGATTTTTAAAAAAGTGTTAACTTGCATTAAAAGTGTCATTTAAAGTTCGATTTTACTAAATCTTTGTATCTCGTTGAAAGTTTGAACGCAATTATTATGTTGTGACTGCGACTACGATGATGTTTTGAACTTTTAACAAAGTAAAACAAATCTTACATAAGAGAAATTAAAGTTGTGCATGAGTGCTTTGTTATAATAATAATAATAATAAAAAAAAACTACAAAACTACTTCTGATTTTGAATGATGAGACTGGATATCTTATTAATTAATGCTTTATTTAGACTTGGTTTTACATGGAGGAAGAATATTAAATTTATATTTTTCAAATTAATATTTACGGGTGGTAATGACTAATGGTGGGTTAATTTTTTTATATACTTATATTCTAATTATCATATATTCCATAATTGTTTTTTTTATATATTTATAAATTATTTATTGGGTTTCAGTATATATAAGTATTTAGTATTTACTATTTAATATTCAATAAAAAGTAAATAGTTAAATTGGATCTTCTCGCGATATACTTTCTATTTGATTTTGTCATGTTTGTTAAATTTAGATTACAAAATTTAAACTAAATGGATATACTTTATTACATGATAAAAACAATATCTTAACTAGTTATTTTATTTATCTAATATAATTTAAGTTATTAACTTCAAAAATAATGGTTAAATAGAATTTTCAAAATATTCCTTGTTTAAAAATACATTAAAATAATATATATATATATATATATATATATATATATATATATATATATATATAAATTTATTTTTACTATCAAAATAAATATAAATATATCTAGAAAAAAATTTTAATTTTTTTCTATTTGGCACTGCGTTTCAAACTCGTTTTTGAACAAAAAAAAATTATTATTTATTTTAAATTATTTTTTTTTAGTATTTTTAGATTATTTTCATGTACTAATATCAAAAATAATTTTTAAAAATAAAAAAAATATTTTAATATATATCTGAATATAAAACACTTTTAAAATAATCTAAACTATACTGTTAAAAAACACACATATGTCGCGTTTCTAAACTGCGTTGGAGATAAATACATCTTCGAATATTACAATAGGATCATCCAAAGCAATTTATCTTTATTTATTTATTTATTTCCAAGTGTGTATACGCTACCATTAAAGGAAAAGATAATATGGGATTGATTTGGTCATACATATGGAGGGCTGCCCCTAATGTCGTGACAGACATTCCAAGGAACAATGGTGAAACCAATCATAGATTTATATTATACTGTCTTGATGGGTGACTATTTCATGGACACTGACCTTTGCCAGTCAATCATGAAAGCCTGGAAATGGTCCATGTCAAACCGTTAGGACATCATTCCTTTTTATTTATTATTATTATTATTATTATTATTATTATTATTATTGGACCACAGTAGCTAGCTAGCTGCTAACCAAATTGGACGGTCAAGATCAGTGACCATGTGCACCATGTGTTGTACGCACTCTGGGCTGGGAGAGGAGATTTTGTGAAAATTTATGTGCCTATCGTGAGCTTGTGGCTGTGGATGATATTATACGCACCCCACGGCTGGACCACTACTGCTTTAAGCTTTCTCATGACATGCAATGCAGAGTGTTATGTAATAGATAGAACACTTCGAGCTATAATTAGTGAATATTTGATACTATGATGTTGAGTCTTTTTTAGAAGCATTTATTTATTTATAAATATATTAAAATGATTTTTTTGAAATTATATATCAAAATTATTAAAAAAACACAAAAAAATATAATGATTTGATGCTTTTCAAGACAAATATATTTTTAAAAATCATCTATAAATACAAGTTAGATCATGTTTAGGATTGTGGTAAATATTGTTTTTTAAAGTGTTTTTTTATTCGAAAATTATATTAAAATAATATAAATTTTATTCTTTATTTTTTTATATAAAAAACTATCAATTTCCAATAATAAAACGGTTCAATCACACTCCCAGCACACATTTAATGCATTTCCAAATGAAACTTTATTAACAAAATAAATGAGTGGTGTTATATATTATCATATTATTACACCAAGATTGAATTCATCACCACTATAAAATTGAGGAGCTATTCTTTCTTGAGTCATTTCTTAAACTCAAATTCCTTAAAGAGGAGGATTGTAAACATAACCTCTTTGCAAGTGCAAAGAAGCATTGAATTAGTATCAAGTCAAATTGTTGTATATTTTATCATACTTTCTCTTTCTTTCTCACATAACACACCCTATAAAAAAATCCAATTAATACAAAACAAATTTAAATTAAATTATATAATTAAAAAACCTATAAATGCATCAATGATTAAATTTTAGATTTTTTTGCCAAATAGTTAGGTCTCAAATTCAAATTATGAGAGGAAAGGGAATACTTAGAGATTTAAGAACTTGGCGCAGAGTTGTATGGCACTAACCCAAAAAGTTGATAAGATTTATTTTCAAAAAAAAAGAAGGTATGTCATAAAAAAAAAAGAGGTAGCACAACTACATCAAATTTGTGACTTAATAACATTTGACGATTTTTATCTAAAAAGGAAAAGAAGAGAAGAGAACATAAAAAAAAAAAACTAAAATTTTAGGTAGCTTGATCTCCTCCCACAAGTTCCGATGAATCTCACCATTAGTATTGGAAGGAAGGAGTTGGACATCCAACCAAGTCATCCACGCCCCACCACACATCACTGATATGCATACCCATAAACGATAGTCAAACAATATTGATAACACATGAGCTACACATGCCAACATCATGTCTCATTATTCCTATCGCTCTAGGTTGACTCCAGCTACCCCTGAAAGGTTCATTTTGAATCTTAAATGATTTTTTGAATAATTCTTAACATATTCTAATTTTTATGATAAAACATTCATTATTGTAAATGATTTTTAATCCATTGCATATAATTATGAATTTTTTAAAGTGTCAGGAACCATATTGTTGTATAGGAACCCTCGAGGGTGACATATCGTCAAAGATTTATTTTAAATTGAAATACAACCAAAATCAATGTCTTATGGTAAGGTTGAGAGGATTGAGTTGCAACATGTTTATCCAAGACATAATGGTTTGATCTTGACATGATACTAATGTGGTTTTTGAGATTTAATGTTTTTGATTCTGTATGGTGTTCATTATTTTTTATTTGTGTATTGGTGTTGTTTTAAAATTGTTATGTTATGTGTGAGTAGATATTATTTTTGATTTGTTCCTTTTGATTGTTATGTTATATATTGATATTGTTTTTTTGACTTATTTTATTGTGTTTTAATAGCTTAATATATAGTATTTATCATGTATTTGATAATTGTATTATTCAATGATCCTCTATCTATGATGTCTCATGCGACAATAATTTTTATCCAAAATATAATCCCTATACCACGTAATGGTTAAATGTTTTTTTTTAAAGAAAGATACTCCTTAGAATCAATATTAAAAAAATATCAAGATATATATTTGGATTACTGAATTTAAATTAAAATATTTTTAATTCAAACTTAATTCTGATTAATAAATTATATTTTTATTTAATCTATATTTTTAATATTAAATTTATTTATCTATAAAACATTTCTTATATCTTAATTCCATATTTTGATGGTTTTCCTATGAGATTTTGATTTTCTTTTCCCCTTAGTTTATTAGTTCAATCTGTAGCAACGTAATGAATGTATAGGCTAATCCATTGGTGAGTAATTTATAAATGCAATATTATTTCTCCCTCTCATACTCTTTGGTTTTTTTAATGTCTTTTTAACTTTTTTAGATTTCATTTGGAAATATGTAAGTACCTTTTTTATGGAAAAAAATAATTAACTACCAATATGTTTTTTCATCCATGACCCGTCCCTAAACGTAATTACTAATAAATGTTATTGAATTACTGAAAAATTTTGTATGTAATTAATGATTTTATAAAGTTCCAGAAAAACAATGACATTTGTTCATGGATCGGTGCTTGAAGTCATGGTAATTTTTGTCCATTGATTGGGGCTCGAATTCATGTTGTTTTCGAGTTCTGAAATAAGGCTTGAACCTTTTATTTCTTTTCTTTCATAAGCTTAAACAATCATTTTTATTCTAAGGTAATTAGAGGAGAAAAGGATGCATTGAATCTACAAATGAACATTGTAAAACTCATAATATTGGCTAAAAGACTAGCAAAGTCTTTTCTCATATCTCCCATGTATTTGCTTACAATATCAAACAATAAGAGTATAAAAGCTCAAAATTAGTACAATGCACAAAAGCTCTTCCTTGAAACCAATGGGTCCAAAAGGCTTAAAGCATTATCTTTGGAATCAAAGAGGGTGTTAAAAAAAGCAAGCAAAAAACCAAACTAGCTTTAGATATAAGATTTTGTTGGGCAATCAAAAAGATCTTTTCTTAAACTAATTGCAATATAATTCCAAGAAAAAAGAGGAGGGAGGAAACGACAACTTATGGGGTAATAAAGGTCCAAATGGGTCCAATGTAGATAGACATTTAGATCTCATAGGTCACACAAGAGTCCCTGCTAAGTGGTAACCTCCCACACATGCCTTTGATTGGAATTTGCAGGGAGAAATAATGGCCCCCCCTTTGATGGAAACAAGCTTCTTCATTGATAAAGAAAGTGCAAAGTCTTTTTTTCTTGTTCATACACCTAGGATTGGAAAAAAAAGTAAAGGCCAATTTAAGGAAAAAAGACATGGCACAATAATGACTTTGAACACAACCCGCTTTCACATAAAAACAATACCAAAAAGCATAACAACAGAAATAATGTTAAGTGATATGTAGATAATGATGTGATTTTTAAAGTTTTCTATTCCTCTTAATTTGAATATTAGGATTTAACTAGATGTTTTATGGATTTCTTCTTTCATTTTTTACAAGCTCTTTCCCCCCATCCCAGTTCATCAAGAGATCTAATGAACGAGTCTTTGGATGTTATAATGATAGGTAATCCTTTTTAAAAAAAAATATCATTTCACCTTTTTCATGATTTGATAGCTTGTGGATTCGAACATAATTTTAGGAGAGATAAAAACAGTGATATATATATATATATATATATATATATATATATATATATATATATATATATATATATATATATGTGTGTGTGTGTGTGTGTGTGTGTTTAATAATTAATGAATTTGGCTTTCTCAAAAAAAGAAAAAAAGAAAAATTTCTGCTTTTCTTCCTTTTATAATTATGACGGTCTAATATCAAAAAAAAATAAACATTATCTTAACAACAAGCATTATCTTTCTTTCTAAGAATGTGCATTTATTTGCTTAAAACTACTATGTATGTTAGGAAATGGGAATAATTAGATAAATAAGGACAAATGAAGATGCATCAGGAGTTGATTTTTTTATGGATTTTTAATTTTTGTATTATAATCTGCCTATTAAAATTAATGTTTAAGCATATGAATATTACTAATTCACATAGATAGTATAATTGATTTTAATTTCCAGGTTAATTTTATATCATTGACTAATTAATTAGTATATGTTTGTTGCCAAGTCTAGCAACTGTCATATTCTATAAGAATTGAACGCACTAATTATTGATGTCATATCTTACGATGGTAACATGTAGCTTAAGTCAACAAATCTATGCTTACAACTTTTCATTCTGATAGTTTCTTTTATATTTATAGGTTAGAGAACCTTCAATCCCACCTGATTAATCATATATTACAATTCTATTTTGACTTTTCATGTTAATGAAAATTGATGACTTTGTTACCTAGCTAGCTTTTAGCTGTATGACTATTAAGATCATTCATATTCCTTTAAGATCACTAAAAAGATTCAAAGAACATCACATATGCTTACCCATTTCAAGTTACCCCCTTACTTGTTGAAAAACAAAGAGTCATAGTCTTTCATGTAGCATCCATAGTTTATGGAACATTAATTTTTCACAAAGAACTTAGCCCATGTAAATGCAATATCTCTAGATTGCTAGTAGCATGCATCACGTGATATGCACGAATACTGCTTTTGCTCAGAAATGAACACAATCGGATTCCCAATTTTTTTTTAATAATACAGATGATCATTTGGGACTCTTAGAAAGATGTGTTATCAATTTAGGAGATATTGGATTGAAAGACTAGATTGAGATTTTTTTAAAATAAATGGAGCATAGAAATATTGAGAGAACTTGTTGTTTGGAGACTACATATTGAGAGTAATTAATAATAGCCGAAAGTTAATTTGGACTTGTTCAAAAAGTTCCTCATCATCTCATCATCTTTAAGAGGATTTTTATGTGGTACTTAACTTGAAAGCCAAATCAAACATTTGGACATTGAAAGTTAAAATGCATACACCAGCTTGCAGCTAGCCGCCTGCCTGTAGTGGAAAAACAAGGAATAAAATGAAGCAATATTTAATAATGTGGTGTTTCTTTAACATTTAATAAGATCTTGATGACTTATGAATGCATACATATAAGTTTTGATGGTCTTGCTACTTGCTACTACATTATGAAAATCAAGATCATAACAAAAGTCACAAAAAAAGGAGGCATATGATTAGACCTCAAGAAAAAAAATAAATTAAACTAATTCCTTATATATGAAATTCAAATCCAAGAAAGGAGAGACAAGTGGTCATAATATATGTAAGGATTTCATTAGAAGTCATCAATTCATCTTTTTGAAAGTCACCATGACATACATCCATCCCAAAACAAAACCTAAAATGAAGCATACAAAAATTAAGGGCTAAATTAGAGAAAAAACTCAAGAAAAGGTTAAACAGTCTCATCATCCCAAACCCAACCATGAAAAAGAAAAAGAAAAAGGTTAAACACAATCATATCATCACCTAAGCAAACAAATGCCAAACAATCTAGCTACCATCTTCTTCATTTTTTTTTCCCTCACTAAAAGTCATGCCTAATTAAAGAAAAAATGTATTGTACAAGCTGTACATGAGGATCATATAACTGGGCTCCCTCCAAAAGCAGCACAATTACACCAACTCATATCTCTCCTTCCCTGGCTGGGCTTAATTTGGCTGGTTTCATCTTGAAAAGACAGAGAGTTATTGCAAAAGCCTCCCCCTCATATGGTAAACCTTTTTAGTTTCTCCACCATTGGAGGATGACACCATTACAAGAAAAACTTTTATGGATATCCTCTATAAATCTAACTCAAAACAAGAAAAACTTCATGGTGAGGATGATTTCATCAACAATACTGACCGATGATTATGATCATACGACGCCGCTTCTTCATTCCTACACCATTCAATGTCTTCAGCTATTCTTCTAGCATCCATTGAAGCTCCTAGTATTCCACGTTTGGTGAACCCCACTGCATAGAGCCCACACTCTCCTTTCCATCCATTTGGAAATGGTCTTTTAGGAAACCCATCTTCCTCCGAGAACATGTCTCCTTCCTGACAATTCAAATTAAATAAATAAATAAATAAAAATTAAACCCCATACGCTCCTTTTTCTCTAGCCTTTTGTTCATCAGCTTGGTGCAAAAATTAATAACATATCCTTTAAGAATCAAGATGCTTGGATAAGAAAGAAATTACCTTCAGCCAAGATGGGACATTACTTTTGTAGCCTGTTGCAAAAATAATAGCATCGAAATTCTCCATTTTCCCATCAAGAAACTCTACGGTATGGCGTTTTAGCTTCTTGATTCCTGGACATACCTAAAACAGCACCGGCAAACCCAGGAATTTTAGGGCAAGAAATATAATATTTAGAGTCGCTAGACAGATGGGAACTAGCTAGGAAGGGGGAAAAAGAGTGGGGTTAATTTATTTTATTTTAAAAAATAAAATTAAAAGGGAATTAGAATTACGCGACACAACTAATGAAATCAAGAAAAGCAAATGGTACGATTGTTTGGCACAGTAGGATCCATTTCAAAACACACATATGGTGCCAGAGAGTGCAAAACAAAAAGTGATGTGATACACACACACACACTGATACGTGATATAATTTTGAAAGTACCTTAACGTCTCCACTTTTGATCTTGGCCAGCGTTCCGACATCCAATACCGGGGTCTTCCCGGACCCGTTTTTGTGTTCAAGGGGACCCTTTTCCGGCCGGTCCAATCCCAATCGTGCCGTATCGCCGAGCATTAGCCTCGACACTATCAGCAGGAACCGGTCGACAAGGCGCATGGGCAGCCACTTGAGCAGCCACATAGACAACCCGAAAGTTGATTTGCCTAAAATCTCTCGAGGCAGAACATGCACCTTCATTCGAAACACAAACCATCCATCAGTTTTTTTTTGTTTTTAAGAAGTTTCTGCAACTCAAAAAGCTCAAAGAATGGCTAAAAAAGAGCTCGATTTGATTTTGGTGAGCTCCCTCTAGTTGCCCTAGTGGTGTAAATATCGGCTAGTTCATGCCAGGCCATAACTGAGTATGCATGCCTAGAGGTCTTTACAGAGAGAAATAAAACTAATCATAGGAACATAAAAAAGGAAGATGTATGATTATGACAATATATGTAAGATCCTACGATTCTGACAAATGTTGCGCATGCTTGGGAATCCCAAGAAAGTGAAAGATCAAAATTTTTATTTATTTATTTAAATCAAATATCCCTATGTTTTTTTGCTCTGATCATGTTAAAAAAAAAAGAGAAGAAAGCTGTTGGAACTTGAAGTCACTCCCATGAGCCTCAAATACAGCATACATGCCAAGATAGCAGAAGTTTTGAATGCGTTTTATTTTATAAATTAAAAAAAAACATTTTGCAAACATTTTCCATTCTTTATTTATATTTGGACTTTTTCATAGAAAAAAAGGACTGAATAGGGAGAAAATAAAACGAAACCAGGGATTTGAATATACATATTGAATTCTCCAAAAAAAACAAAACAAACAGGGCGTCTTATTGTTGAATAATCAAAACTAGCTTTTTTCCTCATCAAAACTTTATAATAGAATATAGAATTTTTCCAAAGGCTCGAAGGAAAAACCAGTCATTTTTCCCATCAAAAACATGTGGAACTGGACAGAGCAGAGGCTTGAAAATCAACCTTTTAAGGTTTTTTTGCTATATGTTTTTTTTTTTTTTTTGAGAGAGAGAGAGAGATGGAGGGGATGATGCTTGATTAAGATGATTATACTTACTGTATCTCTAACAACAAGTGAGGGGCTGGCGCTATGATTGCAGAGATCCAGGCAAACTTCCATTCCTGAATTCCCACACCCCACCACCAAAACCTTTTTCCCTGTAAACTCCTTTCCAGTTTTGTAATAGCTTGTATGCCGAATATCCCCTCCAAATTCTCCCGTCCCGTCAATCTCTGGCACCACTGCCTCCGCATTCTCTCCGGTCGCCGCAACCAACCACCGGCACATGTACTCCGTCTCCTCGAACCTTTTCCCGACAGTCTTCACGCGCCAAAACCCAATAACTTTATCGTATTCGGCATGCGATACAGTCTCATTGAACCGTGGTCTAATCTCAAACTTGCGTGCGTACGTCTCTAAATAATCAATAAATTGTTCCTTAGTAGGGTAAGTTGGAAATTCACTGGGGAACCCCATGAGAGGAAGCTCACAGAATTGTTTCGGTAAGTGAAGGCGGAGGCGATCATAAGTCTTTAACTGCCACAAGGATGCTATACAACTAGATCTCTCTAGTACCATACTCGGCAAACCTTTTTCTTGGAGACAAGCTGCCACGGCAAGGCCAGAAGGACCGGCACCAACAATAATCGGACCAGGGACAAAAACACGACGTGACGGTTTATTCATCCTGTGGAAAAGAGGATCATGAGCTTGTTTGCCCTCTATTTCTCTGAAGCAGTCCATGAACAGTGCAAAAACTTAGGAAAATGTACGAGTGTGGTTAGAAAGAGAAAATTAAAGGGGCTATCAACGCAGTGATTAACTGTGTTAGCTATAACTAATACAAGTCAAAGCTGGTTTGGCTGTTGAGCTCAGGATAAAGAGCAAAACGAAAAGAACTCATCAGGCAATAAAACGTGCGTGGGGGACTAAGTTGAAAGATTAAGCCCGAGATTTAGTGATGAATTTCTCTCTTATCTGAAAGATTGAGTAGGCTCTGTGAGGGCGATTCCTTAAATATTGGAGTGGATTAAGAGGACTTATCCACTTATGAGAATAGGTTTTCGTTTTGTTTTTTTGAAAATCTTTGTGCTGTGTGGTGTTGTTCAATGGTGGTTAAATCCGGAAGATGAGCAATGAACTACGGGGCAAAATCAGCATTCAGCAATGAATGTGGGAGAGAGAGAGAGAGAGAGTGAGAGAGAGAGATGGTGATATGTCTATATACATTCCTTTTGTTCATAGAATTACAACTTAAATATGAGATATGAGCATGGGCTTGACACTGCTTGAGTGCTTAAGTGTAGGTATACTAGTGGGGATATATTTATATGTATAGACTATAGTGTACGATATATTTAATTAAAATCAACCGGCATAATATATACAGGGCTTTAGCTATGCTTCAAGCCATATAAGAATTAATGATCTTTATATATATATATATATATATATAAATTAGAAATTAGAAATCGATCTACGTCACTCCCCTAGTCATAAGAGAGAATTAGAGATTTTATTGGGTATGGGCTTAGCAAAGCACAAGTGAGGATCCAAATTCGGGATTGGTTTAATTACTTTAAGAGTCATTAATCTAGAAGGTCGCCAGGACTAAGCTCCGGTGTGATTTCCATGTTGAATTTATATACTGCAATCTAAGTGTGATTGTAGTTGTTTTTAAAAGTGTTTTTCATTCAGAAATGTATCAAAATAATGTTTTTATTTTTAAAAAAAAATATTTTCAACATCAACCTAGGAAAATAATCTAAAAACATCAAAAGAATTTAATTTAGAATAAAAAAATCAATTTTTTTTAGAAAATATTTTTGAATGGAAATGTCAATGGAAGTGATGTGATTCTGTGGATTGGCGATGGGAGTGATGTAATTCTGTGGGTTAGGGTTTGTGGAGTGTGAATTGCAGCCGAGATGTCATCCACAAAGAACCAGGAGGCAGAGACGCAATAATCATGGACGGACATGTAGGGCAGAGGCTTGCAAAAAGTGAGAAACATACTGAAGTGAAAATCTGAGATTTCCATTCATGTGCATTTGATTCTAGTAATTATTATTTGCCTCCAATTTTCAAGTGGACGACGTCGGACGTACTCATCATCATCATCATAGTATCTCAATTTCCATCGAAAAAAGTCATTCCTTAGAAAATCAACCCTTCTCTCAACTTTGGATTTTGACTTCAAATTATAACCGGAGCAACATTTCTGATAATATCATCACGTCACGCTCCTTCAAGACCTCTCTAAGTTATCGTCGTTATCTCCTTTATGACGGTGTTTTTTCTTGACTATGAGGAAATCTCATTTTTTTAAAAGTGTATTTTAGAGGTAAACCTTAATTTTTTAAAACTCTTATAAGATATACACGTTCTAACTCAAATAAAATATCTATTATACAGATCGCAAATACTCTATAATCACATCTTGCACCTTGAAAACTCCCTCAAGAGAACGATATTGGCAACGTTATTATCTTCGTGATGACCTGGAAATTGATCTCTTCATTCACTTTGAAAAACTCAACTTACTAACTTGTCGGCTCAAGACCCAATTCAAGTGAAGCTAATGTTTTATATATATAATTAAAACAACCTCATATATTTTTCGTTAGATTTATTTTTCTTGGAAATTAGGTTAACTTTCCAGTCTAGACTTTGAACTGGATTTATATTGTGTCAAGTCTTCTAACTATTGTTGTTATATATATCCTAACTTGGTGGTGGTGGTAGCAGCACTATTATGTTTATAATAACAACAGGATCACAAAAATAGTGTTGTGAATATTATTTGTATCAAGGATCTGACGAATTGGTGGCAGCACCACGCCCAAATAAACTACCAAATCAGCCCGTTGCTTCGCTGTTAATCTAATTTGAACCTCAATCGTGTCAAGGAAATAAACAACGAAAGTTTCCTTTTCGTACCAACGTGATTGATGTTGGGGTAAAATATGAAAGAAATGCTCCTTTAAAATTAAACAAATTATGAGTGCTAAAGTGTTACATATATACAAATGAGAAAGAAAAAAAAAGGTAGGCCAAGTTTCTCGTGTAGAAAATATCACGCTCACATTGCATTACTTTATAATTGAGAAAAATCCCCACCCTATCCTTACTCTATGTATGTTTTATGGTAATCGAAGACAACATAACTTTTTATTAATGCGTCAGGTCTCTTGAAATAACAAATTATGAGTTCCAAGGATACTTCGATAGATTTAACGTTGTTTATGATTTTATTTGCAGCACATTTTTGTCTCATGAATTTTATCTTTACTCTAGACTCGTTAATAAGATATTTAATGAATATTAAATATAAATAAGCTTTTGAACTAATACACACATACATACATACACACACATGCATGCAGACATACATACATACATACATGAGCATAATTAATATCATAAACAAATTAGCTACTGAAATATACATTAACATAATGCATATTAAACTTGTATCAAACCAATCCCAATGATATCTTAGCAGTTTTAATTTGAAAGTTATATTATGTTCATATTAATTTTATGAGGATGATGATGGGAAAAAAGTACTGAATATACAATGATAATTCATAGTAGTAGTGCTGCACTTGTTTGTGTATTTTAATCAATGAATTTTTCTAAACAAAAAAAAATCTCAAATTAAAGGTGGGGTTTGCCTACTCTAAATATTCAATTGTGCATCATTATTTATATTCACTTGCCGTGTGTTCGGTACTGTGGCCGGTGATATTTTTTACTTGAAAATATATTAAAATAATTTATATATTTTAAAATTTTAAAATCAATATATTAAAATCATTTAAAAAACATCAAGATGATAATCTTACAAGGCAAACCATCTTTAAATATCATTTCAAAACAGAAATCACCTCACTCCTATCAATTTCTTATTAGTGTTGAACAAAGAATAACATGTAAAGTGTCAAGAATATGATTTATATTATTCTCTAACATACTCCCTTAAGTGAAAGTTATTTGGACTTGAAACTTACATATATTTATATTATTTTGTGTTTAATTTTTATCAAACAGAATACAGATGATGAGATTTGAACTCGTGACTGCTAGGTCAACAAGACTTTAATATCATACCAAATAATCATCTCATTTAAAAATTTAAACGGTTAAGTGGGGTAAAATATGATTTATATTATCATGTGCGTTAAATATACACTTAATTAAGTTGATTATTACATACTAATTAGCCTACCCTCTAATTTCTAGCCATGTTGGATGTTCCTTCGGTGCAAACAACATTGCTGTTGAGAGTTGTAAACTTTAAAGTACAATTATTAAGAACTAATAATAGTTTCCTGATCTGATTGCAGAAAGCAAACTGAGTACAGACGTGCAACCACTGGCTGGGTTTCAACTTGGCCAGATGAAATATCAATGAGAGGAGAGCTAAACACAAATGGGTGGCAGCCTTGCGACGGATGGGAGGGCCACCACCCCGTAGACATGACAATGGAGGTGGCTACTTGACTACTCTCTCTCCCTCTCAGATGAACAGGGCTTATGACGCGCATATATACTTGTTGAAAGAAAATTCATTCCATTTTCTTTTTCTTTTTCTTTTTTGGAAATAATGCAATATTATTAACGAGTCATATGAGCTAGGAATCATGGAATTGTGCTTTCTATGGATGATTCCAACGATCTTTTTATATATGAGCCAGCCACTTGGTATGTGGTTTATGGGATCCATATTCCATATCTTCATCAACTTTAAATTTCAATGATTAACCATATAATAAAGCTTGTTCACTCCACCGAAATACAAACCTCTTCATAAGATTCAAAGGGTTTTTGTTAAAAAATAATATAAAAAGTATTAATGAGGTTTTAACTAACAATTTAATTAAATTCTTGAGTCATAATAATTATTTGATAATAAAATAATCAGGGTTTTTAAATATTATTTAAAAACAAGTTGTTTTTTAAACTTCAGCTAACCACTTGAACTTACGAATGGGAAAGGTTTTTCATACTTTAAAGACAACTACGTGGAGTTCATTAATAAAAGCTTGGAGAAAAAAAAAAAAAAAAGCAGGCCATCTTCTTATCATGCTTCCTAATCAAGGCGTTCTTTGCCCAGTGAGAAATTTCCCACACGTAGAATTAAAGAGTGATAGTGGTTTTAAAGCAAGGGTTCGTCTTTCTTTCGTCCTCCAATCCTAATTAACCACACAGATCATGAGTTATTTATTATTAATTCATAATATTATAAAGGGATCTGTCCTTCATTTTTTTTATTTGACGAACGAATATGTGTGTGTGTGTGTGTGTGTGTGATCCAGATCAGTTTATGTACAATGAGATTGTATATATATAAGTTGGGTTTTGAGTAATACAATTTTTATTTTTAGATTGTATTTTATTAGCATTTGAAGATGAAAGAAATGAAGCATGAACATATTTGATTAAAAAATTGAAAATTATTAAATATAAAAATTTAAGTATGAGATGAGTGGTAATTAGAGCAAACTCAATATAGCTCAGATTAACTTCAAAAGTTGGTATATCTAGGTATATCTAAGGTTGGTAATTAGTAATCCAATGGAAGTATGAGATGAGTGGTAATTAGACAAAATCTTATTTTTGTCCCTATAAATTTATCAATATTCCATTTTTATCTTTGAAGGGAGCGTGTGGTAGGGAGTTGATGAGGTCTAAACTTTTATCCTCGTAAAATTTGATCTTATTTTTTAGGGGGCTAATTGGAGTTAGTGTTTTTGGAGAGTAAGTTTTATCAACAAGCAATATTATTTATTTTTTATCTAAAAATACAGACTAGATATCTCTCACCAGCAATTACTAGTGATTTAATTATTTCCTCTTTCTTTCTTTTCTTATTGATATTTAATCTTGTAATTTATGAACACGCCACTTTTACACACTTAAAAATTGTTCTTGTTACAATTAATCCGATAACAATTCATCTCCATTTTTCGCAATTAAACACTAAATAGTCTACTGTTCTAATTTGGTTTTTGAGTTTTTCTTCTCAATTTTTTTTGTGTTTTATCATATAATATAACATTCGTGGGATTTGGGAGGAAAAAAGAGCGAAGATTTAGAAGAAAAAAAATAAAATCAAAATATGGAAAAAAAAAAGGGAGCTTTTTGTTAGTTCTAAGTGATTGTTCGGTATTATAGTAGAAGTTATTTTTAAAAAACAATTCATTCAGAAATTCATCAAAATAATATATTTTTTTTTATTTTTAAAATTTTATTTTAAACATCAACAAATGAAAATGATCTAAAAGCATCATAATTTTTTTTAATTTAAAATAAAAAAATCATTTTTTTCAATAGGTGTTATTTAAAATGTTATGTTTTTTTTCCTTTCAATTCTATATTTATTCATACATAAGAACGTTTTAGATAGATTATCATTCACGATGTCTCTTGCCATGCGCAAAACTCAAAATTCAAATCCTTGTTTTTGCTTTCCTATCCAATTTCCATTGCCAAAACTCCGATTAGAGTAACCCGTACCTTAATAACGATCATAAATGCATCTTGAAATTCAAATTGGGGGGCTATCATTTTTTCGAATCTTGCTCTTTAAATCTGTGTTAATTACTTAAGTTTATGAATGGGAAAATATAATTAGAATTTAAAATGCAAAATCCAAAAAAAAAGAAGCTAAATTTATTAAATAAAAAAATATCATGGGATCTACACCAATCTTTTCTAAATTTAGCTTTGGAAATTCGAAAATTGAAATAAATATTCTCTGACCTTTTCTTTTCTTTTCTTTTTTGGTAACATCTTTGACTGGATTTTAGTACATGGAAGGAAGGAAAAAACAATTTTATAATTGTATCGAATTTGAACTGGGATGGCTGTCAAAATCTTCAGAAATTTCTTTGTGCTTTCGTAATATTTAAGCATTAGCATACAGATATATTGATGTATTGTGACATCAGAACTCTTGTAATTTGCATAATAAATGTGTATTTTCAGTAAAAAAAAATTAGGGACAAATGGGGTTTTATTTGTTCATTTGAATTCATAAATTATATTTTTTAAAAGTTGGGGTTTACTCGTATCCAAAAAAAAATACAGATATAGATCATTTAATTAATTATAAACTTGAATTTTATTTTCATTTATGGTGGATATGATCTAGTGGTTTGTCTGAGTTTGCACATCCATGCACGTAATAATGAAGAGGATGGAGGTCTCGACAGCGACCTAACAATAGTTAAGTTCAAACCATTATTAAAGTGGTTCTAATTAAACATATTGCCCTTAGGTATATATTTATCGTATTTTATCTATAGGTTCAATTTAGCAATAATTAGAAATTTGAGAAACACTAAACATCTACAATACCTCATGCATCACTCTTCCTTCCTCGAATAATGTTCCCGTTGATCATCTCTAAACTTCCACACGTTTTTAACGAGATTACGTTACAAGTCGAATTGTTAGTTTGGCTTAATATAAAAAAATCATGTTGTTTTTTAAATATCAAACACATTTTTGACGAGGATGTGGATTGACCGATAGAGTTGATTAGGTCAAATCATGTTAATTTCGAGTTGTTTTTTAAAATCATGTTGTTTTTTTAAAATCAAATATATTTTTTACCAGGAATGTGGATTGGTCGATAGAGTTGATTAGGTCAAATCATGTTAATTTCGAGTTGTTGTTTTTATACATAAATCAGGTCAACAGATATATAAATTGGGTTTTGGGTTAACTCGTTGTGTTTTCCCAACCCGTAATAGTAGTAGTAGTACTACTAATAATACTAATAATAAAAAAAGGTTAGATCGATCCTCTTTTGGCAATCGAATATTTTGGAGCTAGGCGTATAAATGTCCCATTCATGATAGATGCTTCTAAAATTTTCTAAGCCACCAAAGACACATGTATGGAGTTATGAGGTAGAAAATATATAAACCTTGAATTAAGACCCCTTGATTATTCGTTGAGAGCCATATGTTCTTTAGAGGCTGGGAGAATTATGCTTTTTGTCCCCGCCATGATCGATAATTCAAAACTGCGACGTTTATGCCTTCAATAATTAAAGGTAATTTGATTTCAGGGTAGTAATTTCATTTATTTTTTTGACTTGATCACAATGCAAATGTCTCGAATTGTATTTTATAGCTTGAATCAATTTACTGGCGTAAATTAAATAGATGGACATCTAGTTAAAATTCTTTTCATTCTATAATTTATATTTTATGAGTACAGGTGAGCAAATAAACTCAAAATGTTTTAGGTTTTTACAAGGAATATACATTTTCACTCGATTTATATCGTATTTGATTAAGGGTTCAATACATGTAACTTGTAAGTGAAGAGTTTTTTTATTATTAAAATAAGGAAGAAAATTCATTAAAAAAATCAAAAGGAGAAAGGTATAAAATAAAGTAAAAAATAGGAATGAGCTGAAAATTTGCTTAGAGTTGATCGCATATGTTTGTATATTACTTCAAAGTTAGTGGTGATAAAATATCTATCTATTTTTTAAATGTAAATATAAAATTGTTTAGAGAAAATATTAAATTGATATTTTTCAGTACTTTTAATATGCTAATTTAAAAGGTTTATTTTAATATTTAAAAAAAAATTAAAAAAAAAAAAAACATGCCTGCTAAATTGAAAAAAGAAAGAAAAGAAAGTTAGGCTAAGGTTATACGTTTGCTAAAAAAACGATAGGCAAAAAGGTGGTCGATCAAAAAGTTAGTGCTATATTAAATTGCTAAAAATGGTAACCGTTCCCGACTCCCTCTCAAATGGGAACTAGAATTTCAGGCTAGCCTATATTAGCCTACTAATGCTAAAAGCCAGCCAGCCTACCTATCTATAATTATAAACAAGAGAGAGAGAGATGATGAATGAAGAGAAAGATGGGGACCATTTTGTATTTATTTAAAAATGATGGGGACCGGTGAAAAAGGAGATTCTTGGTAAAGCCCAAACCAGCCATTGATTAGGCTTTCTTAGCCCAGGAGCTCTCTTCTAATCATGTCGACCTTCTATTTGCCCCCCGCTATACGGCACGTCAAGCGCGTCTTTTAATTATTTATGTTGAAATTTTGGGAACAGTGTTCGATTCAAGATCAAAATTTCCATCCGTTTTGATAATGCAATAATAGTTTTATTATTAAAATATTATTTTAAAAAAATATATTATTTTTTATATCAGTATATTAAAATGATATGAAAATACTATAAATTTAAACAAAATCACATAAATTATTTCAAAAATATTTTTGAAAGAAAAATGAACAAATTTTTAATTTGTTTTTTTATAGATATTGATGAGCCAGTTTCAATAAGTATTTTCAAATTCAATCTTGATCCAAACTCAATCATCACACATGAGCATGGACTTCAACTTCATATATATATTATCATAATCATAATCATTGAATAGTGAAATGGTATTTATATGAGTATTCTAAAATTAAAAATAAATGAATATAATAGAACTGAATTTTTTTTTAATTGAAAAAAAAACTTGTGATCATCCTATGAAATATATAATAATAATAATAATAATAATAATAATAATTTAGAAGCATGTTTAAATGTTTTGACTCTTGTTTAGAGTAGTGGTGTATACCAATCTTATATTATTATTTTTTAAAAATAAATTAAAAGTATGATAGAATTGACATAAAATATGGTAACTTGAGAACTTCCTATTCTTTCTATAAACAATTGAAGAACTTTATCAGAAAAAAATGATTTTCTTTCTTCAAATTAATTTCAAGGAAAGACTAGGGCCACGATTATGGTGTTGATAAGATTGTGTGAGCGTCCTTGATATTTATTAAGAAACTTGTCCTCCTGTGAAGTGTTCAACCCACTTAGATATTTGTTCAAGCAATAGTTATTTTAAATTTGAAATTTATATAACTCATGTTATATAGTGTAATCAAGTTTTAGTTGGAATAAAGAAGAAGGGTTATTAAAAACTTACATATACAAATATTTTTGAAGTTTGAGCTTATATAAAAATTTAAATTTTTTTTTAATCAAGATGGTTTTTTTTCTAATTTCACAATTGTAATAAATAAATGTCATAAATATTTCAATACTGTGAAAGAGGTTCTTTTCTTAGTTTGATAATAAGATTTTTTTTTTTTGAATTCAAGAAAACTCTATCTCTTTAGATACTTTTTGTGGGTCTGAGTTAAGCGATTAAAATCTCAAATGTTTCAGTTTTTTATAAAGTGAGTGCGTCCTGACTTGAACTTGAGACCTGCAAGACAGATCTCATACTCTTTGTCACCACATCACGCCGTTTTGGGACTTTGATAACAAGATTTCGCTGATGCAAATCACTAATATCTCATTTATTTATTTATAAATAAATAATTTTTTGATGAATGTGTTTCAGCATAAATTTGTAATGCTTGATTAATTATAAAGGAATAGTCAAGGCATCAAAAAATTGTTCCGGTTACATTGCTATTATTTTTCTCCTTTTTTTTTAGAATGGATATATTCTCTGTATTTAATTAAAAAAATGAAAAGTTTTCAAACAAGTATTTAATTAATGACCACGTGTATATTTTTCATTTGATTGATGGGAACTTATTCGCTCTCCAATACACAAAAACTTGGACAGGAAAATACAAATTTGGGATTGGGCGAGACGATTCCTAACATCCTTTTCCAATTTGTATTTAAATTTATGAAATTAAAACAAATGAAAACCTTTATTTATGCTCCTCTCTTTTTCCTTCCTTTACCTACTATTAATTAAGAATTTAGTTCCTTTTTGAATCACTTTATACAAGAACATAAGAAGGATCTCATGCCACTTAATATATAAAACATTAATTCAGAGAATTTTCTTATGCTTATCTTCTTTAATTGGTCATCATAAACAAAAACACATACATCTCGTATGCATAGCCCACAGAAATTTAATAATGACCATACGTTATAATACTACTCGAAGAGGTTTGCTTCACATCTCTATCATTGATTCAAGTTGTAACCAGTTCTCCAACAAGCCCTTCACCACATCAAGATTTTTTTTTCCCTCTTGGTTTGATGCTTGATGCCAATAAAACTGGTAGGTCCAAAAAAATTTAAAAAATAAAATAAAAATTAGTGGTTTCATCACATACCAGCATAAAATTGAGATGTGATAGGGAAGGCCCGTCGGTCTACGATCTTGATTTAAACAAGAGAAATTGGAAGGATCACAAGAAAGATTTATCAACCCCACATATATTATAGACTTGGATGCATGAAAGCAATACTATTAATCGTTCCATCTAAACTTTATTGTATGTTTTCTCTCAAGTCTTATCCTCTTTTTTTGTTTTCGTTACTGGGGGTGTCCGGGTCAGTTTACGCGCATCTTTGACTATTTTCCAAGTCCCATTGAACATCTTGCAAGCTCAGTGAAAATGTAAAATACCGCGAGGATGACAGGTGTACGCGCGCAGGGGATGGATCCAGGAGAGACATGAGAGGGAGGAGTCCCTCCAGCCCCACTCCTACTGGGATTCGAACCATGTTCGCATGAAGAAGGCAACAACCACTGAGCGACAACCCCTGCTGGTCTCTCAAGTCTTATCTTTGTTTTTTTTTACGGCTTGCAATTTTCCAGCTTTAATTACATTAATCCTCTAAGAATTGCTGCATAATCCCATGTTGAAACAATCATTAACGATGAAAAAAACAAATATTAAATAATTAATTAGTCCTAATACAGTGGTGAATAATCAGTAACTAAGCGCATCATTAACAATGGAAAGCTACGACTCGCGTGCTCTTATGCCTGCTTTAACCTTCCAAAAGAGCTCTAAAGTTTTTTTATTAACTTTGATTAGACATTAAACCGAAAGCATACAGGATGATCCTATAAAAATATCTTTAATTAATTACTAACATTATACTCCAAGTGAATTGTATTGAGGATATTTAATTATCTAATCCATCTAATCATCTCGAAATTAAGTGGGGTCGAGAAGAAAGGGGAAAGTAGAGCAACGAGCTTTGGAAGTACTTAAAGCCCGAGCACTAGTTACATGAATTATTTTTTATGTTAATGGGGGAAACCATAGGTTAATCCATACATGTGTAGAGTGACAAGGGGAATAAAAGTTGAAAAATCAAAGTATAGATCACTTCATTGTGAACTTTTAAACCACTTCCTTGAAGGTGGATGCGTTGAAAGGAGGAAAAGTTAGGGCAAGAAATTAAAAAAATAATTTATTTATTTATTTAACACGGAGAATTTTGTCTTCTTTTTATGTTTTTCAGACATTTGGGAAGTAGTTTGACGGTAGAAAGCATGGGGAATATTTCATGTGGGAGTAAGAATAGTTATATATACATATATTTAATCACTTGTTGGTTGACTTGTGTGGAGGAGGTTATAAAGTAATGGTTAATATGCAAAGAAGTAGGGTGTCGTCTTGTTCTTCAATATATAGCTATTTTATTTATTAAATTAGGGAGTTAGCCGAGGAAATTTGAAATCTTATTATTCCCCTGCCCTTTTTCCCTCTTCAAATTCTACTTGTTTTCTTGTTGAAATCTGAGAGATTTTTCACCACCAAAAAAATATTAATTATGAAAGATTTTTTTTATTATAATATAAAATTCGGGCAAAATAATAAATATCGTGTCCCAAAATTTTCTCTATCAAGTGCATAGTATATATATAATTAAATATATTAATTCAAAAGTTTTAAATCAATATAAAATTTATTTAGATTTGGTAGGTTTCAATGAAATCATTAGTATAAAAGTATCATCATCATTAAAATTGATAAGAAATGATATTTCGATACAAAATTATGAACATGTATAATATTACAAGAATATCATCATCAATCTCGTAGGGTCATTATATTTTCTGATTGCTCTAAAATTTTAACATAATATATATAAATATGTCAAGAGACTACTCGTAAAATTTCATCTCAATCTAACGGTCAAATCAAAAGATATAGTTGATATTATAAAATTATTTCATTATTTTAAATAAATAAAAAAACATTATTTGACTGAAAAATTCGAACGGGTTAGAATTTAAACTGAGATAAAAACGACACTATTTTATCTCATTTTTTTTAAATGGTATGAAATATTTCGACCATTTTAGTCGAAATGAAACAGTATTGACAACTATAGTTTGGATAGTAGTAATGGACACCTCAATACTTACAAAGCAATACTTTCGACGAGCATTTAAAGACCTTTAGAGATAAAGTTGGTGATGTTTTAATAAAATATTATAATCAATGAGAGGATGAACTTTATATTCTAAGAACAAAAAATTATTTTATGATTAATGCTCTAAGAATTAAATTATAATTCTCAAGCCATGTTGTTTTGATGGAGCGGAGGGAGGGGGATGAAGAATAATTTTCTTTTGATGAAATCAAAGAGTGATAAATATATTTTACACTACATTAATAAAAAATAAATATCTCTTACACATAATTGGCGAGATGGAAATGTGATTGACCATTAGAATAGTTTTTATATACTTGTAGATTTAGAGAAATGAATATTTTGATATGGACAATTCATGTTAAAAAGTCTTAAGAATAAATAAACAAAGTTATTTGCTTCTAATATGGGCATATAATCACCTCTATACCAAATGGGTTTGAAATGCAATCAAGCCTAGAAGTTATGGGTCCGACAACTCGTCAGACTCACATTCATTTGGACTTAACATGTGACCGATCCAAAAATATTGGGTCTATCAACTCGTCAGGCTCATGTTTTACTGGGTTCAAGACCTCACCAAATCCAAGTGTGTTGGGTATGATAGCTCGCCATACTCACGTCCAATCGGACTCATCATGTGGCTGACCTGAGGATTATTGAGTTTGGCAACTCATTAGACTCATGCTTGCTTAAAGTTGACTTGTGGTCGATCCAAGGATATTGGGTCATGCAATTCATCAATCTCATTCTTGCTTGGGTTTAGCATGGGGGTAAGCCTAGGTATGTTGGTATAGAAATAAGCAAATTTATGTCATTTGAGCTTGATATTTTGTCAGGCTTAAGAATATTAAATATGGACACAAGTCTCATCTACTTATAAATAAGTTATCACTATGTTATTGAGACTTTTTAGATATAGATTTAAGCTCATTAAAAATATTGAGTCTCCACTAGGATTAATTACAATCTATCTAGGTGTTTGGCCAATAAAAGACAAGAAATATTAGATTTAGATCGATTAAGAACATAAAAAATTACACAATAAAAAAAGGTAAGAGCTATTTATTGCTTCATCATGCTTACCAAAAAATAAAGAGAACATTCAATCCTTTCCTCTTTTTTTTTAAAGGCAAATTTATACATGGCAATGAATTGATCGGATTTGTACTTGTGTCATGGGCCAGTGATGTTTTAATCAACTGCTCTTTATACATAGTGATTATAGAGTACAAGAAAATCTATATTTCTAGGTAAATATTGCAATGTTTTGGTTCATTCCATTCCATTGTACTTTTTCTAATGGTGTAGGTGCTCGAACATGTAATATTTAATGTGTTTGATGATGCTTGGAATCCATATGGGACATTTGTTTACATGGAAAGCTTTTGTGGATTCTTCTCTCACTAACATATGATTGCAAGCCTCCTATTAAAATAAGTTCAAAAGAGAACTTTTATGAAACAAAAGAACACTTTATATTCCATCAAGTATCATTGAGCACAATTGATGTATCCGTTTGATTAGGACATGTTGATATGAGAGGAGAGGAAGAAATTTTCAAATCAAACCCTAGCAATCTCTCAAAACATTCTACAAGTCCCTGTTTTTTATTTACATATATGAGGAAGAAAATGCTACTTTATGTGAATCATTTCTTCCACTCTCTTGAAGGGCCAACTACTATATACATACATACACATATATTTATTGATAGAATCATTGTGGGCACAGCTTCCACTCTTTCAAGGTTTTTAATTATTGATTATATTATTAATTATGTTTTAATCACTCAAGTCTAAAGTTTGATTAGACTGCCGTGGGGCCATAACTTTTCCATGATTTAAAGTGCATTTGTCCTCAAACCCTTCCATGATTCGAAGATTGTAAGCATCCCACATGAATTTGTAACTTGATTTATCAAGACATTTGACGAATAATATATTGTTTGCTGCAGGAGCCATTTCCACAACTCGAAATCTGCAAGAAGATAAATAAACCAATCATGCATTGAGACCAGGCTGGTGAGTGCTGCTTCGCATTACCCCTAATGACAAAACACATTACATCCAATAAACATTGAGAAACTGCAAAGGAGCATCAAATCAATGTCATTTCATACTTTAATGCCCAATTTTATTAATAATATTCTTCAAATTCCCTTCTCCTAATTATATTATTTCAAAACCCTTAATTATCTTCCTTCTCGTAATTAACAAGAGCATATACGCATGCATCGGTTATTGTTTTGTTGATGGGAATTTACCCTTGTGTTCTTGTGTCTTTGTTTTTTTTTAAAAAAAAATTAAACGTAACCCATCACAGCTTACAGCTAGCTCAAAAGGTATAAATCAAAATCAAATTAATTTATAGAAAATGTGGAGGACACTAGGAATATTAAACTTGTTGTTTAATACATATGGATAGCCGGATAATCAATACTGAATGGCTTCACGCAGTACTGCACAATGAATGCTCGTGACTTTCTTGATGGCTTAAACCAATAAGATTCTTCATGCATGCTAAACTTAATCACAACCCTTTTGGAAAGATATTAGGTCGTGATCCTCCTATACAGCCAAGCATATTGAGTTCAAGAAACTTTTCTTCAATAAATAAATAAAAAACATTAATTATAGAGCAAAGTGAAGAGAGGACAGCGATCAGACTCCATTGGATTCAAAATGATTACGTCGTGCATGTTTGAGAGCGTGGTTAAAATTGTTTTTTAAAGTAGTGTTCACTCATAAATATATCAAAATAATATATTTTTTTTGTTTTTTTTTTTTAATCATTTTTCACATCAGCATCTTGAAAATGATCTAAAAATATATTTTTTTAATTTAAAATAAAATAAAAAATTCAGTTTTTTTTCAAAAAATATTTTTTGAAATGTGACTGCAGAACATGTCGTATATGTATATAGTATAGAAAATTCGTGAAAGTTGAGATATAATGCCATGCGAGTTCGTGTGTGGAAGAAATGGTCGTCGGGGAAATCATGAATCCTTGGACAAGAGAATTGTCCAAAAATTAATGCAGGTAAAGCCGTGGCATGCCGATCGATATCATAATCTAGATGTTTTCTAAGTTGCTTCAATCATTTTCCTCTCCCATTTTTGAATTCCCGGACAACAAAAGCATTTGGCAATGCAAACCGCCCCACCAATGTTTCTATGTCAAACTACCACCACAAGGATTGACTCGTATAGTAAAAGAAAATAGAAAATTGGAGTGAAAAAAAAAAAACTATCTTTAATGAGTGGAAGACACTGTGCCCACCAAAGAGATTAGTAGGGACAAAAGGAACAGATTAGTGGACAAAAGCTTGTTTTTAGATACACTTGATGAAATGGCTTGCATGATTGAGCAGAGAGATTAAGAAGATAGTGCCCACCATAGGATAGGATTTAAAGATTAGTAGCAGTTCATATATAAAAGAGAAGATAAAGAGGGCTTAACCACTTTTTATTTCTTTTTTTTTCCATCTTGCATGAAAATTTGCTTATTTTATTTTATTTTTTGGTGCTAGCTTTGTTGTTTAATATATATTGAAAGTAAAGACCCAGAATCTATTGAACAGGTCGGTGATAGCAGGCCAATTCTCATTGACGTTCCGGGAGAAAATTACTTCAATTATGTTAGAATTATAAATAATTATACAAAAAAAAAATGTCAAATATAAACTCAAAATTAGAAAGAAATTGATGAACATAGGAATTCGAATACATTTTAAAGCTCAAATAGTTAATTGTACATGAAATTCGCCCCAGAGAGAGAGAAAAAAAAACTATTGATTGACATAATAAAACCGAGTGTAAAAAAATTTAATTCAAAGCTACATGATAGATTAACTCGTAATTTATTAAAATATGTTTTAAAAAAAATTATTTTATTTTGATCTTTTTAAGAAAAATATTTTTTACCAGAAAAACATAGGTTGAATCTGTGATATGGGCTTATATTGGTACAGCCCAAATTAATATATACAGTGGATCTGAGTGGTTCAGAAAGCCCACATTGCTAGCACACTTAAAATTGGTAATGGAAAGCCCTAGATCTTATAAGCCGAAGAATGTTGTTAAAAATAGGCTTTTGGCTCATGTAAGAAAAATGGGGTCCAAATTAGGTCAAATAAACAGCCGGTCTTCGACGGAGGCTCTGATGATCTGATCCTCCTCGCTCGAGAGAAACATAAATGAGCGCCGCCGGAGCATCTGGAAATTGCCTGAACATCTCGCCGAGAGTTCCTACGGGTCAGATTATTTTGCTTTAGATGAACTATGATAATAATTGTCAGCCGGTTCGAAGACGGATCTGAAGAAAGGTTCTGGTAATTGAATTATTTATTAAACCAACATCGTTTTAATTCTAGCGAAAAATACTTGTACGTTAATTAAGTTACTAAAAACTCAACAAGGTCCACTGATTTATTTTTTAATTTAAATTAAAACCCGATTAAATTTAAGCTTCAGATCATGGATTTTTTCTAATCAATCCTCCTAGTTAGTGATTATCTACAATATTGATATTGACTAGGAGAAATAAAATACGAAAAAACAAAAACAAGGTCTAGTTTTGTTGTGTATCCTAATAAATAAAATAGAAATAAAAATAAAAATAGTATTGAGTTATTTAATACATTTAAAAGAGTTAGGTATCAACTCATCTCCTTCACTGTTCATTTCATAATAAAAATATTATTGAGTTATTTAATACATTTAAAAGAGTTAGGTTTGTATAATTCATGTACATGGAACTAATAAAAAAAATAGGAAAATATGTAATTCTAGGTTCTTCCCTGTAAAAATTATTTCTTTCCCAGTCTCTCATTTTTATTTTATTTTTCCAAATATCTAGATGCCTAGTATTATTTTTCATCATTAATAATCTTCCTTACACCCTTGAAAAAAATTCAAATTCCTATATATTATGATAAATTGCTAATAAATCTGAGGTTAATCGAAAGATCAACTAAATTTGTTTATCACCATATATAATATTTAACTCGAGTAGTAGCTCCTTGTTGATCCATGAACGCCTCCTTGCTAATTTCAACTTCTTACTTCTCCAGTCATATAAGAAAAAGGAAAGCATTTATTGAAATACGGTATCAATATTTGTCTAAATGAAACATATATAAAAAAATTAAAATACAAACAAATCCTCGCGTGGTTTAATTCTGTCTTTCTACTCTTCTTCTTCTTTTATTTTTTGTGATTTCAATCGAATTGCAAAGTATATATAAAATTCAGCAGTATCTTGCTAATTATCAAGTAAACATTTTTAAAGTGTTTTTTTTCTTTTGAAATATATCAAAATAAATTTTTCATTTTTCATTTTTCATTTTTTTAATATTAACATATCAAAACAATCAAAAAATATAAAAGAATAATTTGAAGCTAGTTGTTTTTTTCAAAAGTTTTTAAAAATATGGTTGAAAATGCTAACCTAAACTCAACTTAACAAGTTAACCTAATAACTAGTCAAGTTATAACCCATTATGAATCAACTTTTAAATTAAACTAGACAAAAAATAACTAGTCAGGTTGTCAATGTTTGTCGTTCCAGTTTTTCTATTGGCATGAAACGTTTCAGTTTCGGAGCGTTTCAGCGTGCTGTTTTCGGGATTATACTGTTCATATATAATTAATTAATTATATATATATGAAAAAAAATTAAAATATTAATTTAACAATCATAATTAAAATTCAAGATAAATTAATTTTAAATTAAACAATATAAAAAAAAATTACAGCAAAACTATGTTATTTTTAACTATAATAATTTACTTACATTTTTTTTTTCGTTCGTTGTCGAGTGGAGAAAGGACAAGATTATTTAATTGAGAATATTCCTCTTTTACATCTCTCTTTCAAGTCCGGGTGGAGAAGGGACAAGATTATTTAATTAAGATACTCCTTGAGAATATTCCTCTTTTACATCTCTCTTTTAAGTTTCAACTCTCTCCATTCTTCTCCTCCTCCCCCTTCTATCTCTGTGTCTTTCATTTCTCTTCTGCCAGCAACAGAGACAACGGCGAAGATTGTAGTTGTCGAAGTTGGCAATGGCAATGACGAAAACTCATCAAGCTAAAACACGAAATATTGATCGATTGAGAGAAAGGACTGAGGAAGAGAAGAGTTAGGGTTTGATTTGAGATTTTGATTTTTGATTGGAATTGATTTGGGAAAAAGGGGACGCGGGTGTTATTGTGTTAAGTCGTTAGGCTTAGCTTTATTCCTCTTTTTTTGCATGGCCGAAACGGCACACCCGACATGATTCTAGCGTGTTTTCAGCAGGTATTTGACCGAAATTTCTACTACTGATCAGAATTTCAAACCGAGACAAAAACGACACCATTTTATCTCGGTTTTTTGACTGATATGAAATATTCCAGTCATTTCAGCCGATAATGAGACGAGATTAACAAGCATGCCATCGACTTAATCCACAAAACGTGTTGATTTTATTTAGAAAAACAAATTTGAAACAAGGGTTTTAACTATTCTTAAAAAAAAAAACTTGAAAATAATTTAAGGGTGATTTAGGTTAACACGTTATTGAACAAAGTCATTTGCCTTGCAAGTTTATTAACTTAGCAATAAAGGGCATCGATCTCTCCCTCTCTCTTTTTCTATAGTTTTCTCACGATCTCACCCAAGAAGAGAACAAACTAGGGAGGGCATTAATATTAGATAAATCATTGAAAACATAAATCGAGGTGCCATTACCATATATATATATATATATATATATATATATATATATATATATATATATATATATATATATATATATATATATATATCAATCAATGTATTTTTTTAGGTGTGAGAAAACCTCATTCTCTGAAAAAATATACTTTATGAATCTAGATGAACGAATAAAATCTCGGTTGTTCCCATGTTTTTACAAATGATGCATGTTTTGACTCGAACTTGAGATTTACTATACATATCGCAAATTCTCTATCGTCACGCCACTGCCTTTAAAGAAAAAAAAATATGGAAAAACAAAAAAGTTTATATATCGCAAATTTTCTATTATCACGCCACTGTCTTTAAAGAAAAAAAATATGGAAAAACAAAGAGTTTTCAATAATACAAACCAAAATAATATAATAGCAACTGTTTTATTAATTAAACGTTAGTTTGTAAATGTAATAATAGTTGTTTTTCAAAATATTTTTTTTTGAAAATATATCAAAATGATATTTTTTTTAAAAAATAATCTAATTGTAACCTCGACACATAAAAAATGAGAATGACAAAACAAATAATTGAAAATCAAAAAAAATCAAAAAAAACATTTCTTGAAACACAACAAAAGGGTCTTAAAACCAAGGGACATGGGTGAAGCAGCTTGAGGTCCATTTCCGATCTGGTCCACCACAAGCCCTGGTCCCATGCTCAGGGATGGAGAGGCCACCGTGTGGTGAAGTCTCATCCTGGCAATAATAGCTAGCCTGCACTCTGAGCTGGGTTGGCATGAAGGCTTTCAATTCAAACGAGCCAGGTAGGTGGACATGGCCCTGTATTTCTAACTTAGTCAACGAAAGACAGGATACTGAAGATTCGATTTGGACCACATGTTATTGAAGTTAAAATTCTTTCATGGTGAAACTAAAACATAAATGAAAGCTTCTGGAACATTGCTGATTTGACACTGGCAAAACGAATTCCGTGTTCGGTGAATAGATTGATTGATTTTGAAAATGTTTTATTTTTTAAAATAATATTTTTTAAAATAATATTTATTTATTATTATTATTTTTTTTAAAATATATTTTTGATATTATGATTTAAAACACTAAAATAATTTAATTTAAAATAAAAATAAAAAATTATTTTTTTCAAAAATAATTTAGAAATGTAATGAAAAAATAGGTTAGGCAGGCTGAGCCAACTTTTTGAGACTTCTAAATTAGTATTTAATTACTGTTTTGAAATCAAACAATTCAATATGTTTTATTTTAAATTAATAAAGAATCAATTTGGAATAATTTAATTTATATATTCATCTTTGTTTTTTCACCTAAAATATATTTTTATCTATTTTTTTTATACTAACAAACACAACCTAAGTTATCATGATTTGTTTGTGATTTCAATGGCGTTTTTAAAGTATATTTAATTTAAAATAAATATTAAATTATTATTTTAAAATTTTTCAATGAAATTGATTGATATATTGATATTGAAAAACAAAAAAAAATATGAAGAATATAAAAAATATAGTTTTAATATAAAAAAAAATACTCTTAGCTTGTTCATGTCTAGTTAACGGTGAGCTCTTGTAAATCGATTCAAGTGCGTGGCATCGGCTAGCACAGCTATTTTCAAATAGTTGATATCAAATATTTAAAAAAAAACATCATGGCATTGTTTTCTTCGCAAACATAGATGCTCCCATATGAGCATAATGTTTTATATATATAAATAGTGGAAAGGGAAAAATTTCTAAAGGAACAAAATCCATCCCAACCATAGGAGAATAGGAAAGAAAAAAAAAGAGTAAAGAAATCCATGCTGCATTTTGGAATCACATAATCAAGGAAGATGGAGAATCTCAACCTCCCCCACTTACCTCATAAATATGGTGGTTGTTTGTTAAAATCAAGCTAAAAGTCTAAGCAATTAAAACGTCTCCACATCTCAATTTTTACGAATGCAGTGAACATTAACCGACAATGACGTCTCTTGAAACTATGGTTAATACTGTTATTGTTTTTTAAAGTGTTTTTTATTTAGAAATATATTAAAATAATATTTTTTATTATTTTTTTAAAAATCATTTTAGTATCACTACATCAAAATAATTGAAAAACTCTATTTTTTTAATTTAAAATAAAAAATAAAATAAATTTTTTTCAAATTTTTCAAAAACGACACCGTATGAAACATGAAGAGCCACTCTGTTTCCATGTTTGCAGAGAGTAGAAATTTCCAAAAACAAAATGCTGATCATGTAATCTTCACCCGTTACATCAAGAGTCCATCACCTCTTGTTTTTGTTACATCTGTCACGTTTGCATTTAAGTGAGTGACCCAGGGACAGTTTCTGGTTATTAAGCAGGCAGCCATTGTAGGTGACGAGTTGCTATTCAAATTGAAGCAGCCTCCTTGGGCAGAAAATCCTCTATAAATTTTGCAAACCACTCGTTATACAATATCAGCTTAGCTTTATGTTATTCTCTCTCATCCTGGACAAGAGACTGAAAATGGAGTTCCATCTTCCACACACTCTTGCTTTCCTTGCTGTAAGCTTCTGAATCTTCACTTGTTTTAGCACATCAGAAATTGGTGTTTCAGATGGTCTTCTCTGTTTCCAATCCTACACTTACTTTCCTGATTATTATCTAATGAAAGTCTGTATTTACCTTGATTGTAGTTTGCACTTGTGGTAAGCCACGCTGCCTTGCCTCCTGAACTTTACTGGAAGTCTGTGCTGCCTAACACTCCTATGCCAAAATCTGTCAGAGATCTTCTACACCCAGGTGAGAATTTAAGACCTGAACTACTCTCTAAAACATTCTTGGTTTTTTTTTGGCAACACTCCGAGTGAAACCTCTGCTAGCCTTTTGCTGCGTCTTTGGTCGAGAAAAACACTTCTAATTGATCATGTCACTAAAATTGCAGACTTGGTGGAAGACAAAAGCACTTCTGTTGCTGTTGGGAAGGGTGGTGTAAATGTTGATGCAGGGAAAGGGAAGCCAGGTGGCACTGCTGTTACCGTAGGAAAGGGTGGTGTAAATGTTGATGCAGGGAAAGGGAAGCCAGGTGGCACTGCTGTTGCTGTCGGAAAGGGTGGCGTGAATGTTGATGCAGGGAAAGGGAAGCCTGGAGGAGGAACCAGTGTGAATGTAGGAAAGGGTGGTGTAAATGTTGATGCCGGAAAAGGGAAGCCTGGAGGAGGAACCAGTGTGAATGTAGGAAAGGGTGGTGTAAATGTTGATGCCGGAAAAGGAAAGCCTGGAGGAGGAACCAGTGTGAACGTAGGAAAGGGTGGCGTGGGTGTGGATGCAGGGAAAGGAAAGCCAGGAAGCGGCGGCACCCATGTCAGCGTCGGAGGCCCAGGCGTCGGTGTTGACACTGGAAAGCCAGGGAAGAAAACCAAAGTTGGTGTTGGCAAAGGTGGAGTATCTGTGAACACAGGGAAAAAGGGCAAGCCAGTAATTGTTGGGGTGCACCCAGGGCCAAACCCGTTCAACTACATTTATGCTGCAACTGAGACCCAGCTCCGTGATGACCCAAACGTAGCCCTTTTTTTCTTGGAGAAAGAGATGCATCCAGGCAAAGTTATGAACCTGCAATTCACTGAAAACACCGACACAGCGACTTTCTTACCACGCCAAGTTGCCGATTCAATACCATTTTCATCTGACAAATTACCAGAAATCTACAGTGAGTTCTCAGTGAAACCCGGATCAATGGAAGCTGAGGAGATGGAGAATACGATCAAGGAATGTGAAAGCCCTGGAATTAAAGGGGAGGAGAAATACTGCGCGACCTCGCTAGAGTCGATGATTGACTTCACCACTTCCAAATTAGGAAAGAATGTTCTAGCAATCTCCACAGAAGTAGACGGCCAAACCAAGATGCAGAAGTATACAATTAAGACCGGAGTAAAGAAGATGGCAGGAGACAAATCTGTGGTGTGCCACAAGCAGAACTATGCATATGCCGTCTTTTACTGCCATGCAACAAAATCCACGAGGGCTTACACGGTTCCCTTGGTGGGAGACGATGGAACGAAGGCTAAAGCTGTCGCAGTGTGCCACACAGACACGTCAGCATGGAACCCGAAGCACTTGGCTTTCCAGGTGCTCAACGTCAAGCCAGGAACCGTACCAGTCTGCCATTTCCTTCCTCAGGATCATGTTGTGTGGGTTTCCAACAACTAGAAGTTTGCAATCTGCACTACTCCGGTCATTTCATTCTCACCGGTCAACAGTAGTTGAAATTGGAGTGTTATAAAGCTATAATCTATTTGGTTTTTATACTGATATTCCTAAAAACGCACTCTGAAAGGTTATATGTATAATTATAAAGCTCATGAAGCTTGATGTCGTGTCAGAGAATTATGGCGTGTTTATTAATAGAAAAATACCTCTTTTTTTTCCCGCTATGTTGCCCTGCACAATTGGCGCAGGGAGTGAATCTACGCGAGCATGCCATGCTGAAAACACTGAGGACAGAACAAGCCAGCACAAGAACACCTGTTTGAATGTGAAGGTACGGGCATCTGTCAAGCACCTGAGGTTTTTGGAACAGAAGAGACCTCATGCCGTACAATATGATCACACACATCTTCTTATTAAGTTCGAATGAAAAACAATAATATCTGGTCAATAACACTACCGTACGTGCTGTTTTAAGAGCATTTTGCTAACCATGTCCCCATTCCCCTCGAAAAAATAATAATATATATGCTATAACCAAACTAAAATTCTAGCAAAAAAGTCGTCGACCATTTCCCCAGCAGAGTAAATCTCAAGAAGATTATAGTTATCATTTCATCTGCTACAGAATACAGGTTGTCGATGCGGGTGAGCTCCTTGAAATGATAAACCAGGCCAACAGTAGTTATTTTTTTCAGTGTGAGTTTTATACTTTTAACATGTCCCATAGCCTTGCTAGCGTGTAAAAGACAGCCAGGAACACACAGAGAAACCCTGCAAGAACTGGGTGGGGTGGGGTGGAAATTATGACTAAACAGCAAGAAATGAATTATTGTCCGAAAAAACATAACATACACTGCAAATTTGCATCTCTCGTCATATAATTAAGGCTTGAAAAATTATATTAGGTTTGTTCCAGGTGGTATTAGAGCCTTGACTCTTTAGACATGAGCAATGGCACCAGACAATCGATCCCCCAGAAGGTTAGGAATTGAGATTTTAAACAGAGATCAAGCAATACCATACAATCAAATAATGAGAAGCTGTTGGATAAATATAGCCAGAAACTTGAGCATGCCAGATCTAACCATGAAGTGATCAGGTTTTAGGAGTTGAAAGAACTTGAGATCATGTTTTTTTTTTAAATAATTTTTATTTTATTTTTTACTCACAATTAAATTTAATTAGTATTTTTAGATCATTTCTATATGCTGATATCAAATATTATTTTTAATATATTTCTGAATAAAAAAAATATTTTAAAAAATAACATCAACTATATTTACAAACAATAGAGTAATCTAACAATATTTTTAAGTGGAGGAAACAGAGGATCCATGGAAACTTAAGCCAGCTTCATTTGTTTTCCTTTTCTTTTTATAGCCAAAGTTAACGCTAGATAAACAAAAAAAAAGAAGAGGAAAGAAACAGTTATTTTGTTTCAATTCAATTTTTATTTATTTTATAAGAAAATATATTGACAGCTAATTAAATAAAAAAACTTAATAGCTTTTTAACGTGTATCCTGATTGATTAATTGTATTTAACACATTGATCCAACTTTCGATGTGCATTTTAGAATTACATCATCAACTTGAAGTCTAACAATTTATTTTACACTTTATTTGATTTTTAATTCAGCTCGCGAGTAAAGCAGTTTTTAAAATATAAATAAAAGGGCTGATATCCTTATATATATATATATATAAACTTCAGAAATAACATATCATAATTTCTCATTCTTTGGATGGAAAATCAATTCAATATCCATGGATACAAGTGCTCAACCCAAATATATATATTTTTTAATTTTTAAAAATTATTTTTGACATCAGCATGTTAATATTTAAAAACACAAAAATAATTTAAAATAAAAAATAAAAATAATTTTTTATCAATTTTTAAAAAAAATAATTTTGAAACACTCTGCGGACTTAATGCATCATTTAAGAGGTGTTTGACACTGCGTTTCAAAAGTGCTTTTGAAAAGTTATTTTTTAAATTTTAAATTTTTTTTATTTAAAATTATTTTTTTTTGTATTTTTAACTCATTTTAATATACTAATATCAAAAATAATTTTTAAAAAATAAAAAATAACATTTTAATATATTTTTAAAAACAATTACAATTACACTCCACCCCCACCAATCAATTAATTCGACATCTTGGAAGTAGGCTCTCGGCCATTAGAGAACGTAGCCCACACACCACCATCCGTTCTCCGCCATTAGAGAACGTAGCCCACACACCACCATCCATTGTTCAAATGCCTTCGTCCTTTTTTCTTTTAAACATTTTTTTGTTTAGCAAATGACCTTATCATCCCCAATGAAACTCCAGAATTACATAATAATCAAATCTAGAATATTAAAGTTCCCCTAAACCGAAGGGTGAACTTTTTTAATTTTAAAGGCAATAAGTATTTTTAACTGCTTTTAATTAGACAAAAGGCCAAAAGCCATTGAGTGTTATTTTCTTTTTCTTTTTTATAGACAAAGTTAAATTAGTGGTTTTTTACTTTAAAAAAAATAAAAAACACAATAAAGTTCCTTAAATCAGGTTTATAAATTTTGCTTTCAAAGGTAATTAAATATTTATCATTTAAAATTTTCTTGTACGTATTTAATCATTTAAAAAAGATTATTCTACCCAACATACAAGACTTAATGATTATGAAATGATAGATAAATCACTTTACTATTGCAATAGACCATTAATTTATATATAAGTTATAGTGGAAAGCTGAACCCTTTTAGGTTTTTCTAATGATATCTATATATTTTTTTTGGATAAATTATGAGCCATATAAAAATGAAAACCAACAACAATGTTTTTATAATTAACAACTGTAAACATGTGAAAGGTGAGCAAACAATAAAATAATTTTTAAAAAAACTAATTATTTAATGCATAAAAAATCAAGAAGTGCTATTAGATCAATCTGGAATCTAGTCAACCAAGACAGATCGAGTTAAAATTTCCATTTACTTTAATTAACCTATTTGGACTTAATTGATCCATTCAGACTTGATTTGATTTTTTTTCTTTTCTTAAATAACATCGCTTTGATTTAAAAAAAAATAAACATTATGAGTTTAAAGCTCGATTGATACTATATAAACAGTTACTTTTTAAAGTGGTTTTTTAAAATATATTTATTTTCTAAACTTTATTTTTAATACCAGTGAGTGCAAATAATAATAACTCTTTATTTTTTTTTATTTTTTTTTCTAAATTAGTCTTTCACCGAAAAAATAAGCATTAGCACTCTTAATAACAAAAAGCTATAGTGTCAATATATATAAAAAAAAATCGTGAAAATCTAAGTGAAATATTACCAAACACACTATAATTATAAAAAAAAAGCTAAAAGAGGTCGTTCAATCCCTTGTGCGCCTACACCCATATCTATTATTCACTGGACATTTGCGCTCAGTGCTTCACGCGCGTACGGGAGCTTTTTTTCTTCTCGTAAACAATGTAATCACGCATTTGTCTCTCGAAAAGGACAAAAAAAGACACCTGGTCTGAGGGGCTCCACGTTAATTGCACGTTTTCGGTCCGGTCCGGTTTCGTCTAGCTGTTTTTTTTTAATATTTCATGGAACAGTGAAATAACCGTTCGGTCCCTCGAAAACGACAAAAACCATGACTGGGAGGGGATGGCGATCCGGTAATTAACCAATTTTTTATTCTTTTTTGCGTCGGTTTACTGTGGGCGCTCGTTGGACGCGCCATCCGTTTCGCGCTCACATGCGTGTTTTGGACGACGCGTGCGGAGTACTCCGGTGTCCAAAAATGTCCCACCCCGTGTCTAGAATGATTTTCATGCATGTTCTCTTCCACCTAGTGCTGCTCGTGTGACTATGTGGTGTCCGAAGACGTGTCAATGGTCGTTTGAAATTTCTCTCTCTTGCCTGTGCCACATGGCATCAGCGACAACTGCTTTTTGACAAATTGTATTTCAGTCCCTGAACGTTAGGATTTGTTTTTCTAGCCCTTATTGCTATTATATAGGTTTTGATTTGTTTTAATTGAAAATGATAATATATCGTAGTTTCCATTAGATCCCTTAGTCTTTAAATTTTGCAAATTGATATGGAATCCTTAATATTCTTGGTATTAAAGTTTTGATTTATTTCAATTTCATCATTCCATACAAATTTATTATAAATCCTTAATATTTTCGGTATCAAAGTTTGATTTCTTTCAATTTTATCCTTCTATGTAAATGAATTATGCATTTCAGTTTCATTTCGATCCTAATTCTTTTAATTTCCGGTTTTATTTAAAATTATTTAATTTCAATGTTTGGATTTATTTTAGTTTTTTCCTTTAAATTAAATTTATTACATATGTGTTTTTTTTGTTCTTTCCCTTAAATTGTTAATCTTGGATTTTATTTTAGTTCGCTTTGTTTTTTATACATATTTCTTACATAGTTCCTATATTTGTCCATGTTTATATGTATATGCTCTTAGTTTTTCATTTCTAGTTTTTCTTTATGTTTGTTACTATTTTATTTATTCTTCAAATTAAATAATTTCTTTAAATATAATAATATATTTGTTTTTTAATATTCTCAGTTGTTGGATTTTGTAATTATTACAAATAAAACATTCAAAATAATAATAATTATTATTTGTGAGCTTTATTTTATTTTAAATATATCAGACTAATTATATATTTTAGTATTTATTTCATATCAGAGCTTTAATATATATAAATTATCCAAGTGTTTTTGAAAAAAAACAAAATTAATATCATTGTTCTGAAAATACTTTTAATATAATAATATAAAAGTAAAAAAAACATATGGAATTTTTTTCTCTAACAGTAATTATAGTCTCACAAATTTTTTTATTATTTTCACTATTAGTAAGGTTATTTTTTTTGTAATATTTACATTTTAATTTCTGTTCGTGATCATTTCAAAAATGATTTTATTTTTTTATTCTTCAGGTCAAATAATTTTTAAAAATCTAATAATATTGTTTATTTTGTCATTTCTTTAGTGTTTTTAGTTGCTTTTCTATTAATATTATTAGGTCTTTATTTTTTTTTATTATAGATAAGACATTCAAAATAATGACAATGATTATTTGTAATATTTTTTTCCTTATCAATATGTGAGACTAATTATATATTTTGATATTTATTTAATATCAACACCTTCATGTGTGTGTGTATGACCTATTTATTATTATTCTAAAATATTTTTAATATAATAATATGAGCAATAAATTTTACAATCACTCTTCTACATAGAAAATTTTTTTTTAGCAGATTTTATCAAAAAAGTTTTGACAATAATAATCTTCAATCACTTTTTAATGGGGAAAAAACTTTGAGTGTAACAAATATTTTTAACGATAATTTTATTGATTAAATATTAAAATAATAAAATACAAAACACATAAAATTAATCAATTTTCTACATAAATAAAAAAACTACGCACATCGCTCGTAGTGACTAAAGTACAAATCATGCAGTTCTTTCGATCAGTAGGCCGAGAGGCCCCATTACCCATATTCTTGAGCCTGCATCATATCAAACCAACAAACTAGATTGTTTTTAAAAAAAAACAAAACAGAGAAAAATCAAAAATAAAATCAAGCGCGCTTTTGCTAGGGTTTTCAGTTTCCACAGAGAAACAAAAACGTTATCTCACTCTCACTCTCACTCCTTCTCAATCTCCTTCTTCTTCACGGTTTTTTTTCCAGGCGAATTCCTTGTCTGATTGTGATCATCACTACGCTTTTGAGCGTGAAGACGGCTTACTTCGTGTCCCAAACGGCACTGCTTGCTTTCCCTGGAACATACAGCACACAACTGGACTTCAGGTTCCGTTTCCTTTTGAAATCTTTCGATGATCACGTAACCCGAGTTCGAGAGGAGCTCATAGTTCGTTTTTGTCGATATTTTTGTTTTGCATGATTTTAATCGATGATTTTTATTTTATGCGGAATGAGTTGTTTTGACTTTATTTTCTGTTCAAATACATGAATGCAGGGTTATGTTGCATGATTTTGCTCTTGTTTTGGTACCACTTTTGTTTAATTATACATAGATTAGAGTATTACTGTGGCAATAGCAGTAAATACATGAATGCAGGGTTATGTTGCATGATTTTGCTCTTGTTTTGGTACCACTTTTGTTTAATTATACATAGATTAGAGTATTACTGTGGCAATAGCACGCCATTATAAATTTAGGGTTTCCAGGGTTGATTTTATTTTTAATAATGTAAAACATTACAGAGCATTACAATGTTGCTGTTTTATACCATAGCAGCATTTCATTTCATCAAAAGTAGGGGGCAAAACCCTAAGATTGATTTTGGAAAAAAACAGGGAGGGTTGCGGCATTCATGAATAGAAGTAGATAGTTAAGTTGTTGATAGCTTACAGTTGAAAGTGAAATGTTATTTCCCGCACATACGATCATGTATTATAATCCTTGTCAAAGTTTTTGTGTTTTCATAATGCTTATAGTTTTAGTTAGATAAGCTAATTAACAAATTTATGCATTATCCCGGGGCTAACTAACTCTGCAGTCTGCATGATTAATCTTGATGAATATATTACCTGTGGATTGTGAATGCTGATAAATTATGCATGTGTTTATAGATGTCACTTGATTATTGTTATTTACATATAGGACCAGCTATTTACTGGTTCCACCTTAGTAAGGTTTGGTTTAGAAATAATTCAAGTGTTTTTACTTCCTATTGTCCTCAGGACTATCTGTATAAATTACTTTAGCTATCTTCTGATGTTGCTCTAACTTTCTTGCTTATTTCTGAAATGTTTTTCCCCTTTTCTGTTTCTCTCCAGATTTGGTTCTACATGTTTTACTGAATACAAAAATTTGGAATATCCTGTTATTTGGGTATGGTAGAAGCAAAAACAGTTGAGAACATCGAATTTAAGTGGGGTAAACAGAGAGGAGTTGGTGGGAAAAAGAAAGATGTCAAGTTTTATGAATCTTTCTCCTATGATGGTGTGGAGTATGCTCTTTACGATTCTGTTTACATGTACAAGGAAGGTGAGACAGAGCCTTATATTGGGAAGCTCATAAAGATATGGGAGAATGCTGACATGACAAAGAAAGTGAAGGTTCTATGGTTTTTCTGCCCTCGGGAGATTTCCAATTATCTTGGAGACGAGAAGACTCCTGAGAATGAATTGTTTTTGGCATCTGGTGAGGGTGTCGGCAGCACTAATGTTAATCCTTTGGTAATCAATTTTAAACTATAACTTCCTTTAATATAACTTTTGGCTTGTTGGTAGTGACTTATTATATGACTATGATGACATATTGCTTGGATGGCACATTTATCTGGCTGGGGTAGTGGGGAAGCCTAGTGTAAATTTTGCGACACAATTGATATTGGAATAACATTATGTTTAATATGTTAGAACAAACACATATAAATATGTGCTGCGTGTTTAAGCTGTACAAGCCTACAAGGAGTGCTTTCATAACAGCATACTCATCTGGTAACCTCACAAAGTGTTAAATTAAGGTGTAAGGATTTCATAGGGCAAAATAAAAAGCGAAAACCAGAGGGCTGTATATTTGCAAAAAGAGAAAAATAGGGTGCCATAAGTTATCAAAATTAGCGGCCAGACATGTTATTAATTTTCTTGAAAAATTTTGGGCCCTTTGTTGCTTGGACTCATCATTTACGTGGTGGTATCAGTGTCATGTAACATGAATCACACACTGATATATTATCTGTATTCAACCCTGTGAATAACTTCAGGCATGACATCTTTGAGGGGCCTTGCCTGCTCTCACTTTGAGGGGGAGAGAGAAAAGCCACATTTTTTTTTTATCTTTAGGTTTCTTTGATGATGTTGGACATATAGCAGTCCTCTGTTTTTTGTTTGGATTGTATTACTTAGGTTCTTTGGACCTTTTCAAGGAAAATAACCCAATGTGCTCTTTAAAAAATTGTATTGTTTTCAATACTTACACTTTTGATTACATCTATTTTATTCTTAATTCATAGTCAAATCTTCAATAGGTCCATCTGGTATGTTATGTGGTCCACTGACAATCATGCATATAAACTGAATACTTTTGAACAGAAATGAAACGGTGTTATTTCTTAATACCTTAAAACATTAATTTGATATTTTATATTGAAATTTAAAAATCTTCCTGCTGGACTTCAACTTATTGTTTTTTGAATTGGAAACATAGTTGGTGCTTTTGAGGTACAACTAGTCATCTTTATTTCTCATACATCATATCAGGAAGCAATTGCTGGAAAATGCAATGTGGTATGCAGTTCAAAGGATAGTAGGAATCCACAGTCATCAGATGAAGAACTTCAAGAGGCTGACTTTGTTTTTTACCGTACTTTTGATGTTGGGAACTGTAGAATCTTGGATAAGATAGATGACAAAATTGATGGGATTGAAGGTATGTGGTTTTTTGCCTTCAATACTCCTGTGCCATTATCTTATCAGTTGCTTCATGCTCATTAAATTCTGTCTGTTTGCTATGTCTTCAATTGCTGCAGTGAAGTTCTTATTGAACAGAGTGGGTAATCAGAATTCCAGTGGTGTTCCAAAACTTGATTTGAACAAGAAAGAAGTTAGTGGAAATGTTGTGGCTACTATTGACACAAGGGTTTTGACCAGGACAGAATCTTATCTTGGAGAGAAGGTTACTTGTAGTTCATTTGTAAAGTTTAATGAAGTGACTAAAATAAATGACTGGCTGGTAGATAATTCTGGTGAAATGGCAAGTTCAAGCTCTAAAGTTAAGCAAATTTCATATGTAAAACCTTCATTGGCCTACCAAAAATCTTCACCGGGAGAAAATTCTGCATCAAATTTAGGGTCAGGTGAAATGACTAAAGATGATAAAAAGGAAAGCATATTGAGTTACATCATCACTTCAAGTTCCAAAGATGATGTTGGCTGGAGTGAAAGTAAAGTTGATGAAGTCTTTTTTGTTGATCAGGTTCTAATTGAAGAGAAAGTAAAAGTTGCCAAAGACTCTGGTGACATAGATGACCGAACATCTAAGAAAGCAAAGCTTGATTATTTGGCAAAAGCATCTTATGATAACAAGGTGAAAGGTCTGCAGAAAGTATGCCGTGATTCCAATGGCAGCAACTCCAAGTCTGTAGCCCAAACAACCCCTGCCTCTGAAGATAAATCAAAACCTAATATCACTAAAGATCCTCATGAGAACTACAGCGGTCTTTCCAAGAGGCCAAAGGCTGATGAGGGACTTACTAGACTTGCTAATGGCAAGTTTCCTGAAGCATCTCTTAGACAGCGTTCAAAGGAGGGCTTTAAAACAAACTGTCAAATACAGGAAGTCACTCGCAGGCCAGAAGCTGTAAGTTGCATTGCCAGGAGTCTCTTTTTTCCCCTTTATTTATTATTGTCTTTTGTTGAATAGCGTTAGTGCTGCACTACCATTTATTTAGCAGCAATACTTCTATTAAGAAAAAACAAAACATAAGTGAAGAGGTGGAAGGATAAGAGAGGGTAAGAGTACTAATGTTGATCGAAGAAAAGATGGAAGATGAAAAGCAAGACTCTACCCCTTGAACAGGAGTAATTGTCTTCAAAACACTGAAATACAAATCTGAAAGTTGAATCCGCAACAATGGAAGGTGTCCATCAAAAACAGCATAAGGTTTTAGCTAGTTACCAAGCCCTAAGACAGCTCTAAAGAATGAGAAAGAAATAAAACTTACAATGGAAACAGTATTTCAATGAATAACCTAAATAACAAACCTCATAAACACTTTATAAAATATCTGAACTTAATACAATTACAGAAAAAAGAAACTGATCAACTCTTCCTTATGCTGCATCAAGGCTGTGTTTGTTTTGGTGGGTGAATTGTGCTTTTGAAGAAAAAATGAATTTTTTTATTTTGATTCAATTTATTTTGGTGTTTTTCGATTATTTTAATTCATTGGTGTCAAAAATAAATTTTAAAAATAGTAAAAACACATTATTTTGATGTATTTCCAAGTTAAAAACACTTTGTAAAGCAATTTTTACCACCATCTCAAACATGCTTGAAGTAGCTCCTGTACTGTATCATTTAGAATTTTACCCAGTGATGTCAGAATAAAAGGGTGGATTCTAGACAAATTCTAAACGATACATGTTTGTGATTTGGATTACAACAAAAGGAATGATGTGCTCAAGCCTCATTGATTTCCTGAATTTCTTCATTTTTAGCTCTTTGATGTCCTATATTCCTAGCTTTTTACTATGCTCATTGATGTCTTATATTCCTTGCCTTTTACTGTGCTCGTTAATGTCTTATATTCCTTGCTTTTACTGGGCTCAATGATGTATTATAATGCTTGTTTTGTTGTTGTTAAAGAGAAACTTTTGGTGAAAATGATATTTAATACTTGCATCTTTGTTATTGATATGTTGTCAGGATAGAAGCAAGTGGTTTAAGGGACTTGTAAGTATTCTTTCTCAATCCTGCTGTGGTTCCTGATTTTAAGTGATTTATTAATCTCAATTAGCTAAATATTTATTTCGACATTTTTCTTTCAAAAACTCTCTAGGACCAATGAAATAATGTTATTTAATCAACATTTGCCGATACTCGTTAAGGATGTAGGATTCAATGTCCACTGGCCACAAAATCTGATTTTGGTTGCTTGCTCAGCCTGGAGTTGTAGGAGCTGTCCTGTATAGGGAGGCTCCAGCCCCAGGGATGATCTAGTTGGGCCAAAGGCCCATCAATAAAACAAAGAGTGTTTTTTAACCTAGGCACAGTCGCAAAATGTTGATGCCATTAGAAACAAATCAAAATGGGACCCAGTAGACTAATTTTTGAATTGCCTTGTATATTCCTACCAGCCATGGGAAGAAAGAATGCAAACTGCTCACGAGCAAGGAACTCTTGTCTTGCTACAGAATTTGGATCCGTCTTATACTTCAGCAGAAGTAGAGGTGATTCTAATTCTAGAGTACATTTTCTTTACTAGTTTATTCTCTTCGTTTCCTTTGTGCTTCACATCACAACTGCATTGTAGTAAAACACTTCCTGTGCAGTTTTCTTACAGTATATGATTGCTATCCTTATTTTCTTTCATGTTCCATGTAGTGGTTGCTGCGTGGTACTGTTCCTTAAGAATGTGTTGAGGCTCATAATTTAATTGCCATGGATCAGGATATCATTTGGCATGCCTTCAAGCAAAGTTGCACTGTGAAGATGATTCAAAGGACTGCACTTGCCAGCCCTCACTCTGGTACAAATGAAAGGGACCAATCACTCGTTAAATATCATAAATTTGTTAAGCAAGCACAGTTTCCTTTTGTGTTCTTGTGTGTGTGTTTTGGGGGAGGGGGTGCTGTTCTGTACATGCTCCCTTCTGTTGTAAAAAAATGACCTATTACTGGACTTTGATTTTGTTAGTTGCTTATGCTGCAGGTCAGGCTTTTGTTATATTCCAAAAAAGGGAAGTAGCAGAGATGGCAGTTGCAAAATTAGATGAAGGTTGTTTAATGCTATCAAATGGGAGGTATGATTTCACCCTATTTCAGCACTGAGGCACATCAATTAAATATTTCCTGCTCGGCGGTTCTACTTTACCAGTAAAAATTCTGGCCAAAGCCTTCCAGTTTTATCAATATTACTCAACTGAAAAATTATGAAGTCAAGCCCCATGCTATCTTGCATGTTAGACTTGGGACAATAGAGCATCTCCCTCATGGCATCTATACTATCCCCTCCAATCTTCTATTGTTTTCCCTTTCTTGTGTCGAGATTGTAGCCCTTTTTCCTGGCTAACTTTTTTTACAGGATGGCATTGTATTGTATCAATCAATGTGTTGATGCTCAGTTTGTACTGTTACACACTGGTTAAGATGATCAGCTGGTTGATAATGCTGCTGCTTATCCTTCTAGTCATATTCATTTTTGCAGGCCTCTGGTTGGCAGCTTCGCTGCTCCTTGTTTCCCAGGAAAGCAGTCAACCTTTTTTGGTCATCTTGTTGTCACTAAACTTAGAATCCACAGGCAGCGTGTGATGGTACATTTTATTCCTTCTTATGCTTGCACACACTGCAGACAATACTTGGATAAACTTTTCTTTTGTAGCTCCCCCGCCTGTTGTTATTAAAATATGTTTTCTGCCCAGAAAGAGGCAGTTTCTACTTCACATTGTTCTCAGCCCAATACACTCGAGTATGAAATGGCAATGGATTGGTGCCTACTACAAGAAAGATCAGATCTAGCTTTGAGAAAGCTACGCCAGGTCTCTATAATTAATTCAACATCTGGATTTATTAATCTCTGGGTTGTTAATATCAGCTAGAATGCTGTAATTTTAATTTTTCTTTTCTGTTTGGTATTGATTTTTGTTTTCTTTGTTGAATTGGGTATGTTGATTCTTTTTTCAGCAACAAAGGCAAGAGATGAGAAAACTTTGGGGTACTTTGAAGTCTAAATGAACTATACTGTTCTCAGTTTATTACCTCTTGACACTTTTTGGAGAAAAGGGCAGGGTCCTTTAGGGTAAGCACTTCCAGCACAAAACATTGTGCCTTCTAACTATCCTTTTAGTTTATGTGAATATATAGGACCATTTGTAAGTTTTCAGTCCTTGCTCATGAATTTTGATTTTTCCATTTTCAAAATACACACACACACACTCTTTTAGAGGCAAGCCCCTAGATGGATGTAAATTCCGTCAATCATCAGAAGTCATTGGGGATAGCTTGTGCTGTCTGGGTTTGTCTATTACACTGGATTATAAGTTCGGTGTCACTTCATTTCAGCTACTTCTGTTTGTGTTGGAATCGTTTCCTTGCCTACCTCCATAGTCACAGCTTCAAGTCTTATACAAAGAGATGCACAATTGCATGTCCACAAACATGTAAGCTTATTTTTTCAATAGAGTAGTAGGGAAAACAGCGTGAAAACCATTGAAAAAATCTGTTCAAGAAAATCCCTCGTGAATCCCTATGCCATAAGTTTATGCCATTGTCAACTGGCATTAGTTGAAATTGGACACAAGCACGCACTCTTTTCCTTAATTCGTGTATGTTATTGATCATGGCATTTGACAAGGGTGATTATTGAATTCTGAAATGCTTTTCTTCGTGATCTATTTTCAGAGTAGAAGGAATGTATATGCAGAAAGCCGGAGCTCCACTGATTAGATAGCAAGACACTATTTTTGTTGTGCGGCAGTTTATACGTTTGGTGGATCAGATTTTTGGCGTTGCGAGAACATGGAAATCAGGTTCTTTCACAACTTCTAGGCTGGCTGGTTCACCTGGTAGGCGGCCTACGTATGGCTGATGTAAATATTATAATCCATTCTATTAGTTACCTTTACCAGCTAGGAGTTTTGTAAGTTTCTCGTACTGTTTTTTGCTCCGGCGGCTGGGTTACACGGTGGTGATTCTTCCTTCCACTAGCATATCATGCATGGGCTCATTTTATTTTAGGTCATTCAGTCCATTACCAAGTAACTGCATGAGCTAAACTAATTGGCATCTTGAAACTACGTGCCTTTTTTCCCCCCTTCCTTTTGGCATTGGTTCAATAATCTCAAGGAACCAGACCGTTGCCTCTGGTCATAGCACACCTCATGTTCATAAATTGCTAGATTTTCCGGGGAAGAACAATATCATGATGGCCTGGCGGACCGGGCCAGCCATCCGTACAATAAATTAAAATCATATTGGTCTGTCAACAGATCTGGTTCACGTTAAAAAATTTCATTGGCCTGAATGGATGACTAGGCATAGGCTTCTAAGGTTATCAGTTCGATGTCAGCGAGCTGTTGCTTACTGAAATGGTGTTTAATTTTTTAAAAGAAAATTGTATTAAAAAAATATATATTTTAAAAATAATCTTAAAAGAATATATTATTTTTCAAAATTTAGAAAAAATTCCTTCAGAAATACTGGATTTGCTTTCCTGGTTCTTTTAATTTGATTTCAAATCAATAATGTTACAAAGTTTTAAATTAGAGATTTTGCTTAACTGGATTTTTTTGAGTTACTGTAGAAAATTCAGCGGAGAGGACTGAGGTTGTGGCAGCCTCAAACTCTTTGAGGGTGCTTTGTAGAACGATTCAAAATTTTTTTTGAAAAAAAAATAAAATATTTTTTAGTGTTTTTAAATTTTTAAAAATTAAAAAATAATATTTGAAAAATACTTTATAAAATACAGTAACTACATTTTCAAACGCGCACGCATTTGTCTTCTCCGCTCTCATTGTCTAGGTGAAAAAACATATTTATTGGTCACGGTTTGATTGATGTTGTCCTTTGTAGGGCCAAGCAAAATGCCCCAACAGTCCATCAGCCCCTTGTTTCTTCTAGAGAAGACATATTTCAATTATGCATCAACCACTTTTTGGCCGAAAGCTTGATACTCTCGTTGTCACCATGAACAGAAAACGTGAATTTGAATTGTTTGTTTATTTTAATTTTTAAAAAAAAAGTTGTAGTAGTCCATCCATTGTCATCATTTCCACAAACCGAAACTTTTTTAGTTTTTATCGAGTAGTTTGATTAGGCATCGCTGTTGTTAGTAGATGAATGGCCTTGAATAGTATTTTTGAAATTAGTCTTTACAACTGCAATCCATTTGGGCCACAAGTCTAACGTTTGATCTTCGACTAGTTTGCCTATCAAATAAGATTAATATCATATGGCAAGTGGGGTTTTGGTCTAGGGTTGAATGGGATTTGTTTTCTTTCTTTGCATCAGAGTTCAAATTCCACTATTTATCATCTTTGCGGTGCCTTACATGCTCACTGGATTTGCAGGATGTTCAGTGAGTTCGGGGATTAGTACGTGTAAAATGACCTGGACACCCTTGGTTATATAAAAAAAAAGATTAATATCATATGAACAATCAACAACTTCTAGCAGCCACCGATTCTACATGAATCCAAGTTCAAAAACACATTTCGCTGAGTACAATTCCAGGCACAGGGATTTTGCAGGTTTCCATATCTCTGTGTTAGACTGATCGTGCAAGTTTTGCTATAGGGATGAGAAAGATTGCTTGTAAATCATATGGTCTGGTAAGCATTCTATATCTGCCCATAATCTAATCCACGCAAAACGACATAGTTTCCACCTTGGAAAAGTGACCGTTAATTTAAAATACAAAACAAGCTCACCTGCTCCTCCAAGCCCAGCGAGTACACCCGGTTTCCCTACTCTCTTGAGTACCCAAAAACACACAAGAAAGAAAAACTCTTAGATTTTCTCCGCACACCATTCACACAACACGCTCACCTCTTCTGTACAACCTTGTCAGTATCCATATCTCTCTCTGTCTTGGCTGTCTTAACATGCTCTCCTCCACTATCATCAAGAACCCACAGCTTTTTTCTTCCTTTTAACCTCTTCTGTTGTTGAATCTTTGCTTGAACTGTGATGGGGTGTGCACAGTCAAAGGTGGATAACGAAGAATCAGTTTCAAGATGCAAAGAGCGGAAAATCTTGATGAAAGAAGCGGTGGCAGCAAGAAATGCTTTTGCTGCTGGTCATTCAGGCTATGCTATTTCCTTAAAGAATACTGGTGCTGCTTTGAGTGATTATGGACATGGAGAAGCTAATCATGATTCTCAGTTTCAACAGCCTACTTCTTTTGACCCTGCTTCTCTACCTCCAACACCGCCGCCTCCGCCGTTGATGGACAATCTTCCTCCTCCTCCACCGCCGCTTCCTATCTATTCTCCCAGTCCGATTAAGAGGGCTATGAGTATGCCTGAGATTGTAATAAACGGGAAGCAGATGGGTGATTCTGATGTGATTGCGGAGGAGGAGGAGGAGGAGGAGGAGGTTCAAGAGTTGCGGAATAGGAGTTTGAGTAGGAAGAATAAGGATTATGAAAATAGTGAGAAGATTTCGCAGCGGGGCCCACAGAATAATGGGAATGTAGGGCCAGGAGAGGATACGCGTCCGAGGACGGTGGAGAGTTATTCCTCGGTGGTGCCGCCGATGCCGGAGGCGAAGAGCACGACCTGGGATTATTTCCTTTCGATGGATCACATGCCGGTTTCGTCCTTGGATCCTGAGGAGGACATGAGTAGGAATGGGGGTAATTTTGGGAATGTTGAGAATTTGGGTGTTGGGTTTGGGGATTTGAGGGGTGGGGTAGTGGGTGGTGGTGGTGAGATTGATGAAGTTGAGCCAAAGACGCCGGAGAAGGCGGGGGAGAAGATGGATCCCGTGATGGAAGAGGAGGAGGAGGAGGAAGAGGAGGTAGGGGGTTTGGAGAAGAAGGAAAGGAAGCAAATTGAGCATTCACAAACGTTGCCATCAGAGTTTATGGCGGGGGGGAGGAGAGGGGGGTCTGCTCCTACTGTGAATTTGATGCAGGTATTAAACGAAATTGATGATCATTTCATAAAAGCATCAGAAAGTGCACAAGATGTTTGTAAGATGCTTGAGGCCACTCGCTTGCATTACCATTCTAATTTTGTCGACAATCGAGGTATAATTGGCTTACGTTGGTTGCTCGTGTTTAAATTTTTTGTTTACTCGATGTTCTGTTTTGGCTGTTTACGTTTTTAACTGTAATTTATTGCATGCTTGAGGTTGAAGTTGCTTGTTAGGGCCCATCCAATTTGCAATCTTTTTTTTTAATGTAAGTTTTTAAAATGTGTGCGCTTGTTGTATGTGGAAAATTGAAACTGAAAGCATTTTTGCTTTTATTTAATGATATAAAATTTGTAAGCATTTTGGATTTGTTTTTCTGAATGACAGTAACTGGACTTTGTTATGGCATACTCATCTTTTGTTGAAGCTTTTTTCAGAGCCTCAGGTTTCCTATTGCTTTTATTGGTTCTCTCTTATCAAAAATAGTTAAACTGGAAAATTATGATATTCGGATGTGCTGTACCTAGAAAAGATCTGTTATTCTTCTTTAAAAGTTGGAAGCAAGGTTATTCTGCTAAGATATTTTCTTGAAAGAAGATGTTCTGTTTTTTGTTTGTATTTTTTGCTGATATGGTATTAACATTTGCAGGACATATTGATCATTCCGCTAGGGTTATGCGTGTTATCACTTGGAATAGGTCATTCAAAGGTGTGTCTGGTGCTGAAGGTGGAAAGGATGGGACTTGATACTGAAGATTATGAAACTCACGCTACTATTTTGGATAAGTTGTTGGCATGGGAAAAGAAACTCTATGATGAAGTGAAGGTACATTTTGATTTTGGCTGTTTGTACCCCCCATGTTGAGTTTCACATCCCAGCTATTGGTTATGCTGCTCTATCTTATGAGAAAATGCTCACTTTCCTTCTATGATTAGATTGAAAGCTTTCTAAACAGACTCTTTATAGATGTTTGACATGTTCTTGTAAATCTTAGCAATGGTGCGTAGCTGGATCTTTCTATCTTTTGTTTCCATTTTTTTTCTGGGGAAATGCTCAAGTCATTTTGTCTATTTCCTGCACTGGGTCTTAATGAAGTTTGCTTGATGTTGATTAGCAAGGGGAGCTTATGAAGCTGGAGTACAAGAAGAAGGTTGTTTTGCTAAATAAGCAGAAGAAACGTGGTGCTAGCACTGAATCCTTGGAGAAAACAAAAGCAGCTGTGAGTCATCTGCATACAAGATATATAGTTGACATGCAATCCATGGACTCAACCGTTTCAGAAGTGAACCAAATACGTGATCAGCAGCTGTATCCAAAACTTGTTTATCTTGTTGACGGGTAAGTATTTTTTGGAAAAGATTGGAAGTTTTAAATTAAACTTTTGATTGCTCTATGATGTGTTATCCCAACAAGAGTGTTGTGTGAGTGGAGTGGAGTGAAAAGTTTGACACTTACAAACTGTTTGGTGAACTAGATAAAAATCTGGATTTGAATATATTCCTTTTAATCTTTAGGATTGGGATTGGATTTATCCATTGCTGAAATATAGATGTTAAATGCTGAACCATACATGAATTTGCCCATTGAGTTGTTGTTGTATAGCAATCTAATGTCCAAAGTAGGCAATAATAGGTGGCCCGTGCCCATTTGATTTGCAAGTACAGTGCAGAAGTTAATCAGTCCGTGTTTCTGAAGAAAATTTAGATTAATCATCACATTGGCTACATGCAGCTTCATCCTTGTTAAAACTCTGAATGCAATGTCGCAGGATGGCGGAAATGTGGGCAAGTATGTGCTCACATCATGAGAGCCAACTGAAGATTGTTACAGACCTTAAATCCCTTGATGTCAACCATGCTATCAAGGAAACATCCAAACACCATCATGAGCGCACAATCCAACTCTTAAAAGTTGTCCAAGGATGGCATTCGCAATTTGAAAAGCTTGTGACCCACCAGAAACAATACATCTCACACTCTTACTAGTTGGTTAAAGCTAAATCTGATCCCCATTGAAAGCAGCTTAAAAGAGAAAATATCATCTCCACTGAGAGCCCAGAGCCCCCCTATCCAAGCCCTTCTCCATTCATGGCACGACAGTCTGGAAAAGCTTCCAGATGAACTTGCCAAATCTGCGATCTCATCATTTGCAGCTGTGATTGAAGCCATAGTACACCATCAGGAAGAAGAGATGAAAGCTAAAGGAGAAGAGTGAGGAAACCAGGAAGGAGTTTTTGCGCAAGAACCAGGCATTTGATGATTGGTACCAAAAATACATGCAGCGGAGAACCCCTGATGAAACAGATGCTGATAGAGGTGAAGACACAAATCCCAATCCTGTTTCCGAGAGGCAGTTTGCAGTAGAGAGTTTAAAGAAGAGGCTGGAGGAGGAAGTAGAAGCTCACAGGAAACATTGCCTTCAGGTAAGAGAGAAATCAGTTGGAACTCTTAAACTTCGCTTGCCTGAACTATTCCGCGCAATGTCAGACTATGCTCGTGCCTGTTCTAGTTGTTATGAGAAACTAAGGTCCATCACACAGTTGCAGAATTCAAAACAGAGTCGTGCGGAATGATGGAAGCTTCTTTTAGTTAGTGAAATTACTATTTTAAGTTAATCCTCAGCCAAATGTACCTTTTCTACGAGACAATCAGGTCTTGTTGTGAGTGGCTACTGTTATTTTGCACCTTCTGTGAAGAGAATTTGGTTTTATATCCCTCTAAATGCATGTATGCACCTAGGGGTGATCCTGCATAAGATCGCCAGTTATTTCTTGTTTATTTTTCCCTGGTGGTTAATTCGAAGGACATATGGTTAGCCTAGTTGGAGGTTTTAGGGAATGTTGTTGATAATGTAATTAACTTGATGACATTTACTTCTGCTTTTGACTGTCTACTAATTGCAAGATGAGAGCATTAGCAGCTTTTGGCCAAAATTTTGTCTATCGACCAGGCAGTAAAGATTTTAGGATTAGAGATGTCACCAAGAAGGCGAAATTTTCTGCAGTTCTTTTAGGATCTTCTAGTTAGAACTGTTTGTTTCACAACATTTGGTGTTTGGTAGTATGGTGGTTTTTGTGTTCGAGTACATTTCACTTGAATGAACATCAAATTGATATAAATTTGGAAGAAAAAACCAAAGACAATGAAGAAAAAGTTTAAAAATTTCTGCAGCTTCTGCAATTTTTATTCAATTCATCAGCAACTTCAATATTTTAAAAAATAAGATATAAATACTGAAGTTCTAATTAAAACAAACAATTGGGTTTATAAATAAAATATTGTTCAAACAATAGCTAAATCAAGTTCAATAATTAAAATCTAATTAAAAAGCTTCTACTAAAATTTCAAATAAATCAAACTAAAAACTTGAGCTAAAACCACATCTCTCAGTAATTTGAGCTCCTCTATATTATGTATAAACATTCAGGTATGTAAACAATTTCTTGGGTCATATTCTATCGATTTTTTTTTTGTAATGTGGGTGTTTGATTAACTTGTGTATACCTTGATTAATTTTACTGGTCCTAAAATAAACGATCAATTATCAGCCTCCAGTAACCCTTAGAGTTGTGATATATATAGCTTCAAATGCATTATAAAAAATCATCTTGTACATTTTCCAACGAAAAATGCATTTATAAAAAAATCATCTTGTACATTTTACAACGAAAAATGCATTTGAAGCACCGTGTAATGTCAGTGGCAATGGAATTTTGGAAGTCCAGTATTTCTGCTATCTTATCAGGATCTCCTAGCATGAACTTGCAATGACAAAAGAGTCTTGGCATGTTCAGCAGGATACATGTCATCTTGTTAGGTGGTGATGAGGAAAAAAAAAGTTTTAATCTCTATAGTTTCAGCGATGTTCCATTTATGTCCCTTGAGATTAAATGTTTTTCCAGCCTCATAGTTTATCAAAAGTTTCAATGTGGTCCTTTGCTTGTAACTATTTGGAAACAAAGGGCTCGATTGAAAACTTCTCGAAAACTCAGGGATGGATACCTGAAAATTTACCCCACAACATTTTAAGACTTATAAAAAAAATCATCAGCCACACCATCCAACTTTACCCTCCGAGAAACATTATTGAACTAAAAAGTATCACAAATAATTATTATGATAGGGTATTATAAAATATTTTTATTTTTTATATCAGCATATTAAAATTGTTAAAAATATTAATTTTGATATTTTTAAAACAAATTAAAAAATGAGTAACTATGATCAAACTGTTAATATTTTATCTTTCGATTATGTAAATGCAAAACTCGGTAAACAAAGGCAGGCACGCGGCTGGCAGACTTTCGGCGGCCTTGCTCTTACTTTGACCTTTAAAAAATTGATAACTCCAACTCCTACTTGGTAAAGTGATTGATGGCATGGGCCCCCACTTCTAGACTTCTACTGTTTTGCTTCGATGGCTAACCCATTTCAGCCATTTATATTTTCTCATCTCCCAAGTTTTCTCCCTATATATTTACCAAATAGAAGAATATCTCCCTTGTTTAAAATTTAGTTTTCATTTAAAATTACATTAAAATATATTTACCAAATAGAAAAACATCTCCCTTGTTTGAAAAAAAGAAATTTGTAAACTATCCAAGGGTAAACTTGAACCCGAAACCTTTTTATATCCCATGTTAAGATTTATTGTGTGTTTAGTATTGTGATACAAAATAGTTTTCATTTAAAATTGTATTAAAACATATTTTTTTCAATTTTTTTAATTTTTGGCACCAAAACATAACCTGCAAACCATTCCTAGTATTTTTTAATTTTCTCTTCAATAAAGTCAAAAGATTTTTATGTATTTTTTTTAGGTGAAAAGGGCATGAACTTAAATATTTAATATAGCATTTTCAAAGCCAAATTTAATAGTTTTAGAGCCAGCTGTCAGTGAGAGCCAAGCAGTTTATATGTACTCTCAACAAAAACCAGAAGTCCTTGCAGTTTAAACCTGGCCATTCTTTTGGTTCTCAATCTTTCTAGGGAAATGGCATTGTTCAAGAAATGGGGTGGCTCCGGCAGAGAAACTATCTATCTGGGTAGGACTCCAGGTGTGAAGGATGGTCCAAAACCAAGGTGGAAAGTGTTTTGGAGAAAAATAAATAGAGGCAAGCAGAAAATATTCAAAGTGTCTCCTGTTACATCGCAGGCTTCTTATGATCCAGATGAATACTCACAGAATTTTGATCAGGGGATAGATTGGGCTGAGCCAGAAATTCTTTCAAGGTCCTTTTCTGCCAGATATGCTGATCCTTCAAGAATTTTGCTAAAGAGCAAGACTGTTAGATAATTCAAGCAAAGTTGTTTTCAATTCCTTTTTTTTTATCTCAGAAACCAGATTCTTCACCTTATTAATGTTTTCCTCTTCCTGGTTTTCTTACTCTGTTCTTGTAATGCTTCTCAATCACAAGATCGAAGTTCTGTTTTTTAATCTCAGAAACCAGATTCACAAAGATGTCTCTGTTTCTATGCATGTCACATGATTCTTGTTCATGTTCTTCCTACTCCTTCATCTTGTTTTTGGCAATTAGTTGAGCCTAGGTTGTGGTCTCAATACAAGGCAATAACACAAGACAAAAGCAGAGGATTGAATGTTTCTTTTTCCCTACTTGCTTTACTCTCAGGTAGATCAAGATCCTTTCTTATGGCAACTCTAGATTTTCATCTTCTTACTCTTCTCATGTGGTAGACAGCGTGATGAGAGCCGAGAGAATCTTGCAGCCTAGTTACTTGTTTTCTTCAAATTCTAGGCATTAATGGTTGAAGCACGTTAAAGAATTATTTTATCTAAAAATTTAAGCTATGAGGTGAAGCTCCAGAATATAATTTATATTATTCTCTAACACATCTCGTTAAGTGAAAGTTTTTTGGACTTGAAACTTGCATATAGCCACATTACCTTGTGCTTGATTTTTATCAAATAGATTGGGGACGGTGAGATTTGAACTCGTGACTGCTGGGTCAACAAGACTCTGATAACATGTTAAAGAATCATTTTACCTCAAAATTTAAGCTCTTACATGAAACTCCATAATATGATTTATATTATTTTCTAACAAAGACAAGTTCCCATTTTTTACTAGCTGAATTTTCCCACTTTTCTAAAGCATAGATTTTGATGATGCATATCCTAACAGACATGCTGAAATGGTACAAGTTTATTAACAGAGTGGTTTGTGTAATATTTAAGGCATAAATCCTGACATCCACGACAGGATCACAAATACTGTAGACAGAGGCTTTTGGTTTTGAACAAGTATGAATACATTTGGGATAAGCTAACAAGTGGCTTACCTCGAAGAGTTGATGTATTAAAATAAAAGACATGCACCTCAACCACCCACAGCGTAAACTCACAGGATTTTATCTTTGCTAAATCCATGAGGGGTTTTGTTTGATCACCAAAGGGAAGATAACAGCACCATTGCAGGAGAACGTTTAAACAAAATCACAGTTTTAAGGGGTTTATATATATATAATTAGGGATGTTCAGCCCAACTTACATGCACTACAATTAATTTCTAGATCTCTTGAATATCCTGCAAATTCAATGAATAAATAAGATATCACGGGAATGATAAACATGGACAAAGAAACTCGATCCAGCACAGAGAAATAAAACAAATCTCTACCCCTGGGCCAATACCTCAAGTGCAGTTTTACGGATTTTGCTCCGATGATGGATTGCTTTGGGCCTGGAGCAGAAAGTTGCTGGAATTATTATCCCACTGTTTCCACCCTCTAGGCTTAATTATGAGTGCAGATTACACAGCAGCAGAGATTCTCCTCGCATCATATGAAATTTCGCAATGATCTCCTAACATGGACTAATCATCCCTCTTCATTTTACCAAATGAGCGTTGGAAATTGAGACAGATTTTTCTAAAAAACAAACACTAGTTTATTCAGCATTCTTACGTGATAGTTTTATAAAACTATATACGACTGACATGTATTCTTTAAGAATATTATTTCATTTTCAAGGAAAGATGCTCTACAATGAAACTTTATCAGTGGAATCTAGATCAATATCGATTGAGTTCCAGAATATAAAAAGCTTAGTCTCGTAATTCATGCACAAGGTTAGATTTGAAGGTTAGGTTACTGAGATTAGAATTGCAACGACCCGGGATTGCCTGCCTTGTTTTCTGGTTTTTTATGTGATCAACATATTCCATCCATCGCCCAAACCTTGATATAGCAGTTCAGAATTTCGTTGTGTCATTTCAAGGATCCTCTATGTAACAAATCAATCCTACTTTCTTCCTGCATTTGTACAATATCTAATCTAACATGCATGCCTTTACGTTAATTGTTTTCCAATAAAAAATACAATTCTTTAGAATTCAGATCAACAGGGAAGGAGGGAACTATGAACAGAATCTGACAAATTACTCTGAATTAGGAGTTTCTTCAGTTATCCATGTCCCAAAACAGATTTTCAACCACCACACAGGAATTTTAGGGAATTAAAAGATTTTCCAATACATCAAAATTTGGTTCTCTTTGTGTCCCGAGTTCTGTCTGTTCTGAGTTTCGGACAGTTTCGATTGCAGCTAAGCTAATGAAAAACTACATGAAATTCACTAAAGTTTTGCATTTGCATCAGAACACAAATAAATGTAGCTGCAAATGCCAAAGTTTATTGATAAATACTGTAGAAAAGTTTTGCATTTGGACAGCTGTGATATCGTTATGAGCATTGAAAAGAATTGTTATCTCCATTGTTCTGTCACGATGAATCCTTTCTTTACACAGCAGCTCACTTGCTGGCACCATGCTTACAAGGAACACGCCCATTTTGATTCTTCAATTCATCTCCGGCGACGAGAAAGAAGGCGGTGTGCCTGAAGAGCAGAAGAGTGTACACAATCTCTCATCACCGTGAAGCAAAATAAACGATGAGAACTATAATACTATTTAAGATGGGTTTAATTAGAATTGGCAAAGAAGTAATTTGGTGGAATTCATGCCTGAAAAAGTTCTTCATTTTGATTTTTGAGTCTTCATCGATATCTGGGGTGCTGTCCAATGCCTTCTCCATGTGATATAACCACCTCTCTGCAGCTTGGTGTGTGACAGGAAATGGTCGATGGCGTCCAATTAGAGCAGGATGGCCTGCCAGAAACAGATGGGAAAGGTGATTATTACACACGGTTGTTACATTTTATTCTGCAAGAACACGAGTAGTATCAAATCGTCCAAATCAAAGCAACTTAACATAATGTTTTCCTCTTGCTAACCCTTGAAGGAAAACAGTCCCCTCCAATGGATTTAAAAATGCAAATGCTGCCCCGAAGAAACCACATGGATTAACTTTAAAAAAACTAATCTATATGAACTTCCTTGGCAAACCCTAGCACAGAATGGCCCATGCTGATAATCCTAATCTCTTTGAATTACCAGCAAGAAGGCTAACTTATGCTCATAACTTGCGCTTAGCAAAACAACATATCCACTTCACCAGGTTTTACTCCACAGCAGCTTCAGTGAACGCGCATTATTTCACCAATTGTTGAACTAGAGAGCAATCAACTAAAACATATAGAGAACAAGCTCACTTCTAACATCACGTAAATAAATTAATTACTCCAGTGGATTAATTTTTTTAACATCATATTGAATCCTAACATTGAATCTATATTAAAAAAAATAGAAATCCTCGAGGATTCCTCCGTTATCATTTTTTTGCTAATAATTACCAAAAACTAGACACCTTTAAAACCATAAATCACAAGCAAAAACTCTTTAAATAATAATAAAAAATCAGCAATTTATATATAAGAAAAAAAAATGAAGCCACAAAAACCAAAAATCTTATATACTAGAAAAAACATACCTTTCCTTTGAGAATACAAAGGAGGCCCTCCCATTCTCTGCACAAAAAACTCATACTGATTCTGAATCGCTTCTTCTTTCTTGGAATTCACAAATATGGATCTAAACCACTCTTCTTCTTCATCATCATAAACCCTGGAAACAAAAAATCATTAGCAAAAAAACACAAACACCCCTTTAATCGAACAACAAATACTCACCTGTTATAAAAATTTGTGGAGAGGTTAATGAAAGTTTGAAGGCCAAGCTTTTGAAACAAGTTAGTGTTGTCAATAGCAAACGCGTCAGCAGAGTCAACTCCACTCCACTCGGAGGCTTTCTCTTGCAATGACTGCATTTCTTCCGTTAAACGGGGTTGATTTATTGAGTTTGGTGTCGATTTATTGATGCTTACGATGATTGTAGTTCATATAAATATAGGAGCCGGGTTGTGGTCGTCGCGTGGTTTAGACGCACTTTTTTTCGTTTTTGGAGAAGAAGGGAATTGGACATTTGGCAATTTCCGGTTGGTTGGAAGAGTGGGGACGGATGAAAAACTATGGGAGGATGATTCTTCTCCCCTAGTTTTAGAATGCTTTGAAATTGGAATGGGACCACGGTGACGATTGACCGAATGGTGCCATTATGGTGCTATATTGTTGACATTTATTTATCTATTTTTTTTAATTTGAGATTATAATTATATCCAATTCTATGGAGATCTGCTTTTATTTATTTGATTCGGGTCGGAATACGAAGGGATTTTGGCTTTCATGAAATGAAAGTGAAATATATATGTATGTATGTATGTATATGTTTGTGTCACAAAATGGATGTGGCTACTATATATATACATTTACATGTATATACAATGAAGATCACTTCAAAACTATCTTGTAAAAATATTTATTTCATATTTATATTTTTTTTAATCAAACATTTATATTTTACAAGATATTAACCCATCGATGACTTGAATGAAGAATGAGACAGATACCCTATTTGAGCATGTTAGTTACTATAATTGAGATTGTTTTTTTAAAAACATATAAAAAATTGAAATAAAAAAAATTCAATTTTATTCAAAAACTCTTTTGAAACGCAATATCAAACAAAATATTTATATGTGCATCATGTACATTTCTATAGTTTTAGTCTCAGCTCTAAAAAGATGTTTGGGAGTGTGACCACACTGGAGATTGAGAAAAAACTAAGGTTTGAGTGTTTGGTAATGGTTGAGAAGTTGAAAAATAGTTGTGGATCTCATCTCAAAAAGTTAGACAAACTCTGTTGCATGAAAAGCATCTAATAGTTGCTTTTCATGCGTCCTGCTTTAAATAAATCATGTTCAACCTCGATTACCAAAGGAGGAGGGTTGGGGCGGGGGGTGGTAGTATTTTTAAGTTTATTATTTATTATATTTTCTTATAAAAAATATATTTTTAATATTAAAATAATCTAAAAATTAATCAAAATATATTAGAAGGAGATCACAATATAATTTTTGTCTCGCAACCCTACTTTTATTTCAAATGATATTTTACTATATGTTATTCTAGGATTGCATAGGTCTTCATATATGGATTTATAGTTCGTGATGAAATTAGATTACAAGTAGTTTGATGGGAGAATAAAAACAAGTGTCTAATTTACTTGAATTATTAAATATATTTTATTATTATAATTATTAAATATTTAAAAAAACAATACACACATACACTTTAAAGTAATTTCACAAGTTGAAAGCAATATGAAAAACTTGATAATACAAACACTTGAAACTGTTTTTCATTAACCTTAAACTCAACTACAGTTTTAACCAAACACTTTAAAAAATTATTTGAATCACAACTAAAAGTACTTTTCATAAAACTATTTTTTTAAAACCTCAACCATAAAAAGCAAAAAACAATATCAAACACACCCATAAGCAACATACTGCATTGTATTAGTCACTTCAAAAATAAATATAAAAATCATGGTGCAATTCTACACGCTTTACAGAGAAAAAAAAATATCATTCACTCTTTTTTTCCTGTACATATTGTCTCAACTCCAAGCAATATTTTGTGAGTTGGAATGCTTTTTTATTAGAAAAATATATGAATCATCAAATCATGATAATATGAAATCAATTAAAACAATCATAAAGACTCATTTTTTTAATAAATTTAATATTAAATAATAAATTTAAGAAAAATCAATTATATATATATAATAGTCAACTGAATTATCCTATTAAATTCTCGGTAGCCTAAAATAACTTCATGAAAGAATTTATGAAAATCCAATACTCAATAAACGTATTAAATTTAAATAAAAAATGTATATTAAAAAATAAAATAATAACATTTTAATAAATAATATTTTTCGTGACAAACCGTATAATAACTTCACTTCTTTGTTTTTTTTTAATAAATTCGACTCATGTGGCCCAAATTAGATCCAATTGAATTGATAGATTAAAGCTAGGGTACAACAACCCAAGCCCAAATATCTAAGGAAATCATCAATGAAAGCGGAGGAAACACACCTGGCAGTTGAGGACGACACGACCAAATAAATAAATTAGCGCAAAGCCTCCTTGTAATTTTACCGAACCCTAACCCTAACAACCCCCTCTTTCCCACCCGGACACCTTATTCGTTCATCTTTCCCATGATCATCACAAGCAAACCCTAATTAGATTTCATAAGCTGCCAGTGTAAAGTTAAACTCCCTAACTTTCTTGGAATTCAGGATTTTTTTGTGTTGCAGAGGGAAATCTTGATTGCTCGAATGGTAGCAGCAGTTGTCGATATCGAAAGGATGGAGAAGCAGCAGCGTGTCAGAAAACGGCCAAGATTCGCTTGGGACGTGGGCCCTGCACAACCAGAGGTTTATTTTTTTCCCCGAGATCTGGGGGATTAGGATTTCGAGAGATCTTGCAAATCACGCTTGGTACAGGGAGACTGGCTTGGGGTTAAAATTGGTGTTGGTTTTTGTTATTTGTAGGGACGGGCTCCGGTTGCAGCTCGAAATGAGGGGATGGCGGTTGCGTCTAGGTATGTTTCCCCGCCGAGAAGGGAGGATGATCGTGAAGGACATTACATATTTAATCTCGGCGAGAATTTAACTCCAAGATGTAAGAAGTTCTTCAAATTTATTAGTTAGCGACTATAAAATCTGACTGTGAAATCTCGAAATTTGGAATTTTTTTTAGTAATATCCTCTTGTTTAAAGGGAAAGTAAAGGGAATCAAGAATAGACCGAGAAGAAAATGAAATAAGGAACAGGAACTGAAACTGAAACTGAAATTGAACTCTTTTTTGGAACAGATCCGGTGGGGGCATGGGATTCATAAATTATATCTACCAAGTTTTTAGAAAAAAAGTATGATAAGTCTTTTGTTAGTTAAGAGTCATGCAATGTTTTAATTGTGTTCTTTGTGCAAAACTTTGGCCCAATCTCTGATCATGAACTTCTTGCACTGTTTGGCAGATAAAATACTGAGCAAAATGGGTGAAGGTTAGCTGTCAAGCGTCTTGATATCTACAAGATGTTAAATTTTTGTGATTCTGCTTGAGCCATTCAGCAAATTGCTAGTATTGTAGGCACTTTTGGGCGAGTTTTGGAATGTTGGGATCGCCAAACACGAGAGTATGTGGCAATCAAGGTTGTTCGTAGCATTCACAAGTATCGTGATGCAGCAATGATTGAAATCGATGTACTTCAGCTTGTTGCCAAGAATGAAAAGGCCAGCTCACGGTATATGTTTTATGAGTTCTGCTGAGAGAAAAGTTGCTTGCATGTCTCCAGTCTTCACCCATCATGCGACATGTTCTCATGCTCGTGCTTGTTGATTCCTCTATGCAGATGTGTTCAGATTCGGAACTGGTTTGATTACCGCAATCACATTTGTATTGTAAGTATTCCAATTAAATCTCTGTTACAAGTAATTCTTATTTCGTACTGTCTTTATAGGAAGATTGTGTTGGATTCATTGCAAACCATTCTTTCAAATGATGAAAGAAGTGGCTGGAAACTATGAGCCTTAGATTTATTTGTCTCATTTTCTGTGCTTTTATTATGTTGCTTATGTCCAAATGTGAATCATTTGAACTTTTTGGTGTTCAAATTTGACCAATTTACCACTAATATACATTCAAAACATGTAACTCGTCTTCAATCAATTATGATGTTTAATAGCAATTTGTCTGCCAGGACTTCATTCATGAAAGTGGGAACTAAACAGAAAACTTCCTTTGAATGGATTTTTAATGGTGTTACCAGGTATTTGAGAAGCTTGGACCAAGTTTGTTTGATTTTCTAAAGAGAAATAAATACAGCCCATTCCCTGTGGATCTTGTTCGGGAATTTGGACGTCAGCTTTTGGAATCTATAGCATGTGTGTGGATTGTTCTTGGCTCTTGTTTTGTTACTTTCCTTATATTTCTTAACCAGTCACCCGGATCTGTTTCTTGGCCTGTTTTGTTTATTCAGGGCAAGCAAGGGATCTCTGATTCTTTTTTACCCCGTGTAATGTTTTTATTTTCTATGACTTGTCATATTTGGCAGATATGCATGATTTACGCTTAATTCACACTGACCTGAAGCCAGAAAATATACTTCTTGTGTCTTCTGAATATATAAAGCTTCCAGGCTCCAAGGTATTTGGCCTTTCACAATTGAAAAATAATACCATTTAAGATTTGGGTTTAGGCTTGGTTATAACCTTAAAAATGATTGAAATGGTACAGAGGAGTTCTTCAGATGAAATGCACTTCAGGTGCTTGCCAAAGTCAAGTTCCATTAAGCTGATTGATTTTGGTAGTACTGCATTTGAAAATCAGAACCATAGCTCCATTGTTTCAACAAGACATTACAGAGCCCCTGAGGTCATTCTAGGTAACGAGTTACTGTGTTGGCAAATGAGAATGTGTTTTCCTCTTTGGTTGCTTCTACGTGTGTCGACTTCTCATGGAAGGTACAAAAAAAACTTGGTGGTTGGTAGAGGGATATGGGTGTAGGAATTTGCTTAGATGTTTTTGAATTGGGTAGAGAATCTGGACAAATAGGTCACAGAAATGCTCTTTTGAGATCAGACACTCAATTCCTTAAAAAAACAATTCTTAGATTGACATAAATAGTTTCTATTTTCATTTCTTTCTAGAACCTAACACCATCTGTTTCTACTTGATTGGGTAGCTAATACATTTGTTTCTAGAATCTTACATCATTTACAACTGTTTATCTGATAATACACTCAACGTGTTATGATTTCCCCAAGACAACTGTAGTGGGTCAATTTTTTTTACAGATTCCACTGACATGCATAGTATTAGAGAAATTTAAAGGTTCAATTTGTAAGGGCTGTGTTTTCCATCTGCTTTTGAATTTGTTTTTTTCATTGTCTCTGCATGGCCTTCTTATATCCCATGTTTACTGTACCATTAATTTCAAAATCCCTTGTTTTTTTTCCTTTGAGAGGCTGATAAAATTCCTTTTCAACCAGTTGTCAAGTGCAGGTTTTCTATTTTTCCTTTTCTCTAGCAATATCTTCCACCCAAAAGCTGATAAAATTTCTTTGAATAGTTGAAAATACAAAAAAAAAATATGGGCGTGAAATCATTTGTGCTTGATTAATGTAGTTTTTTTTGTCTGTTCTCCCTACCTAAATGTGCATTTGTGATGAAGATTTCTCTGAAATTTAACTGCTTGTGGGTTGCACTATTCTATAATTAAATCTTATTTTCTAACTTGCCGCCTACATTTTCATTGCAGGTCTAGGTTGGTCATATCCTTGTGACTTGTGGAGCATTGGTTGTATACTGGTTGAGTTATGCTCGGTTAGTCCTGCTTGTCTCTTGCTGTATAATAACCTTTCTTTGATTCTGAATCTCTTTTCAGAAATATTTAAATTTGTGGGAAAATTTATGCAGGGCGAAGCTCTATTCCAGACACATGAGAACTTGGAACATCTAGCTATGATGGAGAGGGTATTGGGACCTCTGCCAGAGCACATGATTTCAAGGGCTAAGTAAGTCCCTTTCTAATGTTTGAGGGGGGAACATGGTTGAGTGAATCAAATTGATTTGGTACAGTTTTTGGGATAATTTCTATTGTTTTCCCAATTTCTGTCTCATGATCCATGTCTTCCTTGGCATTACGTGCCCACTCCCATAATGATTCGGAAACTATTAATGAAAATAGAACTCTCGTCCAATTTTACTGAAATTTCATCCACTTTGGATACATGCAGTCGCGGAGCTGAGAAATATTTTCGGAGAGGATCTAGGTTGAATTGGCCTGAAGGAGCAGTTTCTAGGGAAAGTATCAGAGCTGTGAAGAAGCTTGATCGACTGAAGGTAATTTTTATTTTTTCTGGTTTGGATTTCATTTTCATACCTTGGATATTGGGTAATTGATGATCTTGATATTGGATTATCGATGAACACAGCTTATGATATCTCAAAACGGAGACAGCTCAAGTTCTTCACTCATTGACCTGGTGCATGGTTTGTTAAAATATGATCCATCCGAACGTCTAACTGCTTGGCAAGCTCTTAATCATCCGTTCTTCAAGTGTCCAACTTAAGTAAACTGCACTTCAAAGCAAATCTATGGTTGTGCTGGTTTGACGTGATGGCTGGCTCTGACCATGAGTTATATGTATCCCCCCTTGTACATGTACAATTTAAATGAATGGAAATCCCATTTTTCTTTAAAGTCTTCTCTCAGTCGAATGGAACCCTGATTTTGAACAACATGGCATTGCGTAATACTTCTGAGCATACAAATAATGAAGATTTGGCGAGGCGGTTGTTTCCATGCGGGTCAAGATTTTCTTCGTTGTACAAAAAAGGATGATTTGTCAAATTCAAAACTTTTTAGCAGGAGGTTTAGACGAAAGAATTTCAGTTATATTTGGTGCTGATGACTTGGACAGAAGGTGTACAATAATAACTGGAATGAGCTCGCGCCTCTAACTGCTCTTTTGTTAACCTGATAAAAATGTATAAAATCACCAGTAATCTCCGCAAGAGCACAGGCCATCCTCAAACCTGTGAAATCTATTAGCATCTCTCACCACAAATACAATTTTCAAGATCTTCGATAAGCCCTTTATGAACTCATGACAATCACCACAAACTCTCAAGTTTTTGAATACACGAATCACCTTTCTCTCCTCTTCTTCTAAACCCCCACAAACCAATGCCAGCCCTATTGCCAACTTCTCACTATGAACTCTCAAGTTCTCCATCTTTGACTCCTCTTCCACATCGTGTAATGCATATTTAACCCTATAAACATAACCTAACTCTTCTTTCATTCTCCTCTCCATTTCTTTCAAGATTTCATGTATCTTCTCTGTGAGGGGATGCATATCATCTCCGCCATAGAAAAAGTGAATCTCCTTGGCAATCTCTACCCAACTACATCCTGCCTCTTTCTTTAACTTCTTTGACCTCACCAATTCTCTTATTCTCTCACATTCTTTCCAATAGCCTGCATCAGCGTAAATGTTGGACATCATGACATAATTAACAGGATTTTCACTGTCTAGCCTCAAAAGAATGCCACCTACTTCTTTCCCCAATTCCACGTCTCCATGGACTCTGCAAGCACTAAGCAATGTCTGCCATATCCCTACATTTGCCTTTAGTGGCATGCTGTCGACGAGTTTCTTTGCTTCTTTTAAGCGCCCAGCACGGCCAAGGAGATCCACCATGCATGCATAATGCTCTACTCTAGCTTTGATTCTATGGTCGCTGCATAACCTTGAGAAGTATTCTTGACCTTTTTCTACCAGTCCTGAATGGCTACAGCCCAAGAGCACTGCCAAGTAAGTCACACCATCAGGCTCAGTGCTATCTAATTGCATTTTATCAAAGAGACGAATTGCCTCTTTGCCGAGACCATGCTTTCCATAACCAGTGATCATAACTGTCCAAGAAATCACATTTCTAGCAGGCATTTCACTGAAAAGTCTCTCTGCTTCATTTATCATTCCACACTTCAGATACATATCCAAAATTGAGTTGCGTACTGAGATGTCTACACCAGAGGGGACTTTAATTGCAAATGCATGCATTTGCTTGCCTTGCTGAACAAGTGCTAAATCAGCGAACACGCCCATCATGCTTGACAGAATAAACCCATCAACTTGAATGCTGCTCTCTCGAAGCTGTCTAAACAAGTCCATGGATTCTTCTAAGTTTCCTTCTTGAGCGTAACCAAGAATGAGTGCCGTCCATGATATCACATGTTTCTCTTCAATATGACTAAACACTCTTCTCGCCATGAACAACTCCCCACATTTTACATATAAATCAATGAGAGCACCAGCAATAGCAGTATTAACAGAATACAAGAAACCACCAGTAATCAAGAAAGCATGAATTTGGTTTCCTTCTTTGATTGCACCAAGATCACTGCAAGCTTTCAACGTGCTTGTAAACGTGAATTCATCGAGGAATTCCTCACCTTCTTGCATTTTTCGAAACAAAACTAGAGCTTTCTTACAAAATCCTGCAACAGTATATCCTGCTATCATAGCATTCCAACTTATAAGGTTCCTTACAGGCATAACTTCAAACATAGAGGCAGCTTCATTGATTCTTCCACATTTTGAGTACATGTCAATGATTGAATTCCCTACCACATTCACAGTATCAAATCCTGTTTTCACACAAGTATCATGGACTTGTCTCCCAATATATAGGCCATTCAACAAACCACAGGCTTTAAGATTAGTTGAAAAGGTGAAATCATTCGGTTTCACACCCGATAAAGCCATTTTGGAGAATAGCAATAATGACTCTAGCGGGTTCCCATTTTGTATGTGCCCGCACATAAGAGCCGTCCAAGAAACCACATTTCTTTCAAGCATTCTATCAAACACATCACAAGCAACGCCTAGTCTGCCGCATTTCCCATACATAACTATTAGATCATTGCTTAACATCAAATCAAAACCGAACCCCATTTTCACTAAAGCTCCATGTACTTGCATTCCTTGATCAAGTAACAAACTTTTTGAACAAAACCGCAAAAAGTTTGCAAATTTCTGCCTCTCATTTAACACTGAAGACAGCCCCCTATTCATTGATTAGCAAAAACACCGCAAGCAATGGCAACAAGAAAATTGGTGGCTTTAAAATCAGAGAGCTAGAGAATTTATTTGTGCCCATTTTGCAGGCCTGCAAAAACATTGTTGAGTTGAAGAGCATCCATGCTCATATTATCAAGTACTCACTTTCACAGAGCAACTTCTTGGGGACAAAAATGGTAGATGTGTGTGATAAAAGCGAGGATCTTGGTTACGCAACCGTTCTGTTTAAGCAAGTGAAGGAATCAAATGAGTATTTATACAATGCAATGATAGGAGCCTGCGCACACAATGAAGTTTACATGGGAGCCATCCATCCCTTTTATAAGGAAATGCTAAATTTAAGAGACACAAAGTGAAGACTCGATCTTCCCTGACAGATTCCCATTCCCATGTGTTATGAAATCCAATTCAGAGCGTGTTTTTTTATAATCAGGGCAAGCAAGCCCATAACCATTTATGCAAGTTGGGCCAAAGTCTAATTTACCATAGAATGCTATCATTGATTTGTAAATTGTAAGTAAAAGTGTTTTAATTTATTACATGCACTCGAGGTGTTTGATGGAATGACTGAAAGAGATTCAATCTCATGGAATAGCATTATTTCGGGGAATGCTAGATGGGGTCAAATGAGAAAGGCAAGAGCTTCGTTTGATTCAATTCCTTATAGGACTATAGCATCTTGGGCAGCAACGATATCAGGGATACACGTGTTCAAATGCAAATTGTGGGCATTGAAATGCATGCCAAATGTGGCTGCATTGGTCAAGCTTGCCAAATTTTCCGATCAGATGTACAAAGAGGGGCGTGATTTCTTGGAGGACCATGATCAGAGAGATTCACAAGGGGTGTTTTTACTTTATAACATTGTTTGGAATATTTTTTTTTCAAATCAGCACCGACCAAAAAGGTTTGATAATAATCATAGGAAGCGCGCATTTTAAGACAAATTTCAAATATAAAAAAAATTAAAAACAAAACATTAGATGAACATTGAAAATCCAATGCTAATACTCTCAAAACAAAATTTAAACTAATAAATTTATTTTTGCTAGTAATTGCAGTGTTTGAAAGAATGAAGCATGAGGTAAGCAGACAAATAAAAACATCATAAAATTATTCGGCAAGCAAAGATAGTTCCAGAAAGAATGAGCTGATGCATGTCAAAACAAATAACATATAAAATCAATTAACTGCGTCAGTTGCCTTCTGGAGCTACCTCCAAAGCATCACCTGCTTGCCCAGTCCAATCAGTTCCCACTTCCACCAGTTGAAGGAATCTTGTTTTCTACTTCTACAGCCCTCTTCAAAACCTCTGTGGTTATTGAAGAGAAGTGGCGCAAGCACAAGCTGCTAGGAACCATCTCACCTAAAAGTTTAAGTTTGTAGGTGAGGTCCTAGAATATGATTATATTATATTCTAACACACCCTCTCAAGTGAAAGCTCTTTGGGCTTAAAACTTGCACAGATCCACATTACCTTGTGCTTGATTTTTTTTTATCAAATAGAATAGGGGTGGTGAGATTCGAACTCGTGACAGCTGGGTCAACAAGGTCTCGATACCATGATAAAAAACCATCTCACCTAAAAACTCAAGCTTTTAAATGAGATCGTTCTTTAACACAGGCGTTACATTGGTTAGCAAATCTAGATAAAAGGCCTAGAAATAATAACGCTCCTTGTAAAGTTGTGCCCAGCAGAGGAAATCCAAGATGCGATAAGACAACCAAAAGGGCCAGAGCTACAGAACAACGAAGACGGGATTTCTCTGATGCTGCAATGGCAGAGGTTATTTGATTTGGAGTCACAAAACTACTTATCCATCGTTGTGGTTTTAAGTTTTGCTCTGTTCCTGAAATAGACCAAGTTGGTTTGGCCAGAGATGATTCTACTTTCCGCAGAAGAAGCTATGGATGCTTCCGCGGCTGTCTCAGACTCGCGTGAAGATGGTTTAGCAGTGCTTCCACCGTGTCCAGCAGCAATGGTGGTGGGCTCGTGGTTTAGCAACGTGGAATCAAAAACTCCATCTTTTCCATCAGCATAAACTGGAATACAAATTAAATCTCTAGATTTACTAGATTGCCTCAAATTAATACCTCCACCCCTCAACAAACCAAAATGCTATCAAAAGCATCCAAGCCATGGATACGAGAGCATAATAACTTACATGGTAAAGACATTTTCTTTTAGCCACGCCACTGACTTATTTGGGCGCTCATAAATTGGGTGGCATCATTACCTGCGAACACAAAAACAAACACAGCCTTGCAGTTCTTGTTGGCTCTTAAAATTCCTATAAATAACATGAGAAGGAGAGTGTAGGAGTGTCGCGCTGGTGATTTGATCGGAGAGGAAAAGGTGGGTCCTGGGAATTCAACGGCTGAGATGGATCACTGGGTTGGAGGGCATGGATCTGACCGGTGATTGACTGTATTAATGCTTGACTTTATTTCTTCTTTTCTTGCTTGCTTGGACTGGATCGGATCAAGAAATCAAGTAAACTTTTCTTGCATTGGGCCGACGAATTTTAAGCTTTTGGGCTATGAAAACCTTGAGATTTTTGGTTTTAAAAATCTAAAAAAATATTTGTTAATCTCTAGTGAGCTTCCCCAAAGTTATTAAATCTTACTTGGTGAGTTTATTTAAGAGTTTGTTGATGAGTACTCTCTTAATTTTAAAAAATATATTAATAAAATTTTAAAAAAACTAATTCAAAATAACTCGGTAATCCATATATTAACCCGATGACCCACGTCAAATTTCGGAAATATCTAAAAACTAATATTCTGATAACAGCCACGTCAATGTTAATTTATAGATGGCACGTGGCTTAATAGTCTAATCTTTCTTTTTCTGGCTGAATATGCAAGTTGGTCTAAAAACATTGAGCAAACCAACCCATTTCTCTGCCAACAGAAACGTATCTGTATTGTTTTTGCTGGCGTGACTCTTTAAAATTCAACACCTGGTGCATGTGTATCATATTTACCATTCCTCGCAGATTAAACTCTACGCTGCATAGAATTGTGCTGAATTAAATGGCTAGAAAAAATATTCGGTGTAAAATAAAAATTGCGGAATTATCTCGAGCATGAAACCAAATGTGAATCTTGGATGGAGAGTGAAACTAAAAATAGATATTGTTGTCTAGGATTATTTTTTTATTTTTAAATTTAAATTATTCATCGTTTTTATGCAAGCAATTTCATAGAATTTGTTTCCTCGGAGGTAGCATGTGATCGAGAGTTTATAATCTGTATAGCAGATTTTAAATTAAAATCAGGATTTGCATCTCTTATAAGTGTTAAAGAATAATATAAATTATATTCTGAAGTCTCACCTAATAGTTAAAACTTTTTAGGTGAGATTCTTCATTGACATAATATCAGAGTCTTGTTAATCAAGCAGTCATGAGCTCCAATCTACCATCCTTATTCTATTTGATAAAATCAAACACAATTTAATGTGGATCTATATGCAAGTTTCAAGCCCAGATAACTTTCACTTAATGAGATGTGATAGAGAATAATATAAATTATATTTTGAGACATTATCAAATTAGATAATTTTTTAATAATAAAAATATATAACCACCAAAATTTTATTTGTTCATCTTGGCTCATAAAATTAAGATTTACAGAGTAGTTTCCGCATAAAAAAACATTCTTAGAATTTTCCCCAGAAAAATCACTTGAATTCTTTTGAAGTAAAATCATATAGTGACAAGTGTCCCATGTCACCACAATATGAAAGAAGCAATTCGTTCCATCGAAGGGAGACAGATGGGTAGTGAAATGAGCTGGATGCTTTAACTTAGTGCAAAAGGCGTTTACTTTGAATTCTTTTCCTTTTTTTTTGTATCGAAGCTTTTTCTTTCCCGAGGCTATTAACAGTATAATATGGTTTTCTTCTTTATGAAGTATTCCGGAATTTAAGATTTTATTTTGGGTTTTGCTGAAGAATGGTCTTTTTTCTAGTGTATTTTAAAAATCTTCTTGTTTTTAAGATTTAAATTAATATTTTTTGGTGCATTTTAATATAATAATTTTAAAAGCTAAAAAATATTATTTTAAATACAAAATATTTTTAAAAAAAGTATTGTAGTTATTCTCCCTTATTATATAAGTATCCGATTCTGTTTCATCGAAGAAAATTACCACCACACAGTGTCTATTTACATTAAATTTTGAAAGGTAATTAATTATGAAAAAACTTCATTTTTCCTTTGATATTAATTAATCTACTCGGTATGTATGAATTGAATTATTTAATGAGTTCTTTTCGAGTTGTTGAGCAGACATTGAAAGGGACTCGTAATTATTAATTTCTGGTAAAATAAAATCAGGATAATTTAATGCAGGCGTCGAATATCTTAGTTACTAGCAAAGTCGTTTACATTCTCAAAATACACACGTTCAGATACAGTTAACCATTGGGGCTGGCGATGCTTCCAATTATTGTAAGTACATTTTTTCACTCTTTAATTAATTAATTAATTATATTTATATATAAAAGCAGGCATAACAAATTATTAAATTTAGATGAATTAAGGTTTTGCTAATATATTTGAAATTGCAAATTTTAAACGTAATTGTTTTAGGTTAATATTATATGATAACCGAAATAGATACAGAGGATATAAAAAAATGTTAGATTAAAGTAAAATTAAATTAAATTAAATGAAAAAAAAATTGTTTTTTGGTCAAGTCTCCTGGTAAAATCCTAGAAACCTCAGGGTAACATCCCTTGCCTCCTCCTCTATCCCAAGAATATTCCAAAGCAATTAACCTCTTAGAAAAGGAAAAAAAAAGAAGAACAAAAAGCTCACAAGGGTATATGGGTTGCGCTAAAACACGAAAGCTTTCGAACAAAGATCACCATCTTACTAATTTAGCTCGCTCCAACAAGGTCCGCACCAGCATCTCCAGGTTCTTCTCTTCTTTTTCTCATAAAAAATATGACGAAATTATAGCACTATCTCTTTTATGTGTATATAGAACTTGATTGTTTTATTGTATCTTTGTTCTTCATCATATTGATTGTTTACTGAAGTTAGGATTGGCGTTTATTTTAATTCAGTGGGTGCTGTTGGCTTTGTTGATTCTGTCCACTGAAGTGCATGGAAAGCCCATTGAAGTTCATGGCAATGAGCTCTGATCAAGACACAGATATCCTTGCTTGTACACATGATAGATTGAGTGGTCTACCAGACCAAGTTATGTATCATATATTCTCCTTCCTTGGAGCTAATGATACTGCACGTCTTGGTTTAGTATCAAAAAGGTTTAAAAAAGTATGCTCTTCTAGCCCTTACTTGAATTTTGTTGCAGATTTTGATTCTGGTTCTGATCAAAGCTGTTTAAGAACAAGGTATACTGATTTCTGCTCTTATGTCGATAAAGTGCTGCGATCGCGCGAAAAGACTGGAGAAGGGTTAGTACGTTTGCTTGTTCATTGGTTTTGCAAGCAAAGGAAGTTTGATATTGGAGGGACTGTTGTTAATTCATGGGTTACTATTGCTACAAAGTGTGGTGTTGAAGAACTTGACATGCTAGTACATGTAGATCCATTAAGAGGCTATTCTTTGCCTGATTGTGTCTATAAATGTGAATCTTTGAGGGCTTTGAAATTGAATTTGCAGATGGGAAGGTTCAGTTTTCAAATACTAGGGTTTGACTGGCTCAAGGACTTGTGGCTGGATTCAGTAACAATAGGGGATAAATATTTTGGACAAAGAATTTCCGATTGGTGTAAATGTCTTAAAAGGTTAACTCTTGAGAATGTTGATGGTATTAATGATTTCACTTTGACAAATTCATCTCTTGAAGAGCTGGAAATAAGTGGTTGCAGATTTCCAAGTAGTTTTTCTGGTGGGAAATTTAGCATATCTGGTTCATCTTTTAAGGTTTTGACAATATCCAGGTGCCAATTTAAAGCCTTGTGGCATGTTAACCTTAATTGTCTATCTCTGGAAAATTTGACAGTCCAGGACTCTGAGTTTGGCAGAGTTTTTGTTTGTAAGATAGATTGTGAGTCTCTTGAAACTCTTGAAGTCTGTGGGTCTAATTTCCTTGAAGCATGCCAACTCCTGGTTGATTGCCCATCTCTTATCTATGCCATGATTAGCAGTTGCAGGTTTGCAAATGTTTGCTTTCTGAACATCAAAAGCTTTTCCCTTCAAGGTTTCACTCTATCCGAGTGCAAATTTAGCTCCCTAGAAATTGGGTCCCAATACTCCAAGCCAAAAAAAGAGATCAAAGTAGGTACCGGTCCCTGCAGACGCATTATTATGAAGGCTGAAAACCTTGAAACATTGAATGTAAGCTCATCAGACGCTTATTCATATGAATTTCCTTTGTCAATTTCTGCCCCCAAAACTCAAGGATTTATGGTGGACTGGAGATCCTATAGATTTTAGCTATTTGAACCAGGGCATGGTGTCACTATTGAACGCAAGAATTCATATTAAGCCTCCTTGTCAGCATAGAAGTGAGGAATCTGATCGTCGGTGCAAGCATTCAAAGAGTTTAATTTATTGTGCTGCCAAGCTCCTTCAGTGCTTAAGTGAAGCCAGATTCTTGAGTATTAATACGTGGCCTATTGAGGTCCTTCCTTTTAACTCTTTGTTCCTGTTCCTGTTTTTCTGTGCATGGCATTACCTTTTGTTTTTTGTTTTTTCAGGACTGATGAGCATAGGCTTTTTGATGTTGCAGATTTTCTTTATGCAGAATGTTTCTCCGATAGTTTTCAAGAAGCTACAGAACTTGGTTCTGCTAACCGATGGTTCATTTGCGGATCAAATACCAATCATAGCATCCTTCCTCAAGGGATTGCCTAATCTCAGGAGACTAATAATAAAATGTGACCAGATATCCCATGAACTTTCTGATCCAAACGTAAGTCTTACCGAGAGCACTCTTAATCCATGTCTCTTTTCTCCACATCAAAAAACACGTATTTCAGCTGTTCATCTCTTTAACATCCTCTTTTTTTTGCTTTGTTTTTGCAGTTGATTGATTTGCTGGGCTTGAATTCAAGGAGCTATAATCTGACAGGCATCGGGCAGGATTTGAAAAACGTAAAGATAGAAGCTGTACAGGGTCAGGCTCAGTGGCGTGTGCAGAATGCTGGGAAGAGAAGATAAGTGCTTTAGTTCAGGTTTTTTTTTTAATAATTACCAGTTAAGATCCGAGCAAATTGGCACCGTCTCTCTACTCTATTAAAGTTTTGTATCAAACCATTGTATCTTTCTTTGATATATTGAATCATTTCTCTGATCCATCGTTTTAAGTTTGTTCTTTACAATTAGGCCCTTTTTCGGGGTTCATTTGAAGGTCAGTTTAACCTTTTGGCTATATAATGCAAGTAACTGGCATCCTTCAGCACTGTTAAAAAGGTATTGCTGTCTCTATTTGGAGTAGAGTGAGTGCTGCATTCACATGATGTTCTGAACCCTGCTAATTATCAGAAAAAGAGGAAGGAGGGCTTTTGGGAGCCTGTCAAAAAGGTATAGAGAAAGCTTTGAAATTAGAGAAATCCCATGTTTCCAATTTTCTTACAATCTTTTTTATTATTATTATTATTATTATTTTCACAAGCCATTGATAAGTTAAGTATACATAGGCTATTCTTGGATACTAGAGAGAGAACATTATACAAACCCAGTTAAACGGAGAACCGATTGCATTTAAACAGAGAAATTAACTTTCACAAGTTACGAAATCTGTCATTGCCAACTTAGAGGTAGCTTTAAAAACCTGTACATGGCATCTTCCTCTCGAGAAATTCAAACAAAAGGCAGGCAGCAAGCTAGAGTTTGGATTCCAAGATGGAACACAGGGATTAGCACATTTTCAAAACTTGCTGTTAACCGGCACTGACTTCAATATATCTTCCTGTGAAGATATTTCCATGCTACAACAAAAATCTCAAGGAAAAGCACTTTCATATTGACCCCACTTGATAGCTTTAACTATCACCGACCCCTTCTGAATTAGAAATTGGAGGCGAGTCTTCATGTCCAGATATCTCTCTGTTTGTATGTTTCGACGAAGTTTCATTATCTGAATCAAGCACGCTATTAGAGTCACGGGCGGAGTTAGGAGTGGGTCTTTGTCTCAACCTGTTCTTTGCACACAAGTTTCCAGCTTCCGGGGCTGGATGGCTTGCAACTCCAGCCAGTCTTGAACTCCGACGAGAACCAAACTTCCGAGCATTTTTCTTGTCACCAAAATTTTCATTTTCTTTGTCAGATTTGTCAGGTCCACTCCCATTATCATGATCCCTTTTGCTATCATCATCATCATCCACTTCATGAGGCTTGATACTTTCATTTTCACTCTCTGAGAAGTATCCCTTCTCAGTATTATCTTTGGAGTCTGCACTCATGCCTGAATCACCTATTTCACCAAGACTTTCTTTTGAATTTGTGCCCATATTTGAAGCCCCGCTAGAAGCAATTTTTCTCTGCTTAACATGTATGCCCTTGTTGCTCTGCTCCTCAATTGTTTTCCTTTTCCTGGATTATAAATTGAAGTCGGCAGTAGAAAAGGTCATGAATTCTCCTTCACAATGAGGGACAAATGCATAAAACAAAGATGTCGAAGGATTTAAGAACAAGTTTAGCAAAGATTGTTGTAGGGACGTTTGAAATATAGAAATGCAGTGATGACAGTAAATTTCATCAAGTCTTACTTTGTTATTTTTATAGCCTCATCAATAGCACGATCATAATCCTCTGCAATATTGGATTGCAAATCGAGAAGTTAATTATAAATAATGCACAAAGTACAATCAAGTTTCTCACATAACTGTTTGAATCAAGCAAGAAACTACAGTGAACAGAAACCCGAATAGCTAAGAAAATTATCATTCAGTTTGTGACTTTTTTCTCCATCTCATCCATGATTTGAGATCCCATATAAGCTCAGTAACGCACTTGACAACAGGGAGGCAGTTACATAATTCTAAAAATGTTCAATTGGCTCTATATGATTATTAGATATTTGATGAAGTTCAGCAAGACAGTGAAATAGAAGCAAAAGATGAACAAAACATGATTATGCAACAACCGGATCATAAAATGAATACAGACAAGATAACATCATACCATATGTATAACTGATAGGTCTGCGACTGCGGCAGGAACGAGTAACCCCAGCAGTGCAGGGTCTCAAACTGTTCAGGAGCTTTTCTTGCCGCATTTTTTGTTTGAGGGCCCTATCTTTCTTCTATTGAATACAGTGACAGTGACAGATTACTTTATATCATCAACGTGAAAGATAAATAAACTTGTGCATAAGAAAACCATGACCACACCCACGCTACTAGGACACAATTATAAGAGAAATCCATAAGCTTACCTTCTGAAATTTTTGAATTATAGGCAGGACATCAGTTTCAATGGTTTTGCCAGCTGCAACTTGTGCAGCGACTTTGCTTGAAGAGAGTTCATTCTGCCATTCCCAACAAGTAAAAAATTACACTAAAATTCCAGTTGTTGAAACAGAGGAATACTAAACTTACCACAACTTTCTGAAATTCCTCAAGATTGGTTGCAAGTATTTCCCATTGGAAACAGGCAGCTGGCCAATTTTTTGATGCTTTACCCCTCATTCTACTATTTGCCCCAGTCTTGTTTACTTGCTTGTACAATCTATGGCCAATGGCAGAACTCCCATCATACCTGAGAGCACAGTTAGTATTTTAAACACTTTGCACAGCAAATTATATAAACTTCAGGCATGCTCAAGAATTACCAGTAAAAAGTTGCAATTCCATCTCCCCCAATTTTATTTTTCCGGAAATAAGAAATTTCAGTTCCATCTTTCAAAGAATCATTAACATATGATGCAATGTCATCTTGCTGTAAACAGAAAGAAAGGCTTACAACAGATTTAACAAGGAAACCTAAAAAAAGCTGCACAACTCATCATCTTAAATGTATCCACCTATATAGAGAACTCGATTATCCACTTATAGATACAAACACAAAGGCTTCAACAAACCAAGAATGCACAAAATAAAATACTCTAAAAGCCTACCGAATGCAAAAGTAGAAATCAGAAATATAAACATTTAGAAGATCATCCAGTCAAAAAAATACAAATAACAACTTCCAGCATTTGAGAAAATAAATGTATAATCAGATAGGCATATTACTTTAGCTCTGAGTTCACAGAGTGCTTTCAAAATCAGCAATCTATTAGTTGGATCTAGTTCCTTGTATCCAAACATCTCATCTCTGCACAAGCCACAACAACAGCAATAGACCATCATGGCCTGAGAAAGCTAAATAAAAAAAACTGAAAACCTATCTTTTAGGAAATGATATGAGACAAATTTTCAGTAGTTTGATACCCTTTGGCTGCATTCAGCGGTAACTCGCCTTCAGCGACCTGTAATAATAGAACACAACTATTAAGAGCAAATTTCAAACTGTATGAAAACCCTAACTACACAGTTGAAAGTTGAAAAGCTGCTTACCCGTGGCCACCACAAGGATAGTTTCTTACAAAGCTCGGTCACCCACGCATCAGATGCATTCAATGTTTTACTCATGGGCGGTATCCCCTATTGAAAATTCCAGATTTATAAAAACTTATAAAGATATTGTCCACATGGGAAAAAATCCAAGTTAGAGAGCAGGCAATGCAAACCACATAAGGGAAAAGCTATTCCTTTTCACTTTGCAAAGTGTTACATTCACAAAACTAATGGCACCAGTCACTGCACAAAAGGTCCATAACCACTGGATTTGTCTCTTCATGTGGGATTTCATGTAATACTTTTAAGTCATGTACCGTTATCTCTTTTATAACATCTTATGGGGATCGATTGTCTATCATAACATCCATGCCAATGATTTTCAATGCTAAATATCAGCACAGCTACCTCAATGCATCAAATACATTCATTGATGCATAAAATTAAGAAAACACGCAAACAAATACTCGATAAGCATGCAATGTGATCATATCCAAAATACGCATTCCCTTCGTTTCAAACATTTACACCAGAAATTACAAAAACATGTTTTCGGCACGGGAAAAAAATCATAGCCATTGACTTCGTAAGCCCAGAAAGCATAACCTGTGATTATCTTATGTCGTGATTCGTGCTGTGATTTTTACCCAATTCATAAATTATACATCGTGATAAGAATCAAATGATTGCTAACATCAAGATAATCAAAAACACTATCTTATGTCGTGATTCGTGCCATGATTTCACCCAATTCATAAATTATACATCTTGATAAGAATCAAATGATTGCAAACATCATTATAATCAAAAACACTATCTTATGTTGTGATTCGTGTCATGATTTTCACCCAATTAATAAACTATACATCGTGATAAGAATCAAATGATGGCAAACATCATGATAATCAAAAACACTATTTCGTTAAGTAATTAAAAATGTGCACCACCGGATAATTACTTAGCTAATTTTATTGTAATAATAATAATAATCAAAGCAAGCATAATAAAAAAATAAAAATAAATAAAACCTTTAATAGCTTAATGTGAAGCTGAGCAAGTGATTTATTAGGCTTAACGAGAGCACTCTCAATCTCCTCTGCTGTTAACTTTAAATCAACTCCAATGACTGGCTCAAAAACCTGTAAAAAAAAGCCTCCAGTTTTTTACGCAGAATATTTATTTATTTATTTTAAAAAAGGAAAGTTTATTTATTTTACGCTCAAAAAATTAAGAACCGTAGCAAGTTCCCATCGTCCACGAATCTTCTCGATTTCCGTTTTCAAGTACGAGTCGTCGTCCAAAACGAAGGCGTCTTTTGCCTTCTCGTCGTCTGTCATTTTGCGGAGAGAGAAAGTGGAGTGAGAGAAAATGAGAAGTCTGGGAGCCTGGATGGGGAAGGAATATGGAGGGAGAGGGTTGGCAAGGCGGTAAAAAATTAGGGGATTTGTTTCCCGCCTAAATGAATTTTACTGACCTGAGTAGGGATCGTGTCTGGGTTAGTGTTAAGGTTCGGGTTACTTTACCTTTTCTAGGGTTAATTAGTTAATTAATTTCAGGCCATCAGTTTTTACTAGGAGGAGGACAGGATCACAGGACAGGACACCCTCGCTCCCTCTTTTCATTTTCTTATCTTACTGCTCGTAAAGCGCAGCATTTTTGTTGTTTTGATAGATAGACGCAGTCGTTTTAACCAGTATTTTTTCCAGAAAAACCAGTAAATAGGAGGGAGCAGAATGATTGAATTACTCAAAATATTTAAAAAAATTATCTGAAATTAATCAAAATAACAATTTGAGGTTTCGAACTAAAATTAATAATAAGCCAATTCTTAAAAAAAAATGGTTTATTTCAGTTTTGATTTCGTATTTTAAAAAATGAACCGAAAAATTAAAGTAAAATTATAGATATATATATATAAAATGCATCGAGGTTTCCTTGTACACAATGTTGTAAAATCCGTTCCGGGTACCGTTCCGGTTTTTTGTTTGGAACGGAACGTTCCGGTTTCGGTACCGTTCCGGGTACCGGTTACTGTTCATATTTATTTAATTATATATATGAAAAAAATAAAATATTAATTTAACAAGTATAATTTAAATTCAAGATAAATGAACTTTAAATTATACAATACAAATATAATCTCAAAATTAGAAACATCTTTAAAATTCCAAAATATTAAAGGAAATACATAACTGATCCATGACTTAAATACGTAAACTATGGTTAATTAATAAAATAACTATAGTTGATGCCATGTGTCGCAAACATCTCTAAAATTCCAAAATATTATGAAAGTAAAATGTTCAAAAATAAAATAAATATAAATCAAACATCTTCTACATCATTAATAAAAGAACCATTTTTTTATCTTATTTTAAATAAAGTTCAAGTATTTTATATATAGTTTAATGATACAATTAATTATATAATAAATAGGAGTAAGTTATATAATTAAATAATTGCTTTTGAAAAATCCTCCAACAATAAAATTATTATTTTTAATTATATTTAAATTAAAAAAAAATTTAAATATAATTAAAAGACCCACAAATTTGAGATTTGAAATTTAAAATAATATTTAAAAATTAACCCTCCAAAAAAAAATATTATTCTTATTATTCTTCTTATTATTATTATTAATTTATAACCCCCTAGAAAGTTAACGTATTTTTATTTAGTTATTTATTTATTATTATTATTATTATTATTATTATTATTATTATTATTATTATTATTATAAAATGCCCACCCATTTCTTCATGTCTGCAGCACAAAACTCTAAAAGTGAAAAGTCCTAAACCTAAAGGTCCTAAACTGCTAAACATATCCCACGCCGCCTCATCTCCTTCCTCCTCATCCTCTTCTCCATTAGTCAGGCCTCATCTCCTTCCTCCTCATCCTGAATTGAAGCGGTCAGTTGAGGGTTTGTTGTTGCGGGTAGAGGGAGAAGAAATAAAGCCCTTGAGCAAGAAAAAGACTGTGATTATATTCAACACCGTCATGACTATTGTTGCATTCTTGAAGGACAGTCTGAGTCTCCATGAATGTTGTGACTCCATCTTCTTCTTGACAAATGATCGATCGATGATGTTTCTTCTTTTTACAAGGAAGGTAGCAGGGCTTCTTCTCTTCCCTTTTCTTCTTCGGACAAATTGAACGGCGTCGTTTTGATGAACTCGGAACGGAACGCCCGGAACGGAACCGAGGCGTTCCGGCCGGAATTTGGCCGGAATTACCGGTACTGACCGGAATTTTTACCGGAACAAAAACGTCGCCGTTTTGTTCCGGATTTGCTTCTGGAACGGGGCGTTCCGGCCGGAACGGAACGGAACTTACAACACTGCTTGTACATTATTTATTGTGGATTTCAACAGTAAAATTACTATTTTGCTCCTATAATCGCCAAAAAATAGCCCTGATACCGGGAGTGTTCTGGTATTTTCAATATTTATTGCACAATGAAACAACGTATTTACCTTTGGGAGCTAACAAAAAGACAAAGATTAACGGAGAGTATTTTAGATTTTGCACACACTTTTGCATGATACAATTACTTGTATACCCTTTGCAAAAGACAAAAAAGCAAGTTTTGTGGCTAGAGGCATGGTGATACTTTCACACTTGATTTTTTCGTTGTTATCACTAAGGGTAAAAATGTTTAGGTAATTTTATGTTTTTTTATTTTTTTAATTTACTGCATGCACGTCGATTTTGCACATGGATGCGTTGCTTGGGCAACGCTTGACATATTTGTAGGTGGTGGAAAATGTTTGATCATCATGTCATACAATGCACCATCATGTCATCTTCCTCCCAATGTGACACATATCATGTGAAGGGAAGTCATGAAATCATCGGTAAATGGTTTTTCTTTCTCTCTCTTGCTACTAAAAAGAATAATACAAACCTTCATGTTGTTCTTTTTTTTCATTTCGGTCCCTTGGTCTTTTGATTTTGTCTCTTTTACTAGTTTCTTCAGTTGAATTTTTTTATTGTTTTCAATTATGCTTTTCAATTGAAATTGATCATATATGGTGCATTTTATTTTAGTCCTTTATCTTTTGGTTTTTGGTTCCTTTAATATTTTTGGTCGGCAAGTTTTAATTTGTTCTAATTTGTTTTAATATGCTATTTTTCATTTCGGTATTTGTTCTTTTAATTTTTAAAAGAAATTACGCTGTATTTTTTAAAATCCTTTTATTTTTCCCGGTCTCAGAGTTGTGATTTGTTGTATTTTTCCCCTTATATTAGAATTAATTATATGTTTTTTTTTTTCGTTTTGGCACTTGTTCTTTTAATTTTTTATTTGGTATTAATTACTTTGTTTTTTTATACTTCTTGGACAATGTTTATTTTTTATCCATATTTATGCAATTATTCTTATAGTTTTTGTTTTTATTTTTTGTTAGAGTTTTTATTTTTATTCGATTCTATTCTAAAATTTTAATTTATGTTGGTTGCATTGCATTTTGTTTTTGAAAAACCCTTTATTGTTTTTTGGTCCTAAGATTTTGATTTGTTTCAGTTTTGTCATTCAATTAAAATTAATTATATATTTTGTTTTTTTTTATTTTGACACTTATTTAAAAAAAAATATTTAGTATTAATTCTTTTGGTTTTTTCCGTCCTTCTTGGACAATGTTTGTTTTTTATCTGTATTTATTCATTTATGCTTTGATTTTTTGCCGTTTTATTTTTTGTTGGGGTTTTATTTTTATCCGGTTCTGTTTTGAAATTTTAATTTATGTTGGTTACAACGCATTTTGTTTTTAAAAATCCCTTTATTGTTTATCGATCCCAGAGTTTTGATTTGTTGTAATTTTGTCATTCAATTGGAATTAATTAGATATTTTGTTTTTCATTTTGACTTATATTCTTTTAATTTTTTATTTAGTATTGATTTCTTTGATTTTTTCGGTCTTTCTTGGACAATGTTTATTTTTAATTAGATTATAAAATGAAGTAATTTTAATACAATGATTTCGATGATTCAATTATCTGAATCTACTTGCTATTTCATTGACGATGATAATTTTATGCTAGTGATTTTTTTTGAAACCTGTTAAATAAATAAATTTATATCGATTTAAAATTCATATATTGTATTAGAAAGTTGCACTCCGTATAAATTCTGCACAAATTGATTATTTTGCCCAAAATTATAGTATAATACAAAAAATCTCACTATCTTAATATTTTTTTTATTGAAAAAAATATGATTTTGATCGCGGCGAAGCTTGGGGAAATGACTAGTATATACACACACACACAAGATCAATTTTTGTGTTAGAAAAATCATATTTTCTTATGCAAATATTTGAGATTTCTAAATAAAATAAATAATAAGCCGATTAAGAATTTTGATTTAGTTTTCATTTCATATTTCAAATATAAATATATTATTACGTACGTGGATTGTCAATTGCCTAGATAAAAATTCACATATTGTGTACTCTAACTTCCCAGCCCACATAAACAAACATGAATTGCATGCAAAGACCACCTACATACATGATACAACCATAACATTTCTAGGTTAGCGCAACTTTTATGCTGATAAATAGAGTTTTATTTTTTCTTGGAAACAAGTGTCATTTATAGTTTTTTTTGGATTTGAAAAATTCTATCTAATTATGAGGAAAATTTTAGTTATATCAGATTTTTATAAGAAAAATATATCTTGATTTAATGTGTGATTGATAGCTTCTACACGGTTCTGCATGAAAGAAACAACAATCATCGGATGGATCCTCGATTTTACAGAATTGTTTTATTCGAGACGTTGTCAGTAAATGACAATAATATCATTATCTTGAAACGTGTCATATATTCTGGACCATTCACGATTTTGCGTTGCGTATTTTTAAAATCATGATCTTCAAATCTTGTAAAATCTACAGCGAGCAAATAAAAAATATAAGAACTTTTTTTTTAAAATACTTGCTAATATTTTTTTGTGAAAGCTGAAATCTCTCATGAACTTCCTTGTTGAAACTTGAAAGCACCCCGTGTTGACGCATAGAGAAACATTTCGACCTTCTAAAACACACATCCTTTTAGATGTTTTTAACGATATCCATGTAAAATTTCATAGAACCATCACATTCCAGTGCTGTAAGAATCCATGCAAAGTAACCATGGAGTAGGTAATGATGATTGCTTGTGATTAAGGACTTTTTTTTATGTGATTGCTAATATGATTGTTAATATGATGATCATTAAAATGTTATATGATTGATAATTTTAGGGCTTATAGGATTAATCAAGATATGCACAATATCAAAATAATCTAAAAACACTCAAAAAAAATAATTTAAAACTAAAAGACAAAAAACATTTTTTATTTGTTTAATAAATAATTTTTGAAAACACAATATCAAATAATCAAGGTAACTTACACAGTAACAAGGACCCATTTTTGTTTGGATGTAAGGAAACACCACCTCTAGAAAAGTGCAATTATGGAAACTTCTATTGTCCCAAAGTTTTTTACATAGAAATATCTTGACATATTAGATATGTTGAATTATCCAAAATTTTTACATGGAACACATATTTTGACCCGAATTTAAGATATGTTATACAGACCGCAAACTTTTTACCTATCACGACAGGCTTACAAACTAACTCCACAATCAGCCTTGCAGCAAGCACGAAACCTTGAATGCACCAGATAAAAGAAACCAGGGTGCATGTAATTTTTTACTATCGTAGATCCTGCTGTGAGGCCTGCACGACGATAATCATACGCTCTTTATCACACATTGAATAACAGCACATGTAGCCTTTCAATCTACTGTCCAGAACTTGTTTACGAGTGTACTTGCCTAAAAAATATATTAAATTGTTTTTTAATAATTTTTAATGTATTAATGTAATAAATAAATAAAAATATTTAAATATATCTAAAAAAAGCATTTAGAAAAAATATTGTACACAATAACAATACAGAGTTACACGCACTTAATTCGAGTGTTGATGCGGCCAGTCATGTCTCAACTATACAAATTAAGATAATTACCACCAGTAAGAAAAAAAATGTTTAAATCGCAAACAGTCGGTCCAAATTCAATAGCATGACACGAGATGTTCTACCTTAATTTATAAAAATAACAGGCAATAATAGGTGTTTATAAAAAAGATAATAGAATTTTACGTACATTATAACTGGTCAAATGAAATATTTGGCACAATAATTATCGTAATAGTCTCGTGCTGTTAGCTCTCAGGTGTTGTCTGCGTAGACTAGTATGGTTTAGCTATTTTATATTATATTTCAAAAATATTTTTGGAAAAAAATTATTTTTATTTTTTATTTAAAATATATTTAAAAAATGATCGAATTGAGATATTTTAAATTATTTTTAGAAGTAAACTGACTTTTTATCAACATATTCAATATATGATACTAAAATATGATGGTATCATGTGATGTTTTGATTAGTGATTAATCTTTCACCCGTTAATTTAACTTTTTGAATAAAATAAAATAATAATTCTTTCATAATTAAAATTTAAATAAAAGATTTCTCAGCAAAAAAACATGCAATTATAACCTGGGTTGACTAATAAAATATTTTCAAAATTATAATTGAAATAAAATAAAGTCTTTAATCATACCTCACCATATTATAAAAAATTACCCTTCAACAATTTCTATCTGGAGTGCTACAAAAATGATTTTTCAAAGTGTTTTTTTATTTAAAAATATATTAAAATGTTATTTTTTTTTAAATTTATTTTTAATATTCATATCAAACCAATTTTAAAAACACTAAAAAATAAACCTGAAGATTTTTTCTTTCAAATTTCAATATAAAACAAATTCAAACTCAGTGTATAAATACCTATAAAATCAAACCGACAACGAACAGAGAGATGATACTAGTCTACAAAATGACACATCAGGGATTTAATTGACTAATGCGGTAGTACAGACATAAAAATGGAACGGTTAATAATTCAGGGACAAAAACTTCCAAAAAATAAATAAAAATAGAGTATATTTGCTTATCTGGAGACTCAATCGAGAATCCATACACAGTACAGGGACTTAACTGACATTAACCCCCCCGCCCCCCTCTTTTTTAATCTCCGTTACCCCATAGATCCGCTTATGTGTCGGTACTGCGTTGCACTTCACGCATCCCAGAAACCAAAAACTCCTCACAATCAAATAAATAAAAAAAAAGAGAATTGAAATCTGCACCGGCAACACCCCAAATTCTCCAACTTAAAAACCCCGAAAAAAAAAGAAGGTAAAAAATGAATGATAACAATCCTTAACTAACTGAAAAACAACAATAACCTCCATTGTAATGGACAAGGAAACCGACCTTCTCTCTCGCCTAGCAGCGAACCACCTCCACTTAGCTCAATTCGAGCCATTGCGGGCCATCCTCGCATCTCTCCGCACCAAAAACCCTGACCTCGCTCTCGCGATTCTCCAAACCATAGTATCGAATTCAGGCAGGTTCGATAACATTCTCTGGTCCCAATCTTGCCCCAATCCATCACTCCTCACATTTTTATCAACCCTAGAGCTCTTGCAATTTAATAATCCGACATCGCATACATGGCGTTTCGATTCCGTTACGCTTCGGTTGCGTGTAGAATTTTTGTTGTTGATTCAACTTTTGATTGATCGCGTGACGGAGAGTTTGCGCAAGAATGTCGATCTTAGTAGGTTTGAGAAGGAGGAGGGGGAGATTGGTGTGGGAGAGAGTTCTGGACGAAGGGGGGAGGAGGAGGAGGAGGAGGAGGAGGAGGAGGAAGGGTTTTTGGATAATTTTGAATGTTTGAAGGATGTGAGTGGTGAGTTAGAGGTTTTGGATAAGGTCTTGGAGTTTGGTGTGAAGAGATTGAAGGGAGATGTGGATTTGGACGGGAATGAAGTGGAAGGGAGTGGGAGAGGGGAGGGTTCCAGTTCGGGTGGTGTTGTGGCGATTGAGGAAGGGGAGATGATGTGTTTGAGGAAAGTAATTTTGGATAATGCGGATGTTTTTCATGCGTTGTGTTGGAATGTAGAAAGCCAAATGAAGGGGATGAAGTTTGAGAATGATAATTCAGGTATGGAGATTACGGTGAGGGGGGAGGAGTGTGAAAAAGTGGAGGAGGAGGAAGGAGTGGAGTTGTTTGATTTGATTAGAAAGTGTGTGCAGTTAGCGCATTTGGATGCGATGAAGGAGTGTTTGAAAGAGGCAGATGAAGGAGTATTTTCACATATCCGCTTTCTTCATCTCGATCGTGGCCTGGAGGAGAGTGAGTATCGGTACGTGCATTTTGGGTTTCTGTTATTTGAAATGAAGTGTTGTGGTACTGATAGGTGAGTGTTGTGGGGTTTTCGACTGGTTACTGCTGGTTTTTGGAATAAGCTGTTTAAAGCGTAATTAATATGGTTATGCTTTTGGAATAGCTTTTTCAAGGGAAGGAAACACCTTCAATATTATTCTCCAGGTTCCTTATGCATGTTTTTTATTGTTTACTTCCAAATTGGGGTCTTACATGTTTCCAGTAGTCATTTGCATGAGTTGAAAGTATTATTTATATTTCGGTGAGAGGAAAATATAGCTACTGAAACAACAGTGCAGAGGATGCTCATATAGTGGAAAACCAACATGTGTTATACCAGCTACCTTTGTATGTAAGATATAAGTATTGCTGCTAGTGCAAAAGTTGCATTGTTTTAGTAATCATGGGGCTGTCTACCTGAGATGATCTGGAGAGCATTCCCTCCTTGTTTCGTGTCGTTTGTCCCATTGGAGTATAATATTAAGGGCATTGCAGGGATGGAATAACTATATAAATCTAAAGTTAGGGCCATCAAAGATGCTTTAATTGTGATTGTTTTTTCCTTGTTTCCTCAAAGTTCCTTCTAAATTTTAAATTTTAGCTTGAGGTCTTCTTCTTCCCTATAGGCAGTTGTGGGAATTTTGTTTTTCAAGCAGTGCCTAAGAGAGGGAAGAGGTCCATGATTAAATTTCGAGGATGAGGGAGAGGGTGGTACTAGACATTATATTGAGGATCTCTGAAACTTTCGTGAGTTGGGGCCACCTTGCCTGTGCCCAGTCTCTACTGTCTCTCAAAAGATTGCCTCTCTTTTATGCCTTCTCTACTGCCTTTCATTTGTTGAAGGACGTACAGCAATGAACTTGTCTTGCTGTGACTGCTGTCATCTTTTTTTTTCCCTGGTGTATTTTAGTATTATGCCCCCAAATTCTTATACAAACTTTTTCTGATGAGTTATCGCCACCAGAAATTTCTGATATTCTTCTTTAATGTTTTGAGTTTGAGGGAATCAAATAAAAGGTGTTGCATGCTGTACGCATTTTTCTCTTCTGAATAATTACCGCCTTCTGTTTTGTCGTTTCTTTATAGCATTGTTCTACAAGATCTCCTTGTGAGGGTTTTGTCAACAAGGGAAGGATATGGAGCCTCATGTCATGTCATGGAAGAAAAATTGCTCCGGATCTATGAAGAGGCTCTATCATCGCATTGTAGACGTCTTGTTGAAATGATTCAGGCAATGCTCATAACACTTTTGTTTAACGATTTTGGGATTGCTTAATTGTTGGTGGTCTGCAGGGGAAACCATAAAATCTGCTAATGAATCAAATGCAATTTCTATTCTTAGTTGTCTTGAAAAAACTTTGGAGCTTCCAGTTTCTATTGAAACATTTCAAAAAAGTCCAACAAAGTCTGTGTGGGATTCCATATGAAGGGTCCCTTAGGTAGTTTGGATTTTATACCATTTGTTAAACCAATGGAAACTGTAAAGAATGCAATTGATTTTGCTACGAAATTACATGGCTCAATTTTTTCAATAGAAAAGATTAATGATTATCATCTACTGTCCTCGTAAGGGAATATATTGTTTGATTTCATGAATTTTGAATTATCTTATATTATTATGTAATGCTAATGCTCTGTGATCAGGTATGTTGATTGTTCAATTTGGTTTTGTGCAGGTTATCCAGGATGACTTGCTCCGTCAAGAGATTGAGATGTCTCGAGCACATGTTGACAAACAAATTCCATTCCCTTTAGAGCACTTTCAGGGGTATCTTATGGAAATGAAACTGGATGAAGATTTAAATGACCCATCTTTTTCATTGAGTAGGACTATCAGTATTTGCATGAGAGAGATGTACCACTATGCACGTGTTTCAGAAGTACATGTACTTGAATGCTTCATGGATACAACCCTCTCGGCTGTCAAGAAGGAGCAACTTCAAGAGGCTAGCAATGTATGTTTCACTTTTCCATCTAAATGGAACATGCAAGTTTGAAATTTCGTTATTACTCAAATTGAAAATGACATTTCGTTATTACACAAATTGAAAATGTTGCTAGACAATCTCATTTTTTTCATTGATGTTGTAGGTTCTCACACTGTTTCCACGTCTTAGGCCCCTAGTAGCTGCCATGGGTTGGGATTTGTTGTCAGGTAAAACAACTGCTCGGAGGAAATTAATGCAACTTCTCTGGACAAGCAGTAAGTCGCAAATACTTCGACTAGAAGAGTCTTCAACATATGGTAATCAATTGGATGAGGTAATCTTTTATTCTTTTTCCAAATCTTTTACATAATGCTTTTGTTTGTCCAAAGGAAGAGTTGAATTTGTAAGTCCCTCTCTTTTGTTCTCATTGTTTTGACAGATGTCTTGTGTGGAGCAACTATGTGATTCATTATGTTATCAGCTTGATCTTGCATCTTTTGTTTCTTGTGTCAATTCTGGTCAATCATGGAGTTCAAAGTCATCACTACTGTTGTCTGGAAACCAACAAATAATTTCTGCAAGCGAAGATAATCATTCAGAACATTTTGTTGAAAACTTTGTGCTGGAAAGACTTTCTGTTCAAAGCCCTCTTCGCGTAAGTCTCTTGCACTTATATGGTTGTGTTCATGTAAGGTGTTCTTCGCAAAATTCATGGATATGTTTAGTTATAGAATTTGTCAATACAATCATTAATTTGTCACAGTGAAATTTGTGCTCAAAGAAACAAATTTGTGGTGATTGCTTTGATATTAAATGGTGTCATAGTGTCATCTTTCTGGAAGGAGTCTGCATTTACACAATCAAGTTCGTTTTTGCCTGTTTTATTGGTTATATAGATAGTTTTCTTGATTTATACAATGCTTTGTTGAAATGTTATATTCTGGGAATCTTACCTAAAAATCGAATCTTGCCTTCTCTTCTTTTGAGTGATTATTGTGAAGGTGGAAAATATTTCAGCTGTTAGTGGCATTCAAGTAGAGTTTCATAAATAAATGTGTGTATATATTTATATTACTCACTTTAGACGCCTCTTTGCAGGTATTGTTTGATGTTGTTCCAACAATGAAGTTTCAGGATGCTATTGAATTAATTAGCATGCAACCAATTTGTTCTGAAATAGCAGCTTGGAAAAGGTGTGTCCAATTTTACTTTGTATCTCTCCTACTTTAGGTCAAGCAAGTTTAGAAACATTTAGAAATGTATTTGTTATGCTGAGGAGTGCTGTGTGGATGGTTGTTTGTCTTAAGTCATTGTAAATTCCGATGATTGTCTATGATGGTCATTAGCTTCAAAAGGACCTTCCCATTACATATGGTAATTATGCTATGTGGGCACTTGGAAGGCCAAGCCCGCATGTGATGTGTTCCCAATTCCTTGTTACAATTACTTCCGTGTACTGCATATTCTTGTCAAATTAGGATTTCTTATTTTCAAGATGCTGATTTTTTTTCTTTTATGTTTTGTTTTACGATAGAATGCAAGATATTGAACTAATGCACATGCGTTATGCTCTGGAATCAACTGTTCTTGCACTGGGAGTGATGGAGAGGTGTACAACTGATGAAATACAAAGTCATCATCAAGTGGCTCATTGCCACTTGAAAGACATAAGGAACCACTTGGAGGCTATTACCAATATTCCACGCAAGGTTATCTGCTTGCTGTTTGCGTTGGGGTTGTTGGGTTTGATATAACAGAAAATTTGAGATTATTCTTATTTGCAGTTTTTTTAGATTATGAGTTGATCTGATTTTTTTTTCTAGTGCTAGAGAATAATATAAATCATATCCTGGAGTCTCACCTAAAAACTTAAACTTTTAGGTGAGATGATTCCTTGCCATTAGGGTCATAAGTGGTCATGTTAATTCCTTCAACAAGATTCTCATCTTCATTCAGCAGAGGGTAGAGTTACTTTTGTGCACCTGCTTTGTTAATTGAAAGCTTGCTTTGATCATCTCTCAAATCACTTTCTGTCAACTGCATTTCAAAATGCTTGTTGCATTTTCCAATTATCCCATTTAACCCTGGAATTGAAGGGACTTCATGGTGTTCGTAATTGTCAATGAGCTTGAGAGACTCTTCTAAGCTTCGTATTGGTGGCTCCTTTGGCAAGTTTCTCGCAGTTGTATTGCTATTGTCTTCACCTTGTTGATCATCAAAATGGTTTCTACCGATCGCAACTGATTTTGAGTTGGAGAAACTCTTGGACACTTTCTGCTGGAACGTGAATCTCGGTTCCTCTTTCCGGCACCAAGGATATTGCTTTTCAGTTTATCCAAAGCCAAAACAATTTTGCAGCTAAGCCTTGCATGCAGTAGATAGGAAAGAAGCAGAGTTGCTGCTCTTTTCCATGATAATGTTTTTGAGAGAAATTAATTAATTTCTTTGAGAGACTAACCAAACAGTAACTGTAGAAGAAGAGTGTACAAATCCTAGCATCGGGAAAAAACATTATCATGGAAAAGGAAGATACAAAGTTGATGAAAGCTTTAAAAAATAGACAAAGATGACTACCCTGAAGAGCTTAGAGAGCAAGGAGCAACAACTCTACTTCTTTCAAGTTTCGTCAACTTTGTATCTTCCGTTTCCATGATAATGTTTTTTCCCTATTCTAGGATCTATAGACTCCTCTTCTACAATTACTGTTGGTTAGTCTCTCAAAGAAATTAATTAATTTCTCTCAAAAACATTATCATGAAAAAGAGCAGCAACTTTGCTTCTTTCCTGTCTACCGCACACAAGGCTTAGCTACAAAATTGCTTTGGCTTTGGATACATTGAACAACAATATCCTTGGTGGTGTCAAGAGGAATCGGGATTCGCATTCTAGCAGAAAGCGTCAAGAGTTTCTCCAACTCAAAATCTTGGAGTTGCTGTCAGTAGAAACCATTTTGATGATCAAAAAGGTGAAGACAACAATAATGCTGCTGCGAGAAACTTGGAAGTGGAGCCACCAATACGAAGCTTAGAAGAAGCTCAATGACAATTATGAACCCCATGAAGTCCCTTCAATTCCAGGGTTAAATGGGATAATTAGAAAATACAGCAAGCCTTTTGAAATGCAGTTGATGGAAAGAGATTTGAGGGATGATCAAAGCAAGCTTTCAATTAACAAAGCAGGTGCATAGAAGTAACTCTACCCTCGGCTGAATGAAGATGAGATTCTTGGTGAAGGAATTAATGTGACCACTCATGACCTTAATGTCAAGGTACCATCTCACCTAAAAGCTTAAGCTATTTTTCCATTAACATGTAGTAACTGTAATTTCTTAACTTGTAAATTTGATACCCTTTTTCTGACAATTCATTCTAGTCATGGAGATGGTTCCTTGACACCTAGAAAACTGACAACAATTAAACATAACTTATTATGTGTCACCCCTTTGAGTTTGCCTGGCTACCTATTTCTCCAATAATGTACTTAGTAAGCAATTGTATCAAGTGTCTAAATCTAGTTCTTTCCTTCGTACTGTTTATTTTGGAACATTTACATAACATTGATTTTTATTCAATGATGCAGATATTGATGGTGAATGTTATAATTTCACTTTTACATATGGATGATATCTCTCTCAATTTGACGCATTGTGCCTCACCAGGGAGCAATTCTGAATCATCCTCCACCTGTGCTTGGGACCATACTGATGTCACTTTTTGTGAAGGAGGGAAAGAAATGGTTATTTCTTTCACAGGATTGCTACTTGATATTCTAAATCGCAATCTTCCACCAAACTTGATTGAAGAGCATGCACCAAATGATGGTATGAGTATAGATGGAAGACAGGCCTTAGAGTGGAGAATATCAATAGCTAGACATTTCATTGAGGATTGGCAGTGGCGGTTGTCAGTTTTGCAACGTCTTCTACCATTATCTGAGTGCGAATGGGGATGGAAGGAGGCGTTGACTGTCCTACGGGCAGCTCCATCCAAGTTGCTAAACCTGTAAGTTTGATATACCCTTTTTTTGACAATTCATTCTAGTCATGCAAATATCAACTAGTTTGCACTTGTGATTTATCTGCAACATGTTTGCCGTGCAATGCTGAAGTATGATGACTTACTGCAATATGGCAGGGGAATGATCTATTTTTTGCACCTTCCATCTTGTGACAGCTAATGTTGACTGCAGACACGAGCTGGAATAAGCATCACTGCCCTAATTAGATGTCATGCAAAAGTAGATTATATGTAATGAAGAGATTATGTATGTTATATCAAACATGATCGAGGATATGCCATTTATTTTGTTACAGAAACCATTATTCCTTCAATATGAATTGATGCGAGTGTATTGTCATTGATGGCATTTTATATTGCAGTTGCATGCAAAGGTCGAAGTATGACATTGGTGAAGAGGCAGTTCATCGATTTTCTTTATCAGCAGAAGATAGAGCTACCCTTGAATTGGCTGAATGGGTTGACAGTGCTGTTAGAAGAGCATCTGAATCCAAATTGGTCAGTCCATTACCTTTTGCTTTTATGTTTTAATAAATGATTACAGTATTTGTAAACATCAGTTTTCCCATCTACCATTGTTTAATATGATCATGTATTCAACCTAGCTATATATGTTGACAAGGAACTTTACACTCAAATTTCAGGTTATAAGAATTTTTGTAACTCTCACACTGCAATTGGTCTCAGCTAAATGTGTTGTTACTTTTTACCAGGTAGAAGATGCAGTGTCCCGTGCTGTGGATGGGACTTCAGCAGTGCAAGACCTAGATTTTTCTTCTTTACGTTCCCAGTTGGGTTCTTTGGCTGCAGTAAGTACTTCTAATTGTAAAACTTGCATTTCGTGTTTCTCAATTCTAGTAAGAGGGCTAAGGCAGGGATGTTACTGTGTGCTTTCAGATTCTTTTATGTATCGATGTTGCTGCAACTTCCGCGAGGTCGGCACATATGTCTCAACAACTCCTGGATCAGGTAGTGCTTACATATGCATGAACTTGAAGTTTGTAATTCCTGCTATTTTAACCCTATGCCCCACACTTCTCTCTTTCTTGTTTTGAGCAACACTTGCAATGTCTTAGTTGTGCACACCATGGTATTGAGAACCCCCTTTTCCTCTCACCACTATTGTGATTCAACTTCATTAACTTCTCAAATTTGTAGCTGGTCTGGCCTAAATAGAAATCATTATTTTCTAAATTTTCTTTGGAGCATTAGTAAGGATGAAATCAGTTGCTTGTGGCATCCTTGTTATATCATGGGATTAAGGGTGGAACTTGAAGAGCTGAAGCAAGCTAGAGTTTCAGACTCTTAGCTAATGGTATTTTAGACCTCTTTACTTGATATGATATTCTATCAATAAAGCTTTAGCGTTATAAAGGAAGGCTCTTCTGCCAGGAGTAGAAATTTTAGGGATCTGGGTGATGCTTCCTGGACTTTTTGTGTTCTCTGGGCTGTTAGGGGTTTTAGGAGTAAAATGATGCACCATCGAAGCCAAGCAAGACGCCTTGAGTGCCATCAAAAGTCTAAGCTTATCCATCCTCATCTTTACTGCCAACATGGTTGGTTTTGTCACAGAGCTTATATGTTCTTTTTAAATAATATGAATTAAAAATGTGAATCATAATATGATTTCACACACCACAATTATGGTAATTTCGCCACATAATCCTAAAAAAAATTACAAAAATTGAGTAAGAAGGTTATAGGTTTTACAATACAAAAGTATATGTTGCAAATTGGTGATCACACTCCCTCTTATGTAACCAAAATTGATGTTACTGCAACTTAAGTCATCGTAGCAAACACCCTTGAAAGTGTCGTTTTTGGGGATTTCCAACTATTGAAATGCATCTTATCTCTCTAATTTTGCTGCATGCATATTGTACTCTAAAATTTTCTCTTTTGGCATTTTGGTCCCAGTTCATGTGCCAAGAATAATGGCTTGGCTTAGTTTTGCTCTTACGTTGGCAATGTTGCAGGCTCAAGTTATGTTATCTGAGATATATCCAGGAGCATCTCCAAAAATAGGCTCGACTTACTGGGATCAGATTCTTGAAGTGGGAATTATTTCTGTATCACGACGTGTTCTCAAGCGTCTACATGAATTCTTGGAACAGGTAAGTTCATTTACTAGATCAACAAATTATCACAAACGAGACGTGTCTTGATCATTCTTGATTGATTCTCATTTTATAGCGTTTGCCAACAATAAGCTCTGGGCATTAACATATCCATTGTCTTACTCTGTCATCTTTGCTTTTCTTTCAAAATTCTTTTATCTACTCTGCAAATGAACCAAATGCTATCTAAAGTTGAAAACTTCCACGAGGACCTCTATAACATGGAGCATTTTCTGGATGAAGTTTTTCTTCATCTTTTGTTTTAGCATTTATGCCTTCCCTTGTAAATTTTCCTTTAGTCCATTTATAAAAGATTAAATGCTCCTGCTAAGCCTGGGAAGTCTAGACAGGCTGTAAGTCGAGCCATGGCTTGGTTCTTCTTTTGTTGATCAATTTTCAATCATCACCGCTGATGAGAATAAAATGCTTTCTAAAGGTGCCCTAATTCAATGCAAAAGAAAATGAAAAAAATTGCTTTCTAAGGAGCTGTTTCTCATAGAAAACCTATACTTGACTTCAAGTATAGAAAACCAACTTGGTATTTGGATACTTCTAACACCAAGAAGGTAAAGTGTGGGAGATCTTTAAGAAATGGAAAATGGTTGAGCGAATTGTACTCTTAAAATCAAAAGTTTTTAGTTCTTTGAGGGAGGGAAAATAGTGGGAAATTGTTGAACTAATTTTATCCTTAAAGTTAATTTTATTGACTAGTTGCTTCATTTAATGCTTCAGATGAGAAAAAAGGTCAATGTAGCCTCTTTATTATCCTCCTCTTTATCATGACCGCTTAGTGTATGATATTTTGATTGAATGTCTTATTGTTGATTCCATGATTTTATATATTGTTCTAGGGTGATGGTCCTGGCCTCCAGGCATTTCTGTCTGGGGAGATTATTATATCGTCATCAAAGGAGCTGCTTCGTCTGGGGCAAAGAGAACGCACTCTTGCTATTTTGCATCAGATGATTGAAGATGCTCACAAGGGGAAGCGGCAGTTTCTGAGTGGTATCCTATTCTTTATGACATTTTTGTGGGAGGGGGATTTATGTGTTTTTGCTTTTATCATACTGGGAAGATTTTCAATACGATTCTGATCATCATTTTCACCTCAAATCTTAGGTAAGCTTCATAATCTTGCAAGAGCTATTGCTGACGAAGAAACAGAGGTAAATATTGTAAAAGGTGACAACTTGTATGCGGATCGTAAGCTTTTGTCTCACTTAGACAAGGAAGGTGTTCTTGGACTTGGGTTGAAAGTTGCGAAACAGACACCCAAAAGCTCTGCTGGTGTAGAAACTAGCATGCAGCCTGTTGGTTATGATATAAAAGATGCAGGGAAGAGATTGTTTGGTCCTATGAGTGCTAAGCCTACAACTTATCTTTCACAATTTATTCTCCATATTGCTGCCATTGGTGACATAGTTGATGGCACCGATACAACTCATGATTTCAACTTTTTCTCACTTGTTTACGAGTGGCCTAAAGATGTAAGCTGTTGATCGTCTTCATGGAATTCATTTTATTTCTGTCAATGCATTTATTTTGACCTTTGGATTGCATGTAGTGTTTTTAAAATAAAAATTTCAGTCGTGTTTTGATTGTCTTACAGGTGGATTAGTTTTGTGAAATCTTTATGAAATATTATGAAGTTGCAACATTCAAGTTTTTTGAATATTAGGAAGAACTCTTACAATATGTGAGGTTAGTACTATGCGGTGACTGCTTTTCAAGCCAATAGACATTCCCACACCACGCAAATTCTGAACCCCATAGATTTGTCCATGAGCACTTCATGGGGATGTTTACTATAAATTTTAGTGGAGAGTAGAATTTACCACGGAAATTTTTCATTTTATTCCCATCTGGCTGACCTCCATAACATATGTTCTTAGAGGTGAACGGTGTCACCTTTTTTGTTCTTTTTATGTATTCATTTGTACTGAAAAATAGTTGAGCACATAGTAGAATTGAATCCGAGGGCATGCAGACTGTTTGGGTACCATTGATCCATCAACAATGGCAATGGAATAAGAAGAGGTTGTTTAAAAAAAGCAAGTGGAAAGGCCTTCTAGTGAACACTAAGATTTGACAGTATTAGTTGGAGGGAATCTCACCATGCAGCATTATGCAATGTGATTTTTTAAGGAGTGAGCCGATACTTTGATCTGATTTACTGTTATTGAGAGTTTGTTACATATTTTTCCATAAGTGAAGAATTTTCCTTTCTCTTTGATTTTTAGGTGGTGTAAGCCAGCAATATCTTTGAATGCATAGATTGGCATTGAAACCAACTGTCATTTTTCTTAAAATTTTGCAGTTTGAGTGTGGCATGAACCTGATAATGCAATTTCCACTGCACTTTGTCGTAAATGCTTATGCTTAGCTATTTTATTTTGCAGCTTCTAACTCGTTTAGTCTTTGACCGAGGCAGCACTGATGCAGCTGGAAAGGTTGCTGACATTATGTATGCTGATTTTGTCCATGAAGTTATTTCAGCATGTGTACCTCCTGTTTATCCACCTCGGTCTGGTCATGCATGGGCTTGCATTCCTGCTGCCGCTTCCTTCCGCAAGAGTTTTTCGGAGAATAAAGTATTGTCTCCATCCTGCAAAGAAGCTAAGCCTAATTGCTACAGTAATTTCTCAGCAACTCCTGGAATTCCACTTTACCCCCTCCAGTTGGATATTGTAAAACATCTCGTTAAAATATCCCCAGTGAGGGCTGTGCTAGCATGTGTTTTTGGGAGGAGTATCTTATACAGTGGCAGTGAATCTCCAATAACTGGCTCCATGGATGATGGTTCATTGCAGGAACCTGACAATGACAGACTGTTTTATGAATTTGCTCTTGATCAATCTGAGAGGTAACATCCATTGCTTTAGAATTGAACAACTGGTATAGCTCGTTTACATTATGATTGCATAATGTTACTTAAATCCCTAGTTTATTTATTAAATGTCAACAGATTCCCGACTTTAAACCGGTGGATACAAATGCAGATGAACCTCCATCGAGTTTCAGAGTTTGTTGTAACAGCTGGACAAAAAGCTGATGCTGGTGAGGTTAAAGCTGACATAAGGGTTGCTATTAAGAGATTTCGTGATAGAGATAGTGATACCGAATCTGAAGTTGATGACACTTTTGGTAGCAGTGCTATTTCAACTACTTTGCCAGACCTTGGCAGTCAAGGTGGTTCAGCTCCTGAACCACAAGAGGATTCCTCAAAATCTGACACAGTTGAACTTGACACTACAGCTTTTCTCTCCCTGGATTGGGAAAATGAAGAACCTTATGAGAAAGCAGTGGAGAGGTTTTACCTTTTAACACTTTTTTTGCACATCCTCCTCCCCTTTCCCTCTCTTCCCTTGTCTTATCAGTCTATAGTTGCCTTTTCTTTTCTTTATGTAGCTGTTGCATGTGAACTTTTCTGTTCATCGCTGTTGGTACTGTTAAAGAATAATAAACAACCAGTTTTCTTAGGTGCGAGAACACGATTAGAAAGCTGTCCATACTCCATAAGCTCTCAAAAGGATTGTTTGTAGTTTCGAAGTCATGGAAAACGTTTCTGGTTATGCGAGTTTAGTTTGGTAAAAAGAAAGCACAATCCCCTTTCTTAGTTGCAAGTGTAATACATGCCCATTCCAATTCCAACTAATTCTCCCAACAATTTCTTCTCCATATATTTTAGAGGCTTGTTTTAGGGCTGAAAAATTTATATACTGGCAGTTGTATTTCTCTTTTGACTGAAAATTGAAGCAACAAATCAAACTTATCACCATTTTTCAAAAAATATTCTAATTTATGTATTTATTTTGACTTATTTACTCTTTCTTGAAGATTGATAAGTGAAGGAAAACTAATGGATGCTCTTGCACTTTCGGATCGCTTTTTACGCGATGGAGCCTCAAACCACTTGCTTCAATTACTCATTGAACGCGGAGAAGAAGACCATCAATTCTCTGGACCTCAAGGTTATGGGGGGCATCATATCTGGAGCAATAGCTGGCAGTATTGCTTGCGATTGAAGGATAAACAACTGGCAGCTAGACTTGCCCTCAAGTATGTGAAATCATAAGATCTATTTTCACAATCAAGATAAATAATGCCAAATTATCCTTTTCTCAAATCAGAAGATCTCTTCCAGGTATATGCACAGATGGGAACTTGATGCTGCTCTAGATGTACTCACCATGTGCAGCTGCCACCTACCTGAGAGTGATCCTATCAGGAATGAGGTGCTGGTTCTTATACTTAACGTCTGGTTGCTGTTCTTATATTCCAGAATTTATATTATTGGTCATTGAAGAAGTTTGATATTTCAAGCAACATGATTTATTTTTCAATATCATATTTTCTCAGCAATTACATTATTCTTTGGGTCATAGGTCTTGCAAAGGAGAAAGGCTTTGCATAGGTACAGCCATATATTAACCGCAGATGATCATTATAGCAGCTGGCAAGAGGTCATAATTCTCCTCTTTTTCATTGCAATAGGGAAAGTCAATGTTATATATAAAAAAAAGTTTTTTTTTTCATTTTTAAATGTTTTTCTGATTATTGTCACCTTCTATTTTACTCTATGCTTTTACTGGAGCTGCCAGGTTGAGGAAGAGTGCAAGGAAGATCCTGAAGGCCTGGCACTCAGATTAGCTGGGAAAGGAGCTGTTTCTGCTGCCCTGGAAGTGGCTGAGAGTGCAGGACTGTCAACAGACTTGAGGAGAGAACTCAAGGGTCGGCAACTTGTGAAACTTCTTACTGCAGACCCACTCAATGGAGGGGGTCCTGCAGAAGCTTCACGCTTTCTTTCTTCACTACGTGATTCAGATGATGCTTTACCGGTTGCAATGGGTGCAATGCAGCTATTACCCAACCTGCGTTCAAAGCAACTTCTTGTAATCAATTTTTTCTGAAAATATGTTTTAAGCGATCATATATGCTCTTTAGAACTTGAGTTTTTTCTTTCCATTTGTTTGTTATTGAAGGTGCACTTTTTCCTTAAACGAAGAGATGGGAATCTAACAGATGTCGAGTTTGCCCGGCTTAACTCATGGGCTTTGGGCCTTCGTGTTCTTGCTGCCTTGCCATTGCCGTGGCAGCAAAGGTGTTCTTCCCTGCACGAGCACCCGCATTTGATATTTGAGGTTCTTCTGATGAGGAAACAGCTGCAGTCTGCTGCTCTGGTATTATAAAATGACTGATATTACTCAGATGTCTTCATTTTTGCTTACAACTTTTTGAATTTTGGAGTTGCTAATTTATCACAAATACCACTATCATGATTATATGTCACTGCATAATAAAATCTGCATAAAAATCCTGATGCTTGTGTTTCCTTGAATGCAATTATATCCAAGATCATGCCTTGTTTTTCCTATAAATGTTTTTTCTTACTTGCCTTATGCTATCCTGATTGAGTTTTTGGAAAATATTTGCAAGCAGATCCTTAAAGAATTTCCTTCTCTGAGAGACAACAGTGTAGTTGTTTCATATGCTGCTAAAGCAATTGCTGTTACTATTAACTCTCCTGCCAGAGAACCACGGATCTCCGTGTCTGGAACAAGACCAAAACCTAAAATGAGAACAGGAGTACCTGCAAAGTCGTCTTTTACTAGCAGTTTAAATAACTTGCAAAAAGAGGCTCGTAGAGCCTTTTCTTGGGCCCCACGAAATAACGGAGATAAGAATGCTACAAAAGATTCTTATCGCAAAAGAAAGAGTTCTGGTTTGCCACCGTATGAAAGAGTGGCATGGGAGGCAATGACTGGAATTCAAGAGGATCATGCATCGCCATATTCTGCAGATGGGCAGGAACGGCTCCCATCAGTTTCAATTGCTGAGGAATGGATGCTTACTGGTGATTCTAATAAGGATGAAATTGTTCGTGCATCACACCGATATGAAAGTGCCCCTGACATTATACTTTTTAAGGTATGCTTTAGATAGTTTGGTCATTGAATTCTATTATCCATATCATAATTAATTAATAAGTGAATCCATGCTTTGAATTTGTGTTCATGCCTGTTATCTATGAGATTTACCACCAATTTCAAAGCGCAGCACTGTAAAAAATCGAGTCTTGTATTTTGAAGTCACTCAGGTGATTTTTAGCATATTTCCTGTGATGTGAAAAAATAATGAGTAATTGCTTTACTTGAATCTAATAATATCTGCTTTAATAAAGCACTTTTCTTATTCGTGCGATGGTCCTGAATTTTAGAAGATGGTGGCTTTTCCTGCTTTGACTGATTTTATTGTTGACTATGCTGTTGATCTGCTGAAGATTTTTGTCTTCTGTTTCTAGGCGCTGTTATCATTGTGTTCTGATGAATTGATGGCTGCCAAAAGTGCTCTGGATTTATGCATGAATCAGATGAAGAATGTTTTGAGTGAAAGACAGTTATCGGAGAATGCATCGACAGAAACAATTGGTAGAGCATATCATGCAACAGAGACATTTGTTCAGGTATTGGAGTTTGCCTAGCCCAGTTTGTACAGAATGTGAATAACTGTTTTCCATTAAGATGGTTAAAAATGCCACATCAACTAGGGCAGCATGTGGTTATGCATTGCTGCACAAGATATTACCTCTGTTCAGTTGCCACCCACTGCAATGTAGTCTGTTAAGTGGATAGTGACATTGATTCTCATGTTGCACTTGCAGGGGCTACTTTATACTAAATCCCTGCTGAGGAAGCTTGTTGGGGGGAGTGACTTGTCTAGTAATTCTGAAAGAAGTAGGGATGTTGATGATGCCTCTTCAGATGCTGGCAACTCTAGTGTAGGCAGTCAGTCCACAGATGAACCATCTGAAATCTTGTCACAGGCAGACATTTGGCTAGGACGTGCTGAGTTGCTCCAAAGCCTTTTGGGTTCAGGAATTGCTGCTTCTCTTGATGATATTGCTGATAAAGAGTCATCTGCCCGTCTCCGTGACAGGTTGATTGTTGATGAACAGTACAGCATGGCTGTATATACTTGCCGGAAGTGTAAGGTAAATGTCATATTCTAAAAATATGCTACCACTCTATTTTGCTCATGTTGAGCTCAATTTTTGGGGATTCTGTCAGATTGATGTTTTCCCTGTGTGGAATGCTTGGGGACATGCTTTGATTCGGATGGAACACTATGCGCAAGCTCGAGTGAAATTCAAGTAAGTTATCTCTGCTGCCATTTTTTGTCCATAAGTATGATCTCACTTTCTCTCTCTTCAATGGTGACCATGACCTTCTCTTTATTCTTCCTTTGATGGTTTCAGGCAAGCTCTTCAGTTGCACAAGGGTGACCCTACACCCATCATTCAAGAAATTATTAATACAATTGAAGGAGGTCCACCGGTGGATGTGTCAGCTGTTCGTTCTATGTAAGATGGCATGGAAATTTCTTATACATGCTTCTAATGATTATTAATACAAGTATCTTTGTGCATAAAATTCTCCATGGGGCTTCTAATGATTAGAAGTTGAACCAACATTCTATAAAGACTCAGGCCTGGAGCAGTTTCTCATTTCACTATAATGTCTTTCCATTTGGAGAGATAGTGTGGTGTTTCTTGCTGTGATGTATTGGCAAGGAAGTTTTCAGTATCTTATTGTTAATATTGCAACTCTGGCATAACTGGTGTTGTTTTAATGTAGAGGAACTAATACTGTTTTTTTGGCATGCACAAGTTGAGAAGGATTTTGTTTCATATGTAGAAAATGAAGTAAAAGAATAAGAGGGATATACTTTCCAAATGATTCCCTTGTAAAATCTTTCTAATAGGACTGATCCTGCAGGTATGAACATTTGGCTAGAAGTGCACCGACCATCTTGGATGATTCTCTTTCTGCTGATTCATACCTCAATGTTCTGAACATGCCATCTACATTTCCACGTTCAGAGAGATCCAGGCGTTATCAAGAATCTGCAAATAATAACTCAGCTTACAGCTCTGAGTTTGAAGATGGACCTCGCAGCAATTTGGACAGTGTTCGTTATGTCGAGTGCGTTAATTACTTACAAGAAGTAAGTTGAACTGCCTTTCCAGATTAAGCATATTCTTTAGTTTTTTATGGACGTTCTTCTTGGCAGCTTTGAGACTCTTTCAGGTTGTGGTAAATATATTATTATTTTTCAAACGCCCATATGGGGGCACAACCAAATGACTAACCAAAGTGGCATGTATACACCTCCTCTTTCCTTCCACAAAAGATACTGCAAAATTTTGTAATGTCATGTATATCGTGTGGAGTATATTTTAAAATCATAATAATTGCTCCTCCAAATATGAAATAAACTAAAATCTCAAGGAAATTTAATCCTGCTTCTGAAATAAAACTGACTTTCCTTATCAGTTACAGAATAATTACTTTAATTAAGTAATTTCAAATTTTATATGAGAAAAAGCACCAGCATTTTACATGCATGCATTAAAGAAGACTAGATTTATCTGTAAGTAATAATGTCTTGCTAAGAATGTTACTTTTTAACTAGTTAGTTCAATGCATTCTTACTTTTTCTAAGAGTGTTACTTCAGAAAAAGCACTAACATTTTACATGCATGCATTAAAGAAGACTAGAATTATCTGCAGGTAATAATGTAATGTCTCGCTAAGAATGTTACTTTTTAACTAGTTAGTTCAATGCCAATCAATAATGAGTATTTGGTGAGTTCTTACATGACAACTTTTTCTTTAACATTGTTTTTTTTTTATAAAATAAAATAAAAATTCTTAGTTCTCAAAAAAATAATTATTGGATATGCTTGTGTACTAGGAAATTAAACAAGTCATGTTTTTTTAGCATAGTAATTTAATTTCTGTTTTTTTCTATTTTTGAATTATTTTTTCACCTTACTTATGGCAAGTAATTAGGAGACTAATCTCATCCCATTCAACATATATAAATATAAAACAATTGGCTTTATGTAAGATAGTGAATATACAAGCACAAATTATTCATGATTATGGACAAGTCAACAATTTTTGTTTATTAAGAAAATAATATGCATTACTTAGTGTCTACCACTTTATTACCAAATACGTATATGGAATTTATTTCTTTAGTCATTTTTCATCTAATAAAAAAAAGCAAAATCATCATAGATTTGCCATGGCGTTCAAGATGCAAGTAGTGTAGTGTGGTAACACAGATTTCCATACACCAAACCTGTTAGGAAAAAAAAATGAACGATGCTTCATGAGTAAATTTTGTTGTGTGGTTGTGTTATATTTTGTTGCATAGGGTGTTGAATCCTATGTGCTCATTGTAAACTGTTGATTAGTTTGTGTGCTGTGTAGTTGCACCTCCAGTGCTCCTTGGTCATGTGATACACAATTATTTTTATTATCTCTTCATGGTGGTCAGGTCTGTTATACTTATTTTCCTTACCTCTTTGGACTCTGCAGTATGCTCGGCAGCATTTGCTTGGATTTATGTTTAGACATGGCCACTACACTGATGCCTGCATGTTGTTCTTTCCACAAAATGCTGTTCCACCACCTCCTCAACCTTCAGCCATGGGAGTAGCGACTTCATCTTCATCACCCCAAAGATTAGACCCTTTAGCAACTGATTATGGGAATATTGATGATTTGTGTGACTTTTGTATTGGTTATGGTGCCATGAATGTTCTTGAAGAAGTGATATCAACAAGAATAGCATCTGCAAAACAACAGGATGTAAACCAGCATACTGCTGCAGTCCTTGCACGTATTTGCACCTATTGTGAAACTCATAGGCATTTCAATTATCTCTACCAGTTTCAGGTAAATGGAACTCCCTTTTACCAGTTAAAAACAAAATGATCTTTTACCAGTTATCTTTCCAGTATATGAAACATGTTTTATTCTTTCCACTCAACACTTCTGAGTAACTATCTGGTTGGATAGATGCGGATCTTTTGTTTTCAACCTGATTCTACATTTCAATGTGTTATGTTCATGCTGTAATTTTTTTTTTTCATTATTGTTGACACAAAAAAATTGCTCACTATGATAAAATGAGGTGACCTAAACCAGACATAAAGTACTTTCAGACGGGATATGTAACATCTGACAACAGAACACATGAAAAGAAAGTTGTGGGACAGATGTGGAGACAGAAGTATTCATTTCTCCTTTCAAGAGTAGAAACCCCCACTTTGTTTTATTATTCACTTTGCATTAGCAGATGGTGAACCTGGGAGAAACTCAAGTCGACACTATGTCATAGCTTTGGACTATTCCAAGGTTTTGGGGAATTATGATTGACTTTGTAATTTTGATTCAATCACCTTCATTAGAATTGTATTTGTGTCATTATGAATTTATAAGAGGAAAAAACTTTAAAGCAGGGCTCATCTGTGGTTCACTTAAATTTACTCATTGGTTCAGGTAATCAAGAAGGATCACGTTGCTGCTGGACTTTGTAGTATTCAGTTATTTATGAATTCTTTTTCAATAGAGGAAGCTGTTAAACACTTGGAGAATGCAAAGGTAACTACTTGATTTTTCTCTCGTCACAGCCCCTTTGTTACATTGCTGAGTAGAAACTGGCTTGTTTGTGCAAGAAAAATTCCATAGACTGCTAGATCTACAGGGGCAATATCTAATGGTAATTATCAAGGAAAATGACATTAGTAGAGGTCATTTCCAATTTGAGGAAGTAAACTTTCCAATATATGCGTACATGTGCTCAAAAGCATACTGATGAAAATAACTCCTCGAAAGGAACATAACAGCAAACATTTCTTGAATGCTGTTATGAGAGATGAAACCAATGAAAATGTTTTTTTCCTCGTAAGTGCACCATATACAGTATATTGCTCTAAACATGTTATGAAATATATTCAACAACTGATATGCTTCTAGAGATCTCTGTCATGATTCCAAAGAGTTCCTTTAAACCATATCACCAAAATTACATGATGGCTATGTTTCTTGGAGCAAACTCTATGCAAATATGAAGTGCATGGGTACAATCCTTGAAATGAAAGACAATTCTGAACGATCATATACAGAAATTGTACATGCAAAGGAATATATCAAGTATAGATGAGTAATTCAAAAGAAATTAATAAATACGTCATAATGATTGTGATCTTTATCATCCTAAGTATTTGAATTATAATGTGAAGGGTACTTATTGCCAAACTTGAAATCAGTGCAGCTAATGTACACATATGGGGTGAATAGAATAGGAACATTCGGAATAAATAGATCATTAACTGACAATTATGGCAGTCTTCAACCATCATGCTCAGTTACAACCAGCATATGCTGCTTCTAATGAGAACCATGGCAATGCAGTGATCATAGGAAAATTATATTCTTGCTAAATGTTCTCTTAGCACCATGTTCAAGTTGTTAGTACCCTCGTCTATTGATTGATCCTGTTTTCATCAATTTTTCTTCTTGGTATAGATGCATTTTGATGAAGGATTGTCAGCTCTATACAAGGGTAGAGACTCTACACAACTTGTCACAAGGGGTGTAAGAGGAAAAAGTGCTGCTGGGAAGCTCACAGAAGAAGGACTTGTCAAGTTTTCTGCTAGGGTTTCAATCCAGGTAATAATGTCCTTCAACTACACAAAAAAGATGTCTCCTGGGTATTGAAGGGTAATACTTAGTGGTTGTTTTCACAGTTGAGGCTCTTTCAATTAAGATTCCAGACCTAGTATACTCCAGACACATCCTTTTTTTTCCGTTTCTGGATGGAGCTTTAGTTCTGTGTCGCTAAAGTAGCAATTGAGCAAGTGTATTTTGGATTATGTTTGCATGTTTATGTTACCATTGGAATTGTGAAAATTTCATCTCATCCCATGTGTTAATACCACCATTTAACTTAATCTTCCAACTAATAAGAACTCTAGCATTTTATTAGAGTGCATAAGGGCACATTTTTGGTTGTTTGTAGCATTTAGCTTTGTTTGCTCTTAAGTCTTTCAGTGTTTTTTCTTCTAGATTTTACTATTTCTAAACTCATCCCATGTGTTAAGACTCGCCTTACCTTAATTGTATTGTCCACTTGTCAAAGTACAGATCTGTGGTGCTAAGGTACCAGTTAAATACAAATTTAGTCAGTAAGTTTGCCAGCATATCGGATACGTGCAATTTGTTGATGCATCCACATGTAATCTGTCTCAATAACAAGAAAAAAACAGTAAGCTATTTCATGCCAAATAGACAAAATCATTAGGACATGCCTTAAATGATGTTTTTTCTGTGGTTTCATACAGTTAGAGCATGTTAAGATTGTGGTAGAGGTTGTTTTTCAAAGTGCTTTTGCTTGGAAATGCATCAAAATAATGTTTTTCCATTTTTGATATCAGTACTTCAAAACTGTTCAAAAACACCAAAAAATTATGTTCAAGATAATAAAAAAATGAAAAACATGGTCCAGCCACACAAACAAACACTGCCTTAATATACTTCATATGGGCAAAAGATCAGAATTATGTTCAAGTTGCCTGTATTTTTTATTTTGTTTTGACTTTCAGTGGATTTCATTTGTAGGTGGAAGTTGTGAAATCCTCTAATGATTCAGATGGACCTCAGTGGAAACATTCTCTTTTTGGAAATCCAAATGATCCAGAAACCTTTAGGTCAGTAATTATAGTACCTCTTACATGTAAAATCAACTATCTAGGAATGAGTAAAACTATTGTTCTTCAGTGTTTTTAATTACACTTGGTTTCTTTCCAATTTGATAGTTAGTAAAAGACTCATTAAAAGCTCTAATGGGTTTGGTCCTAGTGCTTGGAAGGATGTATGTTATGTTTCTGTAACTACAAGAGAAAATAAAAGTAAGAACTGATATCCATCCAAAAAATAATAAAAGAAATGGCTAGAGAAATTATGGACACAATGTCTTTGCGAGGCACAATTGGGAAATTGGCAGGTTGTTCAGGTGGGAAAAATGTGAATCATATAGTTTGGGGAACTGAGAGTTCTTTTCCATTCTTTTCCTATATCTCATTAAGTTGGAATTGGATCTAAAAAATCCTAAGAATGTTGTATCCTATATCCAGATGATGGGATGGCATTAAATATCTGATTTGTTCTTTTAATATTTAATGTTTTTTGTTCTTGGTTGGGCCGATATAATATAATGATGAGAGAGATTTGTCTGACAATGGTCATCGATCCACAGGAGAAGGAGTGAGATCGCAGAAACACTTGTTGAAAAGAACTTTGATTTGGCTTTCCAAATAATCTATGAATTTAATCTTCCAGGTATGCATTAAATTGTTACTTATCTTCATCTAAAGTTTTATCACTTATTGGTGTATCTTCAGTGTCTCTCCATGGTATAGCTTTAGAGTTTGTTGCACTAGTTTTATGGTTCTTCTTAAGTCTCTTCTCATCTTGCAGCTGTTGATATATATGCTGGTGTTGCTGCATCACTTGCTGAGAGAAAAAGAGGCAGCCAGTTGACTGAATTTTTTAGAAATATTAAAGGGACTATTGATGATGACGATTGGGATCAGGTAATGTTATCACATTTATGACAATTGGGAATGGTGAAAGCATCCTTTAATATCTTTTGAAGAGTGTGATTTCGTTGGTTAGAGTTGAAATGGGAAAGTGATAAATATTATCTTCAATAAATTTTCAATGGATTGCAACAGGAATGTCGCCCTGAATTTTAGAGTTGCATCATATGAATTCCATTCAAGTTGCTACCTATTTTTGTGATGCCGTGCTACTATTACTTAGATTGATATAATAAATTTACAAGAGTTTCTTGAGATGATCAAGTAATAAATGGCAACGATAAAGCCATATTATCTGCTATTCTTCTTTTTTCCTCTCTCAATGGTATTCTGCAGAGGAATTGAAAACTTGGCATGTTGTGGGGACTACTTTTGGTGAACCCATTGCTTTTTTCTACTCGCATGTTAATATCAAGAAACATCATTATGATGATCATCCTTCCTTTGATAATAAAGGATAAGGAGCAAAATGATGTGTCCATGCTTGTGTTTTGATTGAAAATAAAACAAACTGCAGATGTCTAATTAAGATGTTAAGAAGATAGTTAAGAAGATATGAACAAAGCTGGTAACTTGTCACATAATCCTGCTTTTCTCTTCCCCCTACCCCACCAATAATTGATTCTTGAATTACTTCTTTTTTTATCCCATGCCCTTCATTTCTTCACAAGTTTTCCTAGTCCATAATATATGTGCTTCTATTTACTGTAAGCATATGTTCTTATGATCGCATTTAAATATAGGTCTTGGGAGCTGCAATAAACATATATGCTAATAAACATAAAGAACGTCCTGACCGTCTCATTGGCATGTTAACTAGCAGTCACAGGTAATTTTATATATATAATTATATACTTTTATTAATTTTAGTTCATTTTGCAGAAACATTATACAGAAGATTTATCAGGAAAAAAAAATTGATTAAGCAATACCTTCTTCAAGAAGGATCATGGAGGTTGATTTAGATGGTTTTGTAGCTTTCCAATATTCTAGCCATTAGATGTAATTGGCAGCCTGAAACGTTTACTTAGAAACAGCCTGTATATCATGATATATTACTTCACTTCACTTCACTGTTTACTAATTAGTTTAAAATTACCATGTGATTTAAATAAAGGCTCTGTATTTTTCTTGTCTGTGCAGGAAGGTGCTGGCTTGTGTTGTCTGCGGTCGTCTAAAAAGTGCATTCCAAATTGCGTCTCGAAGTGGAAGTGTGGCTGATGTTCAATATGTTGCTCATCAGGTTATTCTTTCTATCAGCGTAGATTTCACAGAGGGAATATTTGTCATCATAGTTTCAGATGCATTGAATTGATTCGTGGTTTAATTACATAGTTATGTTTAAAGAAAAATAGGATTGCATATGCACATGACTTTCTGTACTGTGTAGTCGGGTAATTATGATGCCAAGTATGCTCTTTCTGATTTTTTGGTTTTGTTAGATGAAATTAGTCGTGTATTAAGAATTGCTGACAAATTGTGCTTCCTGACCCGAGGTCCAAACTACCTGTGCCTAACACACTTTCCCTTAGACCTAATTGGCTTGAAAACTCAGTTCAGCTTCCGTTTTTTTGGCATGTTGCTGTTTGGAAACTTGTGCTGAAACCGGTGTGAAATCCAGTGGTCGATTGTTTTGTTTAAGTGGATTTTCAAGACTTGTGATTCTAGTGTGACTTTCTTATAAGACCATACATGACCTTAGATCCAGTTTCTGTGCCTGGACTGCTCTGGTTGTTGCATCAGTAACGTTATGAAACTCACATTTCAAGCCAGATCACTACTGCTCTGACAATTATATTTTGATTATTTCTGAATATCTTGGTTTTTGTTCTTTATTACTGTTTTCTTGTTTCATCCCACTGGCTTGTAAGAAAAATTCTCATATCCTCTAGTTACCCACACTGCAGGCATTACATGCAAATGCACTGCCAGTACTTGACATGTGCAAACAGTGGTTGGCACAATACATGTAATTTGTACCTCATGAGAAAATGCAGTTCTACTCTAGGCCAATACGGTTGGTTTTGAAGTTTGTGACGTGGAGAATGGTAGAAGTAATAATCCTGAGCACCACTCTAGGATGCTGAGATGAACACGGTTGCCTCCAAAACCTGCACTGTACGTCACCTTTTGAGGTCTGCTCCTGTGTTTTTCAGCTTCCACCTTCTCTTACAATCCCTACCATTGAACACAGCGTGCATGGTGTCTGATGGGTTTGCCAGGTTTGAAGGATGTGTAGAGAAAAGTACACCACAAGGCTAGTCAAACGAGCTCATCGGCATTCTGCCCAGACACTCCAACAACATATACTTTTGGATACTAGATATTTTAATTTTGTAACATATCAGTGCTGCAACAACTGCTGGGGGATCCGGCTCGTCGGTGTCATTATACAGGAATTTGGGGGGTATAAAAAAGATTCTCAGAACTGAAACGGCTTCGACTTCAAATTTGTTCATATTACATGTTTCGATGATTTGCAGCTGCTGTAATTTATGTGGTTAGATAACTGGGAATGAAAACGAGAGAGAGAGAGCATGTTAATTTTATATGCATGCTGATGTGGTATTGTTAAATACCTTTTGTTAATTAGATGATTTTTTCTTTCCTTGAGTTTTTATTAAAAAATATATTTAATGTATTTTTACAAACCATGTATTAGACAGTATAAATGCTACATGAATATATAGAGTAATCATTCAATAAATGGTCTGTATTTAAGAATATAGAATGGATAGTTAACACTGATACTTTATGGATTTGTGTAGTTTGGTCATACTTTATAGATGTTGACTATTGGGTTAATTGAATAAATTCAGACAGCACAAATGTTAATTAAGAGGATAAAAGTGCATAATCGAAATTTAAGGGTTCTCTCAAACATAACCCGCTTGCCTGCTTTGCTGTTTGGGACCTTTGGGTAGTTGGTGCTTATTTGGGAGTGCTGTAATTTTTGTTTTTTATGTATTTAAAAAATATATTTTATTTAAGAAAACATTAAATTATGCGGGGTTTTTTATTTTGATGTATTATATAAAAACTAAAACAAATATTTCAAAAAAAACACAACACGCCAAAGAAATAGAGAAGTCTGAGGGAACAAAAGTTTTATTAATTTTTTATGAAGAGGAGAATATAAAACAATAATACATTTACAGTTACGTGACCAGGCAGGAAAAAGGGCAGCAAATAAAGATTGGTGCGGCTGCATCTCATCAGTGCATTTTTTTGGTGGGTGGTTAGGTGGTGTTTGTTCACTTCAATTGATGAAACATTTCAGATTTATTATTTTAGTTATTTGAAAGATCCATCCCATATATTGTTCAGGAATAAGTCTACTCCATTGCCAAGCACATTTCCCAAAAGAGTGATAATCCATGGCATCAAGCAAATGAACCAGCAGGAGATACAATGGGGAACCTCATACATTTTCCTGACTCAATAGAAATCTATTCGACATAGCAGGTATCTAGTGTACTGAAATGAATACCTTTCCTCAGATGCTGGTATCAGTTTTAGTGACTATTTGGTAATGTGGTTGGGAGTTGATTATGAAAATATTTTTCATTCAAAAATATATCAAAATAATATTTTTATTATTTTTTTAAAAAAATATATTTTTAACATCAGTACAACAAAATGATCTAAAAACTATCAAAAAAATTAATTTAAAATAAAGATAAAAACAATCAAAAATCATTTTTCTTTTCAAAAAAATATTTTTTGAAATGATAATGTCAAACACACTAATTAACAATCATTGCCCAGTCACAAGGAGCCCAAACCGATTAAGAAACACAAAATACAATTCTCTAAACACTAACTGGAATAAATTTAAGTTATCAAGGAGCAAAGATCATTCTTAGAAAGTCCATGAGCTCCATGAAGACGCGTTCACATACACTGTCCCATGTGAATTAACTTATGAATCCATTCATTGTTTGCATACCAATTGAACATCAAACTTGCTAAATTTGATGGACGCAGAAAAAAGTTCGGCAAGCATGGAAACAAAATTCTCATGGAGGATGGCACGGGAAGTGGAAGAATTGGATGCTTTAAGAGAGGATGCTCACTTATTTATTTTTTAATATTAAAAGCACAAAACCAATACTACATCATCAGCCTACATGTTCAGCGCATTTTGAGTTTCAATTTAGTAAACAACATGGTAAAAGCTCAAGATATGTAATATATGATAACCTTTGCGTGTGTAAATATACGCATCCGTGAGTGTTCATGGATCTATGTTTTTATTGCATTTATATTGGCATATTATGTTATAATCCAGTGGTCACAGGCATATCCTAATCCTAATGTGAAAAGAAAATGATAACTGCAATCTGAATGCCAAGCCTCTGGCAAAAGCATGAAAGGTAATTTGGCACAAGACTTTTGAGCTTACCGTTCTTATTACGTGTCATTGAGCATGCCTAGCACAGCGTAAGCAGCTTTCTGAAACCTTTGCTTCTCTTCCTCCAGCTCTTTCTTCCTCTCAAAAGCTGTATCGTTGCATTTCCCTATCTCTTCCATTATCCCACCCGCGGTTTGATCAATTTCACTGCACAGAGTTCATCAAGCATCAAACCAATTCACGGAATTTTAAAACAGTAATGGAAATTTGGACGAAGTTTCATAGCTTAAAGATGATAATTAACTCACGTTATCATCTTAAGCATGTTGCTCATTGCCATTTGAAACTGCTGTGACGTATCTGTACACACAAAAAAACTAAAAATCAACATATAACATTGGTTTTCGTTACCATCGTTAATAAAAATCAAGAGCATAATTTCAATTTCTTGAGTAAGAATCACAACATTTAATCCAATTACGATTATATTTCGCTAACATTAGTTTACATTTTCCACGATTATTCAAAATTCCACGTGATCAAGAGTCATAAGATAGCCATTTTTTAACAAAATATGCATAATAATTGCAATCAAACAGAGATCAATATGTAAAGCACTATCATTAATAAACAGCCTTCTCTAATTACCATGTAAATATTATTATTTTTTTCTCAAACTATTTATCTCAACCTAATTCAACCACGGAAATTCTAGTAGACACTAACAAAATCTGTACGATCTGAATTAAAAAAGAAAAGAAAATCAACAGCGTGAAATCATGTAATATCTAAACCTGATTACAGCAGATAGCTCACTGATTTAGCAAAATTCAATTAATAAATAAATAAAATGCTTGAAAATGATAGTTTAAGATTTGATTATAATAACAAAATCATATTGCAGCAGCAACAACAACAACTAACCTGAATTGTGATTATTCGAAGCGTAATGAGTGCATAATATACAAAATTGAAGATGTGAACTACGAAATTTCAAAAAAAAACTAACGGACAGAAATGAACTCGAGGAAGAGCGAGAGAGTGAGAGACGAACCGTAAACGAGAGAAGAGAGCAGAGATTCGGATTCTGATGGACCAGCGGGAAGAAGTTTAGGTTCGAGCTCGCTTGGTGCAGTAGTCGCCATTGAACATATAGCTTCTTTTTGAGAGAGATATTGTTTGTTTGTTATGGAATCAGAGGGAGCGTGAAATAGAAGGATTCTGTAGAGCGGGATTTTTAAAATGTCAGAAAAAACACTGCACTGAATTTTGACTTGGGGGTAGAAAATAGAAATTAATTTGTAATTGTTGTCAAGTTTTTGAATTATTGAATCGTGAGATCACCTTGTAGATCACAGAATTGATTTAAATGAATTACTTTTATTAAATAATATTATTTTGTGTTTTAGGATAAAATTGGATTGAGTTTATTAAGTAAATTCAGTTTTTTTTTAAATTTAAATCAATTTAATATGTAAAATTTGTTTTTCTTGATAAAATTATCGGTTTGAGTTTGAGCTTCTGGAGCTTGTTTATTATAATGATAGTAGCTGATTTTCAAAAGTGTATTTTTGACTGAAATGTTTTAAAATAATTTTTTTTAATTTTTAAAATTTATTTTTGATATCAACACATCAAAATAATTTAAAAAATATCATAAAAAATAAAAGAAAATAAGAAGCAAAATAAAATCAAAAACACCTTCGAAATGGAAAAAAATATTCATTCATGATAAATTTTAGGGTAGATTTCATAATTATAACTAAAAATATATTTTCACTCTAGCCGTTACTATTGTAATTATAACAAAATTAGTGGCCCCAGTTAAATTTATTGATTTTTTATGAAGTGTTATTTGATCTGATGAGTGGATCCCATGTAGTTGGATTCGAGATGGGCTTTCCTTTATGTCTCATGAAAATCCATTTTTATTCAGTCATCCACTGGTAAAATCAAAAACATTTCTAAATGGAAGATTGGACGAAGAGGTATGCACGAATTAACTTAAAGGTTCTTGCGATGACACAAACAACCAATTATCTTGCAAGTTAGAAAAATCAATATATAGACTAGGGAACAATGTTGATCAATGTATGTACCTTAAGGTTAGTAAGAGAAAATATATTATTTCCTCCTATATATAGGTGGTATTTGGGAGTGCTTTTCAAAAGTGTTTTTGAAAAAAAAATTGAAAATTTTTTATTTTTATTTTTAAGTTTAAATTAATAAAAATTTTGTGTTCTTAGATCATTTTGATGTGCTGATGTCAAAAATAATTTTTTAAAAAAATAAAAAAATATAATTTTAATGTATTTTTGAACAAAAAAGCACTTTCAAAAGCAACCGAAACCACACTTCCCAAACAAGCACATAGATAATATTTTGCTTGCAAGTAGTAGTCTTGGATTTGTTATACAATAAAGAGCAATTTCTTTCTAAGAACTTCAATACGAAGGATACGTGTGAAACCTCTTATATTACTTACATAAATATTCATGGAGACAAATTTCAATAGATATTATAACTATTTTAAAAATACCTGTATTTTAAATGTTTCAGGAAAGATTTAGAATGTTAAATTATGCACATTATGTTGCACTTATTATCAAGTAGGGCAATTTCAACAAGAAACGGTGCATATAAAGTGCATTGGAAAATAAATGTATGAGTAACATTTTCTATGCATTTGTAATTAGTAGTTCAATGTATGCACAAGTCCATAGAAAACCTAACTTGGCAATTACATTAGAAATATTAGGAAGGTTCAAAAGCAATTCATAAATAAATCACCGAAATGTTTATAAGAAAGTCATCAAGTATCTACATGGAACTAGGGTTACAAGTTGACCTACATACATGTCGATCACCTCAAGTTGATTGGTTATTCAAACTTGGGTTTTACTGGTTGCACAAACACAAGAAAATCTACTTTAGGATATATTTCTCTTTTTACTAGACGGATTGTATCTTGAAGAAGTATTAAGAAAACTATTGTTGCTTTATTTGCTACAAAAGTATAATTCATTGCAAGTTATGAAACAACTACATTGACGATCTAGTTAAGAAATTTTTATTTTTGGTTGTAGAGTTATTATTTCTATATCAAGACCAATAAATATATGTTGTGATAATTCATTTGTATTTTTTCAAGAATAATAAAAGTGAAAGTCGGTACAAACATATCAATATAAAATATCTCACTGTGATGGAGAAAATGAAGAAACATAGAGTGATTATTGAGCATGTTAGTACTAAGATGATGATCGTGGATCCCATGATCAAAGCATTGTCAACAAAAAATAAATAAAGTGGTCATGTAAATCATACAGGCAAGCTAACCCATTTAATGTTTGATTTATTTTCTTCTAGTTAATTGTCTGAATAGTTTTTATGTTATTCATGTTATACACATAAAATATTATTTTCTATATATACAGGGATATATAAGATTAGATATGTATGACCTATTAAAAGTTCATTCATAAAGTTTATTTTCCATTGAGTGTTTATTTCGAGGATGAAATATATTGTAATACATGAAAGTATTTGATTATAAAAAGTGATCATTATGAATACATGTTATATTATTGATTTAATTACATATGTCTCCACTTACTGAATATTTTAAACTCTATAAAGATATTTTCACTTTTTGACGATGCTATACGAGTCAAGTAAGAGATTGTTAGAAAATATCTTAAAGGTGAGTCATGTATCGTATAAATTTTAAATTAAGTAGTAATTAAAGTTTAAAACTCGTTAAATTTTAGCAAAGGGTCAATCACATCTATGATGGATGGATATGCAAAATTATGTTACATACAAAGAAATCTTAAAGTTTAAGAGTGTTTTTTTCTCAACATAATTTGGAAAACTTACTATGACAGGGGGGAACATGGTTTGTTGAAAATCATACTTATAAAAACATGGTCGATTGATATAAATTCAATAAAAAGAGGAGGGAAGTGAATGAATGAGATCATAAATATAATCAGATATCTCTAATACCATTTAAAAAAAAAAAACAAATCGAACAACATAATTTTTTTTTATTAATAACCAGGACCACACGTGTTGCTCTGGCAGGTGGCTCACCCGCAACTTTAACCTTTTGTTATAAACAATATTCTATTATCTGGGGCTAATTAAAGCACGAGAGAGATTGAAAAATCCCAGGCCCATTGTACAGATTAGAATCCAATATACAAAGTAGCAGTAGTGGTGCCTCGTGCCAGCCCAAGAGTTCAGACTAACCACTGAGTTCTGCCTCTTTTTTATTCACTCCTTGTTTATCGAGATTTTAAAATACTATATATATACACATAAAAAAAAAGCAAAAAATAACCCTTTTGAAATCTGCACTCCACCTGTTGCTACCCACACAAGCAACAATTTGATGGCAAATTATGTTCTTAATCTAACAATTAAGCATCGTTTAACCCAAGCGTCCACATGTTATCGAGGAGACAAACAAGGACAAAAATTAAGTTATTTTTTTTTAAAAATAGAAAAAAAATCATGTCTCTTAATTCGCTATGCTACGAGAATTTTTTGGTACTTGTGGAGGTACTGCTAGCGCGTGTGGTATATAAAAAAGTGGAAGCATTTTTTTCTCGAAAAACTAAATTAAAATAAAATAAAAGAGTATCTCTAACGTAATAATTGAATTGATACTATCATTTATACAGTGTCGGGTGGATGTGTAGCAGTTCAGAGTGAGCAGTGTTTTCAATACAAATTTCAGAGCTATCTAAGCTACCATAATCATATCCCACCTGTCTCTTTACATCTCTGGGCTCATAACTCTTGTTCATGTACAGTCATTTCAATTATTTTCGTTTTTGGAGTTTATTTGATATTATTTTTTAAAATGATATTGTTTTTTATATGATTTTTGTTTTTAAATATATCAAAATGATATTTTTAATTTAAAATAAAAAATTAAATAAATAAAATTTTAATTTTTTGAAAATCAATTTTGAAATGCATTGTAACAAATTTAATTTGAAGTATGGTTGAGGTTAGTCTTGAAAATTATTTTTCGTTTATAAATATATTAAAATAATATTTTTTTTATTTTTAAAAAATATTAAAAAAAATATTTTAATAAAAAAAACGCTTTAAACAAGGCATCAGTAGCCGCACACAGAGTGAGTGACGACGCATCATCAAGTGGATTGTAGTACTGTACTGTCACCATATTAATTAATTAATTAATTTTTGGAAGGTAATTTTCATCCCGGTCAAAAGACTCAAAACAACACACTGTTTATGTTAGAAATTTGAAGGTCTGCAAATAATCTGCCTTCACGTGCTTTTATTTATTACTTTTTTTATATAAAAAAAACAACAACAAGGGTGGTGCATTGCTTTAATTTGACAGCTCGAGAAATCAAAATAAAAAAAATCTAAGGATCAAGTTGAATTTAATCAATAGTTTAGAGATCATTTTATCAATAAACTTATTGTTTTCTGTGGAATATTGCTTGAAATCACGCCATCAAAAACACTCAATTATTTCAGGATTGGAGAGAAATTATACATTTTGTCATTGAACATTCCTCCTGAGAACCATAATCATGACCTTTATTTGTCAAATGAGATAGTTTTTGGCTGCCCAATTCTCTTGTGAATGAATCGAATCATCCTACATGCATGTAACCAACGAATTGCTCATGACATATCCAATGTATAACTAGATTCATTATATATATATAAAAAAAAACATATTGTTTTTTAAAAGTTAGTGAAATATATGAGGTAGACTGACTAAATTATTATATCATTAAAAACACATGAATTAAAAAGATTTTGTTTTTTCAAATGTGTTTTTTAATTATTTTTTTATTTTTTTTACTTTAAATTAGTTTTTCAATGTTTATGTGTCGTTTTGATATGCTATGTTACAGATAAAATTTTAAAAACAAATATATGTACTATTTTAATGTAACAAATATCAAATTATTTACTCTAATCAAGTAGTTTTAATTACCAAGACTTTCTTGCGGTTATTTTGATGTTTTTATAAAATAATTTATACAAAGTGCATTTATTGTATTATTTTTTATGATTTATAGTTAGTTTTATTTAGAATGTTTATATAAATTATAGCTTTTTTCATGTTAAAACTTTAAAAATAAATTTAAACAATAAGAACTAATTGTTTTTAAAAATAATAATCACTCTAAAAACAGTTCAAACAACACCGTTTCGTAACTTCGAGCAAAACCCAAGAGATTGTACTAAAATGCAAGTTACAACACCATTTGCTTACCCCCTAGCCATTCCAATGTAAGCCACGTAGGTCCAAAGACATGTGGTGGCATCACCGCGAAAAAAGAGAGGGTAGCAATTTCCTAGCACGGAGAAAAGGTAAAGCAAACCGTCGATGACCGGTCCATTTCAAGGGAATCTTCATCTAACACCCGTTGGATTTTACCGGGATGCGAGAGCGAGACACACACGTGCCAGTTAATCTCTGCGCACCCCCAGAAATCATGAAAAGCTGAGTCACGGAAGACGACAAAAAAGGACAGTGCCTAAAAGTTAAAAAGGGTCGAGGGAAATGCATCGAATGATAACTTCAAGTTAGATTTTGACTCTGGTTAGGTTAACTAATTTTGATGGCGTGGCAGGGAAGGATACCATACCAGTCTCTCCTGCGCCAATGCTCTCGGTCCAAAATGAACTCGGCGACCATCACCTTGACTAGCGGTTAGAAAAAAAACATAAAGCATCCAGTAGTGGCACATTAGTAATAACTTGGGATTATTATTCATGTTATGGTCTCAAGTTTAAACATTATAATTGTTAATATGATAGTAAATAAATATTTATATGATCATTAATTTCAGGGTTTATGCAATAATAAGGTATTTGATTTTAAAAACAATTTCAAACATACTTTCAAACAAATATTTATTTAAAATGAACGCAAGCTGACATAAACATCAACATTAATATTAATAATAATAAAAAAAAAGAGCATAGTAAAATCACCAATCTATATTTGATGGAATTGTTAATGACCTTTTTTAAAATAAAATAAAAATTACTTATTCTAATTTTATTAAAAATAGCTTTTCCTAAAAACATTTATTGATAAATGGTAAAATATTTGCATGCATCATTTTTTTAACACCATAACTAGCTCACTATTATCTCGAAGACTTGATTATCATATAAATAAATAAAAAGATAAATAAGTTTAATTAAATCAGAAATAGTAAGTTATTGGTATAAATGAAGTTTTTATATGGAATTGAAAAATGATTTGATTAAAATCAGTGAACTCAAAAGATTGATCTAATTTAAATGAAATATATTTTAGTTTATATATATACATTTTTTCAAATTATTTTATTTTATTTATTTTATAAATTAACTCGATAAACAAGGTGGGATTTATAACTTTGACGTGAGTCATCAGAACATATCACATGAAATCATCTAGGAGTCTGGTAGTAAAAATTTGAGATTAAAAAATTTTTTTTTCTTATAGTCTTAGTTTTAAATCATGTAATTATTAATATAATAATAATTTTAGATTTATATATTTATTAATTTTAAAATTTATAAAATTAATTGAGGTACAAGTAAACTAAAATATTAATAAAAAAAAATATCACATGAATTAGATGTTTAACGAATAATTTTGGTACCGATCTCTAATTGATTAACTAAACAATCGTTTGCTTGCTAGACGGCGGGTTTGGTTTGGACCTTAGCCCTCTTCTCGCTCCTGAAAACTATACCACTAGTTATTTTAACTCTAGTTAAGTTAAACAACTTTGATGACGTGGCTATTGAAAGGGACCAGCCAATTATGTTGTTGCAGCTAGTTGACGGCGTGAACTTTCGCACGTCCTTGTTTGAAAATATAACGAGGTCTAGCAGTTTGTTTTGCTCGGCGAGAGGAACGCTTCTTGTCCGTCTGTTAAACCCACTTGACTATATTGCCCTACCTTTCGGTGCTAGATGCTAGATATTATTGTACAAGTCATGGGTTTTTGTCGGATAAAAAAATCCAGAGGAAAGTGAGAAAATTAACTAGATTGTTTGTATCTTACTCTTGTCGCGTTGTATTCTATAGATTATTAATTTTAAAATATGTTGTAGAATATGAAATGTTGATTTTCAATTCAGTAATGATCAATGACCAAAACTCTTCATTAAATATGTCTAATTGGCAAACTTTAATATTTGTTCATGTCAACGAAAACATATACTAGTCATCAATTAGTTTTTTTCCTGATAAATTTCTAGCATAGTTGATTCCTCGTTGTTTTTATTAATAGTTTGATTTTGATCATTAGGAACATGGATTCTATAATTTGGTAATTATTTTTTCATTTCAATATGACATGGTTTTCTTTGAGATGGTCAAGCAAAACAAACAATCTTGAAGAAACTCTATAAAAAAACAAAATTATTAATAAAATAAGAACGAAATTTGAATAATAATTATGTCCAGGCAAATAATTCATATATGTTTATTTGTGTACACGTTTTTACATGGTTACTTAGCGAAGTTTACTAGCTAACTAGTCAAGCTTGTAAACTTGTTTATTGATCTTATAAAATTTAATAACATGATTTTATTTATCTATTTCTATGTGCGCCCATGTAACACATACCACTACATGGGAAAAAATAGATGAAAAAAAATTCAAATTCAATAAAAAAAGACACCCTACCAAACTTTTAAATCGAGTTTAACTTTGAAATTATTTTTTCAAGGCAAAAGTTTTAAAAAAACTAGGACATGAATATAGATTAAAATATTTAATATCACAAGTGAGTAATTCACTCAATTGTATTCATTAAAATCAATCTGAAATAAAGATAAACACGCACAAGATTTATTAAATGAAATAAAAAGGAAAAAACAACATGCAAGGTTGAGCATAATAAAAATACTATAGATAAGTATTTTTAATCTATAAAAATAAAAAAATAAAATATATAAGATATTAAAAAAAAACTAATCTCGCGTAAAAATAAACACATCCAATGTAATTGATCATAATCACCGTCTAGAAATGGATAAATATATATAAAAAAAATCTTAAAAAACCAATATGAAATTTTAAAAATATTTTAAAAAAAAACTAAATTAGTTTTGAATAGGTAATAGAAAAAAAGAAAAAAAACAAGGTCAGACTAAACACATTACCTGTAAATAAAGAGCTCACGCACGGGTTTTTTCTTGTCATATAGTTTAATGAGGTGGATGGGATGTCGTTTATCTCAACTATCATTTTTAAAATATAAATAACATGTCACATGAAACCCATAAATTCTGACCATTGTGGTGACTGTTTGTTTATTTAAAAATCTATTTATAACTCAAAACACTCCAATAACCTTGTTAATCCAATCTATAATTTTAAAAATAACAAACAAAACAAAAACACTTCATAACCCGAAGTCAACCTTAAAACAAAGATCTTTCTAGGCTCATATGTGTTATTCTAGGCACTTTCAAGATGAAAAAGCAATTAATTCAAGCTCTTTTGTCCCATGGAACCATTTAAAAAAAAACTCTAGTTTGTTTTTGGTCAAAATGTTAACAACAAGAACTTTTTATCTCTTGATTGAATCTAACAATCATCTCTCCCGTCTTATCTATCAAAGATAAAAAAATAAAAAATAAATAAAAGTTTGATACTATTTTTTTAATATATAATTAAAATAGATTAATCACATTATACCTGAAAAAGAGACTTAAGATATAATTCTGAAAAAAAATGAAAGATACCACCTTATTTACTCGTGTTCAGGATCAAATATACAAAGTGAAAATTTAAGGATCAAATTAATAAAAATAAAAAAAAAATACTTTGATCCACAATAATATATAAGATGATGAATAATAATTTATTAAGGAGTATAATGTACACAAGCCTTCGTATAATACTTAATATCATACTTGACACGAGTTGATAATAAATCATGTCAAATTGGTCTAATATTTTACAACAACAGGAATTAATATGAAATAATTTTCCCGACACCATACATAAATCTAGGAATAGAAAAATTCAACCGATCTCGGTAGACTGCGCTCTAGCCTAAGTAACAACACCTCACGAGTCACATTTTTTAATGCAAAGTCACGTTTTTCATTTTACATTGAAAAACATTATAATATATATTTTTTTTATCTTGACACTAGGTTGCAGTTACTTGATCCTGCATTAGCTCGCAGTTCATAAATCTCATAGAAAAAAAATATTATTTTAAATAAATAGAATAGAATAATTTAAATAAAAATACGTGGAAGAGAAAAAACAAATGAAATTAACAGATAAAGTCGCCAGTTTTGAGTTGACTAAAACATAATCACCGTCATTATTCAAAATATGTATTGTAAATAACAAGTTTTGTCCACTCGTCCTTGACAAAATGCTATTCTCCCATCAACAACAAGGTTGCGAGGGCAGATTAGTTATTTTATCTTTCAACTTTCCATACCAATTCCAAACCCATATAACATAAGTTAGTTATAAAAATCACTTCAACAAATGGCTTTAACTCAGCCCCATAAGAGTATTTTAAATTATTTTTTTTATGATGTGATTGAGTATATTTTTAAAAATATTTTTGTCTAAAAACTTCATCAAAAGGTTATTTTTTTTTAAAAAAAAATATTTTTAATATTAAAACATGAAAATAATTTAAAAACACTAAATTATTTTAATTTAAAATAAAAAATAAAATATTTTTTTTAATTTTTTAAAAACGTAGTGACAAATACTGTAAACCGCAGTTAATTGCCGTCACCGTCTGTCAGTTCAAGTAAAGATCAGATAACAAGTCAGCCTTGTCGTCTAGTGACTCGTTGCCCTGAAAAGGGTAAATAAGTAACTGAATTATTTCCCCTAAGTCCTAACAACGTCTCCTTTTTTGCTCTTACTTCAACGTATATTCCCTCCAATAGCTTACTTCCAACGATACCCAGGCCTCCCTCATGATTTACCCCGTCTAACCACCACCGTAAAAAATAATAATAATATTATATTTATACCGCCTCCTAACCTATTATATTTCCTTTCAATCAATTTCTTTTTCCAGAAGCTTATATATATATATATATATAATATTATATCTTTTATCCTATACATGTTTATAGAGAATTTAAAATATATTTATAAATAAGAATCAAACATAGAACTATATTTCATAAAATTATTTTTTCACGTTGTCATATGCTTGCTTTCTTTCCCTAAAAAGAAAAGGGTATATATGAATTAACACACACAAAACACACATGTTAGATTCAATCCCAAATTTATATCAAGGAATTAGAAGTGCGTGACCCACATAAAGGCAAGTACCGTGAAACCTCCCTTGATCGTGTACTAAGTTTTTTAAAAAAAACTATTTTTGATATTAAAATAAAAAAAAAAATTAAATAAAAAATTTCAAAAGAAAAAGACTGTTTCACCACAACCCCCAAATATTCTATGATACGATGAAGATCCGAGTAAGATTATGGTGCCGGTTCAGGTCTTACAAAAACAGGACATGGTATAATTTGTAAAGTTTTGTTATTTAAAAGTATATTAAAATAATATTTTTTTAAAAATGCTTTTTTAATATTATTATATTAAAATAATCTAAAATTAATTTTGAATAAAAAATAAATAGATTATTTTTATAAGAAGCGCTTTTCAAATACATCCCGAAACAAATTTAATTGCTCTACTTTGTTAAAGTCAAAGACTGTCAAAAGTTTAATTCACAGATGCATCATTACAGTGAGAAAAAAAGTATTAATTTATTCAATGAGGCATTCATCGTGACATGAAAAAAGCAAATAAAATGGGGTAAAAAATGGTCTAGAAGTGGCAAAACATGCCATGTAAGAAAAGAAGAAAAAGAGTATAACTACAAACTACCATAGTAGGTGGTAGGGTAGGAGAGCCAGAAGAGGACAGAGAGAAAGAAATCTGGGGCAATACAGTATTTGCATACGCACTCTAGAGAGAGAGAGAGAGAAACATATTTCTAGAGATAGAAGGTATTTGTGTAAGATAGATTTTGATATTGTTCTTTGAAAGTGTTTTGGCTTGGTAATGTCTTAAAATTTATTTTCGATATGGTATATTAAGATAATTTAGAATAAAAAATAATTAATTTTTAAAAAATCACTGAAGCACAAAATAAACAATAGTAATGTAAGAGGAATGGAGTATTTTGGAAGCCTCACACAGTCACACTGCCTTTGCTGATTTTGAGGCCAGAGAGAGAGAGCGCGAGGGGGAGAGAGAAAGGAGTGCTGTGCAAGCTTCAATAGTATACAAATAAACAGTTCAAGAAATTGTCAAAAACCCATATTTTTTTGCTCACAGCGTTGTCTTTTATTTAAAACATCACCTGTCTGTGGTTTACAGAGGAAGAAAAGGAGAGCTCCTCAGGTGTGCTTTCTTTTCAGGCCTTTGAACACCTCGACGACGACGCACTGTTTTTTTTTTTGTTAAACTGTAATGTTCTTTTGGACAAAGTTGATTTCTTGATCACGTCCTTATGAGCTGCTGGTATGTTTTTGGAGTTTTATAACGCGTTAATGAGGTTTTTTCATCTGGGATTCCGTTTTTTGAGTGATTTTGCACGTGGGAGCCGAGTTTTGCTTAGAACATGATGCGAAATCTTCAATTTGGGATTTTGTCATTGCTAGTCTTCTGTTTTTTTTGTAATTTTTGAGGTTTCATTTACAAGAAAGATCTTTCCTTTCGATGCCCACGGAACCTTTTCTTCCCCACCCTCAATGCAGCTTGTTAAATGATCTCTTGTTGATTCAATTACATAATAAATTTCATGTTGATTGTAATCTGGTTATGAATATAGTTGTAATTCCTTGAAATCTGTTTTTCTAGTTGCAGATAAAAGTGGGGGTTTCGGTGTTTCCAAGAAGCTTTTTGTGGTGTGATGCTGAGGAAGAGAACCAGGTCGCTCCAGAAAGATCAACAAATGGGTCAGTTGACAATGTCTGATTCTGGTTCCGAGTCACATTTTCAGTCTGATAACATGGGGTACAATCACAAAGCTAACCCCTTTTTCACTGGCCCTGGCCTGTTTGTTGGGTCAAGTCATAAGGGTTTATCAGATTGTGATTCTGTCAGGAGTCCAACATCTCCTCTAGATTTTAGGATGTTTTCGAATATAAGAAACCCCAATAAGTTCCCCGGGTCATCTCATGGTGGGCAACAGAAGAGCTGGGATTGTAGTAAAGTAGGTTTAAGCATCGTAGATTCACTTGATGATGACGGCGAAGGATCCGGCAAGGTCCTCCGATCATCGGAGAGTAAGAACATTCTTTTTGGACCCCGAGTACGAAGTAAAACCCCTAATTTCCAATCCCATACTGATTCTTTTCAAGCTCCAAAGTCTTTGCCAAGAAATTTTGCAGTTTTCCCTCGTACCCTTACCAAATCTCCCCTTCAAAAGGGCAGCTCTGATGTTCTTTTTGAAATCGGAGAGGATCCATCGGATTACGATCCCTTTGGAAAGATCCGGTCATGTTCATTGGACTCTTGCAGGCCATTTCCATCCCTGTCTCGGTTGGCCGGCCAGAACTCGAAAGCAAGTTCTGGGAATTTTTGCTTGAATAACATAACTACCCGAGGTGATTGCCCTCCTCAATTATTCGGAGGAAGCTCAAATTCAAACAACTTTTCAAACACAAATTTGACTTATACCCCAATGTCAGTTAGCTCCGTCAACGGACTCATCGGTTCTCTCTCTGCAAGTGAGATTGAGCTTTCTGAGGATTATACATGTGTAATTTCTCACGGTCCCAACCCCAAAACAACTCATATTTACGGTGACTGCATCTTGGAATGTCAATCTAATGACATAACTAATTTTGGCAAGAACGAAGCAGAGGAGGCTGTTACCTGCTCGAAAATTCCCAGTTCATTTCCCTCCAAGGATTTCTTGAGCTTCTGTTACTACTGCAACAAGAAACTGGACGAGGGAAAAGATATTTACATATACAGGTTTGTCTACAAGCCTTTTTTATTTTCATTTCCAATATTCTGCAGGATTTTGATTGGGTCGAATGAATTTCATGCAGAGGCGAGAAAGCATTTTGCAGTCTGAGTTGCCGATCAGAGGAGATCATGATCGATGAAGAGTTGGAGAACACCTCCACCAAATCTTCCGAGTGTGCTCCCATGTCGTGCGAGGGGGATGGGCTATTCGCAGCTGGCATCGTCGATGCTCCATGATTTGCCCCCATGATCAGTGAAACTAACACCGAGGTAGACGCCCCAGATCGTCTGTTTTCAAAGAGCTGTTTTATGTGCATCTCGTAGCAGCCATGGATGATCGTTTTGTACATTGCTTCCTACGATGTTTTTGTTTCACCATTCATGGCCGTAGCTGATTGCTCTCATTTGGCTAGTTATTGCTTTCCATAATCCAGGCCTGTATTGCCTTGGAATTCATGTGAAACTCTTGCAGCTGATTATTATAGCTGCTGTTCGATTTAATTCTTCCATCTTTTTACCTCCATTGCAGCACAAGTTATTGTATAAGCCTGCAAGCTCCACAAGTTTTTGACTGAATATACAAGATTCTACGTGTTATATATACACTGCATGTTATTTCCTTAGTCGATTGTAGACACTATTTAGCATTACCGCTTTTGGTTATGAAGGAGAGACTCCATCTCAGATCTTTTGATTGGAGATCACTAATGCCAATTATACCGTGGATGGCGCATCAAGATTCGATTGTTTTTTTAGAAATATGTAAAATGATGTATTTTTTGGATGTTTTTTAAATTATTTTTTTGTTTAGAAATGTGTTAAAGATAATATTTTTATTTAAAAAAAACATTTTGAAATATTAGTATATTTTGATTTTGATTTTGATTTTGATTTTGAAATAAAAAAAATATTTTTTTAAGTTCTTTTTTGTTTAATTTCTTTTGAAATCACCCAACGCTCGCCTTCGGAAAGATACGCTGTGATCCCATATTACAAAATCTCCGTAGGCTTGTGATGTAAGCTCTGATAGCTATGTGGTGATGCACAAAGTAGTTGAAGTTATTTTGAATAGTTCTTGCTTGGCTACTACTCAAGTCCAAAAGCAACGGGGGACCTCTCACTGTTACGAAAATGTGTTTTTTGTGATTCCTGCTGTGCTCCCTTGGTTTTATTTAGCATGGGATTTTATCTAGAAATTGAAGGTTGAAGACGTGGACTGTTAAAGCCTTGTCTGTTGTTACTGTATTTTGAGAGTGATTTTGAAAAAAAAAAATTTTTTTATTTTTAATTTTAGATTATTATTTTTTATGTTTTAAAATTATTTTTATGTATCATGTCAAAAATAATTTTTTTAAAAATAATTTTTTTTAATATATTTCTGAACAAAATTATTTTCAAAAATAATTTCAACCATAATTGAACTAAATTTTTAATAAAGTATTGTCCCATTTTAATTTTTAGGCTCTCATGAACACTTTCCTCTATTTCAAAATTTTATCCCTTCCATTTTAAGTTTATATTTCGGAAAATGAATTTCGTTGACTAATTTTTTATAATATAACCAAACATGAATAAAAAAGGGAAACGCTTTCTAGCCAATTCCAAGGTATCCAAATTCAATAGTGCTGGAAATGTTGACAATGTAAGCTCCATCACCCAACCCTTCATGGCTGCAAAAGAAGAGAGAATAGAGCTGACGGTGACATAGTTAAGAGATTAAAAGGTGGGTGTTTGGTGTTTAATGCGAGACGGTGACATAGTTAAGAGATTAAAAGGTGGGTGTTTGGTGTTTAATGCGAGGGTATCAAAAATAATTTATAAAAACTAAAAATAATATAATTTTGATATATTTTTTTTAAAAAACAATTAAAAAATAAAACTGAAACTATACTTCCAATCAAAGTGTTCCACGAGGAACCCCTCACTTCCATGTGCTTGTGGTCCTCCTCCATTACAACTACAGAAGACAATCTACAGGATTTCCTTTTGGAGATTCCTCACTTTCCATGCAATGTCGAGTCGGGCAAGTCCCGACATTTTCTTTATTATTTTTTACCTTCTTTTACGAAACTTTGACCGCATTCACATGGTAATACTTGGGGAAGAAAAATCCCCACAAACGACAAGTAATCTTTACCATGTACAATCAAGCCCTCTTCTTCATCAGGCAATGCCCTGTCTTCTCTGAGTTCAAGGTTTTAGGATTTCATTTGCAAATTCTTGAGCTCCATAACCAGGAAATTTCTGAACAATTTTGAAGCGAGTTTATATTATTTCAAATCAAATTGGACATAAATAAAATAAATTTATTTTTCCAATAGTTTTAAAATAAATCTATTTACTTTCAAAATTGAAGAAAACGACACGCATAAGAAAAATATTTGAACTTAGATAATGCATCGCTCCTCTTAAATACCCCAGTCTCTCCTCCTAAGCTCAGAACGTTTTGTCTATTTTATGTTTCAGTTGAATGGCGGGCAACCGCACTCTCTCTGTCTACTACCTCAAACGAGTATGCTTCCATTCTGTTTTTCTGGTAACAAAGTGTAATTCAATTCTAGTTCTTTCTGAAATTGCAAGTGCGCAATTTGTGTTAACAATTTACAGTAGACCAGGGTATTCCTATCACCAGTAATCTTTACAGGAGCAATGTCCATCCGTGAATCTATGAAATCTATAATTATCCCTAATAACTATTTCTCTATCATAGGCCTGAGATATGAGTTTCATAACTGAGTGACAATCTCTACACATTCGAACGCTATTCACAACCCGGATCGGAGAGTTTTCCTGGTTGTTTATAAGACCAAATGCGACGGCCAACCGTTCGCTGTGTCGAGATGTAGCATCTGATAGTTCCTGTTCCACAAGTAATCTTCTCTCTATGTCTTGTAACATGCAGAGAATGTCTGCAGAAACAAGGTTTGAGGCAGTAAACTCATGAACAACTCCATTTTGTTCTATCATAGAGAAACCTGGTTGCTTCGGCACTCCCATCTCGTGTAGCTTTGTTCTCACCTTACTCACACCATCCCATTTGCCTGCATCTGCATAAATATTCGAAAGAAGCACATGAGCACCATCATTTGTGGGGTCTATCTCTACGAGCTGTTTAAATGCCTGCTCTGCTAGTTCCACATTATGGTGACTTCTGCATGCTCTCATTAAGGAACTCCATATAGAGACATCTGGTTCTATTGGCATTCTTTCAATGAACTTGACTGTTTCTTCCAACTGTCCAATTCGACCCAGGAGATCAACCATACAGCCATAATGCTGAATCGTTGGAGTGATATTGTAGAAACTTCTCATTTTGTTGAAATATTTGTAGCCTTCATCAACTAAACCTCCATGGCTACAAGCAGCTAGAAGAGCTATGAAAGTGACATGATCTGGTTTTACTCCACTTGCCTCCATTTCCAAGTATAGATCTATTGCTTCCCGGGCATGCCCCTCCACGGCGTATGCTGCCATCATTGCAGTCCAAACAAATACGTTCTTGTCAATTATTTGAGTAAAGATCTCATAGGCCATTTCAACACACCCACATTTCCCATACATGTCAATCAAGGCAGTTCCCAACATAGCATCAATACCAATTTCATTCTTCTCTATGTACACATTAGCCCAGATGCCATGATACAGGGCTCCAACATTAGCACAGGATGAAAGCAAACTGATCAAAGTTGTCTTGTCAGGTTTTACATTTGAACTCTGCATCTTGCAGAAAAGTTCAAATGATTCATTAAACATATCATGTTTTACATAAAAATTGACCATGGTGTTCCAAGAAACTATATCCTTCTCTGGAATCTTGTTAAAGAAGTCTCTTGCTTTGTCAACACCTCCACTTCGGCAAAAGCCATCCAGCATTGAATTCCATGATGCTGCACTTTTACAAGGCAACTGCTCAAATGTTCTGAGAGCGTCATCAAGTTTCCCACATTTTGCATACAAGTCCAACAGAGCATTCCCAAGAAACCCGTTCACAATCATTCCATATGTCACAATAAAGGCATGGATAGATCTTCCTAAATCAAAGTATTCTAAATGAGCACAGGCTGAAAGTACTGTCACAAGAGCAACCTCATCCGGGATCACATTTTCAAACCTCATTTGTTGAAACAACTCTAAACATTCACAAAAATACCCACCTTGAACATAACCAGACATCATCGTGGTCCACGATACCAAGCTTCTCTCATTCATATTTTCAAACAGTTGCCTAGCCTTATCTATCTTATTAGACTTCACATACCCACTAACCAAAGTAGTCCATAAAACAACATCAAACTCAGATTCATCACATCTACTCAAAAGACTATGCGCTTCGTCCATTTTCCCACACTTCGAATACATGTCTACTAAACAGTTCAACAAACTTCCTCTAATCCTAAACTTATTATCAACGATGTAAAGATGCAATCTTTTCCCCGTCTCCAAATCCTTCAACTTAGTACATGTTGAAAACAAGCTAACCATTGTTATCTCATCTGGTAAAACCCCTACTAAGCAACATTTCATCAAATAAATCCAATGCTTCCCTATACATTCCCTTCAAAACAAAACAAGAAATCATTGTATTCCAACTAATAACATCTCTATGGGTCATTTTCGCAAACAATAGGCATACTTCCTTCAATTTCCCACATTTTGAGTACATACCCATCAAATTGTTGTTCAAAGACTTATTTCTTCCAAGCCCACTTTTCAAGATTCTCCCATGAACTTCGCTTCCCAATTTAACATCAAAAATCTTACAGCAAGCATGAATCAAGAAGTGAAAAGTGGAAATATCTAACAGCACACCTTGAGTTACCATGTGATAATAACCCACCAAAACTTCTTGTGGACAACCTTCTTTAAGCTTATTTTGTATAAGCGTGTTCCAAATTACGGATTCTGGTTCATAGGAATAGTTTAAAATCTGATGGACACAATCAAGGTTATTGACAGAGAGTAAAAAGGCAAGAACTTGACTTGTTATTTCAGGGTCATGAATGAGATTTGCAGTGATCAAATGGGCATGAATTGGTGAAAATCCTCTTATATCTGAACAAGATTTTAACAAATCTATGATCCAATGTGTTCTTAAAATTGAGTGGGATGTTTTGTGATTTAGCGTTGGTGGCTTGTGTTGAGAGGGGGAGAGAGAGGAGAAGAAGATATTTGGAAAAGTTAATGCGGCCATAGTTTGATGGTAGCCGGTGGTTCCCTCCTATTTTTTTTTGTAACGATATTGTTGGGATTGGATTGTGCTATTTAATTTACAGTTGTGGCCCATTTAAGTGTGAAACGAAGAGCATCAAGCCCATAATATCAATCCTGGGCTCTCATTATTACTCTGGGCTATAAAGTTTATTATTATTGTTTGAATCTCCCCGATTTTTCATAAAACCACATCCGAACAAAATCTGATGCCTCGCCATCACCACCAAAATCCCACCCCCTTTTCCCAACTCTCTTTTTGATTCTTCATGATAAAGTCTCAACTCTACATTTGTAAAAGCCATCAACTAGTTGTTTACTTTTTATTTTTTTGATGCGAGTAAACCTCACCTCGTGGAAAATATATTTTATGAGTTCAAGTGAGTGACTAAAACTCTGGTTGTCCCACTATTATAAGAGGTGTATATCCTGACTCGAACTCGAAATATGCTGTGTAGGTCGCAAGTCCTCAGCACGTTACGCCTCTTAAGAACAACCAGTTGTTTACAACATGAACATTGAACATAAAACTTTAATCCATGACTCAGCTAGCTTGTCCCCTTTATATGTGGTGCTGGTGTCGATGAAGAGGTAGGGTTTGGATTGGCTTAGATTTTTCTAGGCTAATGATTTTATTCAGCTCTCTGTTTTTTTCTTATCTTTCAATTCTTAGAGAGCTGAATACTGCTATCTAGTATCCATTTCCTTGTATTTTGTTAGCAGATGTGTTGATGGAGTGTTGCTGGTGTCGATGATGATTTGGAACAGTAACTGGTAGGATTTATAGAATATTACCGGTTGTAATTTGACCACCATAAAATTTCTTAGATAAACAGATACTATTCTTTTTTCATGTTATTATTATTCGGGTGCCATTTTATTTTGTATTAAAAACATCTCTTACGACTGCATCTACTGTATAAATACAATCACAATACCTAGCTGAATATTAAAAAACCATTATATAAATAAAGAAGAGCCGAGTTTCTTATACGAGGTAAGTTCATTATTCTTTATTCTTGATCTCTTATTTTTGTACTTAAATTGTGTTTTTCTAAGAATAGTTTTGATACACGCACCATCAATACATTCAGCTAGTTATAGTCAATATGATTGATGCTGGCGTCTAATAAAAAAAAAATATTTGACTAATAAACTACTTTAAGACACTTTACTGCATGGAATAAAAAGCAGACATTTATTTAAATAAAAGCAACGATTGGATAATCAATTGCGAATGGCATTGAAAATCACAAGGCCAACTGCTTTCTATTTTTATGCAAGTTGGTCGCACAAGATCATCACTGGAACCTATTTCAGCCGTAACCCTCTTAACACACGATACTTTCAGGAGCAGCAGTCACAACATCACAACATACCAGAAGCACAACAATCCCACACAAGATCGCAGGAACTTTTCTGCACAGCTATTCACTAGTTACTTACTCCCACCAAACCATGGTGATCTAAAGCACCTTCCGACACAGCATACCTGCGACCCTTTCCTTTTCCCTATAAACATCTGCTAACAAAATACAAGGAAATGGAAACTACAAAAGGAGAAACTTTATTTGCATGACCACCTTGACTGGTGGTTTCTTGAGGAGATCGTTCAATTGGGGGAGCGATAAAAGGAAAGACAGAATGATCGGGAAAGCGAGCCATCATCTCCAGGACAGCATCCGCCATTGTTTTTCTAACGACGTTGTCTTTGCAGCAACTTCTTAGCTTCTTGTTTGACGAGTATTATAGGACTTGCAGTTCAAGCATTTCTGAGCTACTACATGGAATTGCACTTCAGAGGACTTTCCACAATCATTGCAAAGGATTCTAACCTTCAGAACAGTAATATTATCAGTGTTAGTATATTTAGCAAGCAATAAGCCGGTGCGTCACCTTAAGCAAGCATATGGGGGTGGGGGGGCCAACCATTTTATTCTGGTAGTGTTCTGGCATTGGTGTAGCTGCAATTTCCATGTCGAATTTCTCCCATACCTTAGACATATCACAAACTGACTTCGAGCAAAGAGGGCAAGCATATCTGTAACAATAACAAGTAAAAAACTGTGAATTTCCAAACGGTTAAAGAAACAAACTTGATAACCCGGGATAAGGCTGCTGGAGGGAAACTCACTGATAATGATCCCTCATTTCCTTTAAGCAGCTCTTGTGAATGGTGTGTCCACATGGCAAGACAGTCACATCATATCTCGACTCAAATAAAAACTGCAACCATTTGAAATTAAACATCGGTCAGGCCCCAGTCACTAGAGACCAAAAATATTGATCATAAGGGAAAAAACATAACACGGAATAAAAGGTGTAATCTATATCTATACCTCAAAGCAGACAGGGCAGTCATGATGCATTGCGCCTTCTATGCAGGGGTGGCTATTCTTCAGAAGATTTGAGTAGCAGCAGCCTTCATGGTTTGATAGCATTCCAAGAATACAGGAAAACATCATCAAGTTAGTTATATTGTAAGCACCCATACAGTTCCAAACTAAAACTAGAAATGACAGGAGAATTGTAGCTTACCACATTTGTAACAATGGAAGAAATTCTCAAGCCCTCCAATTCTGCCAAAGCGCACGGCACATGCCAGTCAGATAAACATAATTACATCAAACTAGGGGGAAGATGTACAGGCGGAGAAACATAGTTACATAAGTGAAGTTAGTGCAAGAATGAAAAGATGTGTGAAGAATATGACCATCTGAAAATTACTGCGAGCTTTCAGGTGACATGGAACTTTTCCTTTTAATATCAAGAAAAGTTCTCACTGAAATTCTATAATTAATCAATAGTTTAGTGAAATAAACTTGCTCAGAAGCTCCGAACATTATTATCTCATCAATATGTTCAAAAGGAAAACCAAAAAGCATAAACAAGCATACCTGCAAATCCCACAGCCACCACAATGATACTGTTTCTTAGATGTCTGCAACAGAAGTGAACAGATTTGATTTGAGTTAGCAAGTTCATCTCAACAACTTATAAGACAGAAAAGATATGCAGAATCCTATAGCAGGCACAATCTCATTATAGCAAATTATACTGAAAGCTGGATACTGCCAAACTAATCCCTTCATTTCATGGCTAACCAAGCTATGTGATATTAAGCACTTACATCATCATCAAACAGCTTGCAAGTCTCACAGAAGTACTTTCCCATGCACACGCCACAGTTGATACAAACTTGTTGAACCTAATTATCACAGACAACAGGTGAAACATCAGTTTTGTAGCCAAATGCTGACTAAAAGCACAGGATGAAAACACAGAATAAAAAAGAACTGCCAAACTTCAGGTTTAGGGAATTTTTTTATATATTAACTACTATGTCAATACATGAAGCACGACTATTCAATTTTGACTTCTAAAGTTTCCTATCATCAGCCTTTTTTCTTTCTAGACGTTCTCAATTTAAAAGTGTCATTTACAAGTTGCAAACTTGGGATCAGAGGTCAGAATTGGTCTGCTAATGAGAAAAACTTGATGCAACAACAATAATACAAAAACTTACTAACCTCTTGTTCAGTGCCACAAAGTGAGCATATCACCTGAAAAAACACAAAAGGAGCATTTAGCAGATTGAATGGAAATAACAATGAAGGTTTACTGCAAGAACTCACAAAAGCATGATCAAAGAGAAAGGAACATGGCTACCTGTTTGGTTTCATGGCGTGGCATGTCATGTCTATGCTTCTGATCAACATTGATATTGTTCTGCCCACCAAGCATAACAGATCAGCACACATTCAAAATTACCATAACATATTGACCAAAAATTATCAGCTTGAGCTACATGATCATCAAATACATAAAGCACTTTTTTTATAAAAAAAAATACCTTTGCCTCATTATGACAATGGCGGCAATCAAATATTTCGTTACAGCAAGGTGCTCTGATACGGCACCTTCTCCGGTAGTGCAAGCATCTGATGACAGAGCACATCATATTAAGCAAGTACAACGGCAGGAAACTATTGAACTTTGCTAGGTAAACAGGAACAGACTCATACCCGTATTCCATTAATCCTTTATCTAGTATTTCAGAAGTTTCCACATTCATTGATTCTTCTGAGAAGATGTGATCTTCATTAAAATGCTGTGAACATGAGCCCATGTGATGAAATAGTCTGAAATCTTGAGGAACAAGATTCTCAATATGTACTTCTCCCATGGCAATATCTTCGGGCAATAATAGCAACTATCAAGAAGTTGGCAAATAAACCTGGAACACCTGCGCATTGAAATCAATTTAGAAAAGATTCTAAGACTTCAGAAGGCATATTTAGCACCCGATCAAGCCACGGAAACACTCCATGAGCTTTCTTGTACACGTCGGCAGATCAATTGAAATCAGCAACAACATAATCCAACTAACGCGGAACAGCTCCAAAGTCCAATCAGCTATACTCCCAAGAGAAGAATCATCAAAACAAGAAGATATATAAGTATAACTATAATGCAGCATTCAGGAACTCCAGAGCCTTCAGCCATGATTAGTAAGAATAGCATTGCATGATCACTCGATTCCTTGAAGAAGTCCCAGGACCATAGTCCAGTTACTCTGGACATGACAACCTATGGTAAAAGCAATACATCACACAATCAAACATGTTCTGAAAAGAAGAAAAAAAGATGGGGAAACAGTGAGAGTGAAGAAATGGGTTATTTTGATTGTCCATCAAGGACAGGCCTACCTCAAATAGCAACTCTGAAACCCAGTCTCCTCCAAAAATTTAACTTACCAAAACTTTAAAAGAAATTCTATCATCAGCACATCAGAGGTTTCCCTCTTGTCAAAGAAAGCCCATTCAAATCTCAGCCGCTCCCTCTCTATCTAAACCATGACCAGAAGAGTTATAACTTTATGGGACACACCATAAAGGAAACTTGCTCCTCTAATTACCAACTTTCCCAGACAAAATAGCAAATTTTTCTCCTGACTAAGGACTGACATTCAAATTTTTAAGGTATAAACAAGGATGAAAAAACTATCAATTCCTATTGCCCATGTTTCCATCAATGATAGATGGCACAGGGAAACGATCACTAACTTCTTCTGTAAGCAATCTTGAATTCCATTGAATGAAAAGAGAGTAGATGTGGAATTTCTGAGCATGCTGTCTGGTGAAAGGAGGAGATGACGGACCGAGCTCTAACTGTGGAAATTCACTGGTGAAGCAATAACCATTATTTCAGTTATTAGGTGTTTCAACCCCCTGCTTCATTGTATGTTTATGTTTAGAAACACGAGAAACAAACAAGAAGCTCTTTGTGCTTAGCTTACACCCCCAACACTGGTCAAGATGGCATTATCCACGAAGAACAGGGTATAAAAAACCTAACTTTATGCAGGCACCCACCAACCTTGAGCACATGAACACCTGCAATTTAGGGCATATCCTGCAGAAAATCCCTAAATGTAATGCTACCCCAACCCTTCCCTGTACAACTTCAGGATTACAGAAAGGGCCCTAACTACACCGACTTCTCCGCCTACGAGATTTCTGAACTCCACTCGCATCATTCCTATAAAACTCCACTCACTTCAGTAACAAAATGCTAAAACTAGCAGAAATTACTAAAGAGACAACACTGTTCTAAACTACATCCTTCCAACAAACTCTTGGAAAGCTAGTCCTATGTTTAGTTAGATGTCTTTCAAAAAAGGGGAGAACATGATATGAAAACCCATCTCTTTTCTCTACCACCAAGATTTTAATCAGTTCACGGCAACCTCAGTCAACCACCAAACTGTAGACCTAAATTACCTTAAAAACAGTTAAATAAGAATGCCTCGTGCCCCATTAAGAGCCTCTCTAAGTTAGAAACTCTTCCCGGGACTTCCACCTGTTGAATCTTTAGTTTTGCACGTGTAATATTAGTAATCACAAACAGCTCATCGGAAAGTTTCTTTCACGTTAATTCACAGAGAGCTCTGAAATCCGCACAGCAGTTGACGAATAATCCACAGGAAAACAAAACACCCACCTCTGTGGATTCAAGGGCTCCCTGACGAAAAAACATTGAATTCCACAAGCACTTCCTTTCTCAAAATTCAATAGACAAATACACCTATTTATCCAACATCATCCTCAAACAAAAAATACATTTCACATCAAAAAGACAAACAGCAAGCATCACCGATTCACCATACATCAATTGAGCAAAATAATAGACAAGCAATAAAATCACGAAAACTTTCTCCGTGATTGCGCGATTAAAACCCCATAAGGACACGTCATAATACACAGACAAAAAAAAAGATAAAAACAAAAATTCAAACATTGAAACCTCACATTTCCCGATAACCAAAAGTCGACATAACTGTCATCACATTTCCTTTTCTAGCACTCAATTTTCTCAGAAACCAAACAAAACTTAAATTACGTCTATGAATATTTTAGCACACACCTAATAAAAAGTAAGCTACGCTAGAGCCAATCAGGGAATTAAAAGAGAGTATTATCAAATTGAGTGATTTTTTTTTAATCAGAAAAAACGAACTTTCAACCGCCGATCCGAAGTTTCGGTGGTTTAAACGGTAAGATCCGATGGTTGTTCTAGGAGCTCCGATAAAAAATCTTCTTCAACTTCTCGTTATTTCTTAGACTGTGCGCTGTGGGGAGAGAATGTGAGGGGGAATTGAACGGATTTTTTGCTTATATAGGAGAAATCCGGGTTTACGAGAGGAGAGATTCGAGAGAGTTCGAGATTTTTTGTAAGTGAAAGCTGTGGTTTTACTTTTCTTGTCTGTCGACAGGTAAGGGTACAATATTACGTAAACACCCCTATATACGCATAAATATCTTCAATTTTGGAGCTGGTAAAGTGGCTGGGTTATGGTACAACTGCATATACGGAAATATCTTGCTTGCTCTTTGATACGCCTTGATCAAATATTGACTCATCTATTGGATCATCAATTATCATTATTGACCTGCGCTGTGGAAGATAAAAAAAAATGTGTTTGTTTATTTACATTTGAATTGGATATTTATGGTTGGTTTAATATTGTGTTTTAAAAATATTTTGGTCAGACCCTAGATTGGTCAGGTCTAGTGGCTTTAAGGGTTACAAGACTCAAACTTGTGACCTATAAGGAATAAATCTAGGGCTTGACCAATTGAGCTGCATCGCTCAAGATTATTTGTGTATTGATATATTTTAAATTATTATTTTTAAAAAATACAACTATATCTTATTTTGTATATTTATTTTTTAATATGAGTGTTCGAGTCAATTGACACGTGTCTTGATGAATCTTACAAATTCTAAAATAAACGACCAGTTAAACAACTTTTAGTGGCCCTAAAGGTTGCAAGACTCAAACTTGTGACCTCTAGTAAGTAAACCTGGAGTATGTGCATCCCTTAGAGTTATTTGTATATTGTTATATTCTATAAGAATGTTTGCTCAACAAATGTATGGAATTGCATTAACTTATAGTTTTGATGTGTTTTAAGAATATATTTTTTCATGGTGTTTATTTTTATGGTTTTAATTTATTGATATAAAAATAAAATAATATATTTTTAAATAAAAAATATTTTGAAAAGTACTATGTATTATCACGATAGATAAAGTTGTTAAGTCATTGTTTTTTTTTAAAAAAAAAAAAAACGTATCCTGTACCTTAAAATTATGTAATTATAACGATTTTATAATAGTTTATTTGAATTATTTGTAAAAAGACCTTCGGTTAGAAGAATTTAGCTAGATAAATAGTCATTCATTGCTAATCATGACTGTGGATCTCGTGAGCTGGCACCAAATTAATGGTTGATGAGTTGTTAATTCATGTATTAGTAAATATAAGATTGAATTTCAAGAATTAATACTATTATCTAAAGATATGCCAATTATTACAAAAATAAAAAAGGCCAATCATTGTTCTGAACACAAATGGTTGTCCATTGAGCGAGGAAGACTACGATACTTACTGTGAGCATGCTCCATAAAACTTTTCCCCAGACAGATAAGTCGGTCACATCGAGAATAGGTCCTGTTCGGAGAAGAGAAAGGTATGATCATCTCTTGAAAGCGAAATCAACGGTGGGCGTATGAGACAAGGATAGACCTAGCATGACGTGATCACAGCTCTCTATCAACGGGAGGCAAGCCAGAGACCAACTTCTGTCACCGAGTTTGTCTTAAATCCTTTATGCTTGACCCAATCTTTTAGCAGACTGGGTCAGGATTTAGACCTGGGTGACGTGGATATATTAGATTGGTACTGGAAAAAATATCTCTGAGAATCTGCCACGTAAATTGCAAGGTTGGAAAAAATGGCTCCATGCTTATCATCGTACCGAGAAAAATTATAAAGATTACCGGCACATGATGTGAGAAATATATATTGAATTTGACAGGGATCCTTGAATATTCAAGCATAGATTATCGTGATGTGGAGGGTAAGATCTAGTAAATCCAAGCCAGTGCAGCCAGACCTATACGTGGAAATGATAGTCACGTGATAACGGTAGGATACTCGCCGTATTTTTTAGTAATATTTTTAAGAACATTTGTATATTATATATATTTATTTATTAAGTTATAATTTATGTATCAGATAGTTAAAGATGTTTTCAGTGTATATTGAAAATGTAAGAGGTTTTGTTGCATTTTATAATATGATGAATAATAAATTTGAATATTGAGAAAACAATTTTAAAAATATTAATCAAAATAGCACTTGATGTTATATAATATAAATAATTTTCATTGTAATTAGTTTTGAAACTAATTAATTTAAGTTAATTAAATAAATTATTAAAATTAAATGATCTAGTAATTATACATGACACATGTTGTCAGGCTGTCAAATAATTTGAATGAAACGTTATTTTTTAAACTCCATGTAGATACATTGGTAAGAAGAAGTGTGCCTCTAAACTTTGCAGATATATTAATCTGAAATAATTTTATTTTCTTATAGATATTTAAGATATTTGTTCGAATTATATAAAATGAATTTAAAAAAAAATCACACACATAAAAATCAATTTAATTCATTTCAGTTTTGGTTTTGCATTTTAAAAACAGTAAATCAAATTAAGAAAAATAAATTGAAAAAATAAATCGAGGCTGTAATGGAAAAAAGTCAACAAAAAAATAGTTCATCCTGACCTATTCAATTTTAACAAATGTGAAACCAAGTGAACTAATCAGACATGCAAGTTTGGTTAGATTTCATCCGGTTAAATCTAGTTTTTTCCTGTCCCTAATCATTGGCCAAGCAGTACTAAAAAATAGAATTAGCAGTTCAAATTACAAGCTAGTTTGATTCCCAGTGAAGTTTACTAGTGTAGTTTGAGATATAATGCACGTGTTGTAATAGTTCAGCATGTTTTTAAAATGTTTTTATTTTTAAAAATAAAAAATATTATATATATATATATATATATATATGAGATTTTTAATAAAAAAAAACATTTTCACAAACACATCTCCTGCTAATACGTCGAAGAACATATTTGTTGTCCTGTATGCATTTTTTACTGTTTAATCTTTTGATAATTTGACTCTATCAATAATATAATTATAAAATTTGGTCTATTTTATTTTAAACAACAACTTAAAACGGTATTATTTTAATAAATAAAAAAATCAGACTAAGATCTAGCTTTGATATGAAAATGCTAGGTCGCTTAGGGCTTTGATGGTGTCATTGTATTTTCTTACATTCACGTTACGTAGCAAATGTGTGACCAAAAGCTTGACACGTCAGTCCCTAATTATTGCACAAAAACCAGTACTAATTATTAAGCTAATCACTCTCCTCAATCATTCAAGTTTTTTAACACGGGAGTAAATGATACGTGGCATTGGATGTCATCATCGAGACCTTCAACACTAGCCTTTACCTACAATTATGAAAGTCTACGTGGCACCGTGCTCGTTGTTGATAAAACCTTACCTGAATCATGAGCAAGTAATTGATCACGTTCAATCTACAAATTAGTTTCGAGTGCCTGCTACTATTTTTTTTTATTAATGATTTGTAGGTTCGGTCAATTTGTGTCTATATGAACTAGACTGAAATACGAGACCATAAAAAAACAATTTTTAATTTTAAAGTTGCATCATTGGACTACCTACTACATGATTATCTGTTATTATTTTGAAACAAGTATGATGAGTTCAACTTTGTATATATCTATAGATATAGAAGAATTATTATATTAAATGGAATAATTATTATAGATATAGAAACATGAAAATTTATCAAAGATTGTTTAAAACAAGACACAAAACCTTAGAATATAGCAAGTTCAATGAGCACTCAATTTGAAGACGAGGAGTAAGTTAGAGTAGTTCACCAATCAATTTGACAAAGAGGAGAACGGCCGGCGGTGGAGTTGCCACCCCATGCGTTGCCCATGAACTAACGTGTTTAATTCGACCACTCGTGCATGACTTTGTTCTTTACATCGACAAATCCATTTCTCTCGGGCATTGATTAATCTTTTTTTTAGTTACAATGTATTTTTAAATCAATTTTGTTGTGGTCTCAATTTATATAAAATAACTATTTTAAAAAAAAAATACTGTTATTTTTTTTTGAGCATGAGGATATTCATACACTGGCTTGCAAGATTTTAAAATTTCAACTAGGATAAAAACAAACATGCTAGCTCAACTATTTATTTCAAGTCTTTTTTTTTCTTCTAGTGTTAAAGGAGTCGTGTGAATGTATTCTTGAAATTATATTCAATGATTTAATTTTTTGAGTTGAGATATTTTTACAAGATATAAAAAGTTTAAAATATTTTTTAAATTTGGCTTAGCCCACCAAATAAATCTATTATTTTGAATTGATACTTTGACAAGGTATTAAAGTTTTAAAATATGACTTGGTCTATCATATAAACCTAGTGCCCCGTGCAATATAGATCATAACTAGGTTCGAGTTTGCTACCGAATCAAATTAAAAAGTTATCCCAAACAAAATTTGCTCAACAAATTTTATTTCCATCGAAATATTATTGATTTTATTAAAAACACCCAATAAACTCAAGTCTACTCATTGATCCACGTGTTCTATAACTATAATAATAAAGTGATAAGTAACTCAAACCCTAATTATCCTCATTCTATCTACTAAAACTAAGCACAAAATAATCATAAATTTGTCTTGGTTTTAAGTTTTAAAGAATTTTCTATTAAAGAGTAATGCAAAACCATGTTTAAAGACTCATTGAATGTTTCAAACCTCCACTTTAATTCTTCCATTGCATAAACTAATTACGTTCCGTCCTGAATCATGAACTCAACCAAATTCTGAATCCAATGAAGCCCAATGGGCTCCTCATTTTATTCTTTTTAGCATACAGGCCAGGCCCAAACTATGGTGACCTTAGAAGACAAGTCCATGTCGAAGACTTGCTGTAGCGAATCACTGGGCCATGAAGACAATTCGCTAAGCCCATAGCCTCACTTACACGTGCACGCGGCATCCCAAAGCCCAAGACTGGTGGATGCAGTGATCCAAGACCAAGAGGAAGAAAATTGAGTGGATGGTCACGAGCGCCGTGGTGAACCAGCAGAAGAAGGGGGGTCTTGTCTGCCCGCCCCCTGTGCCGCTCTGCATATGATATTGTTTTTAAAATGTTTTTGAAAAAAAAAATATTTTGTATAATTAATTATTTTTGTATTATTAGATTATTTTTATGTGTTGGTGTTATTTTATTTTTTTTAAAAAATAAAAAAGTATCATTTTAATATATATTTTTAAAAAAAACACTTTTCAAAAGCAAACTCAACCACAATAACAGATATACACACATGTTTATTAATGCATCTCAAAAGTGTTTTTAAAAAAAAATCAAAATTTTTTATTTTTATTTTTTACTTTAAATTAAATTTTATTATTATTTTAGATATTTTTATGCACTTATATCAAAAAAATAATTTTTTTTAAAAAAAATATTATTTTAATACATTTCAAAACTAAAATAACTTTTAAAATCAAACACAACCACACCCAAAAAAACAGACACGTAGACGTGTGTAGTATAGGCGCCGACGGTTTAGCCATGAGAGACGTCAAAGCTGTGGGGTCCACACATCACATGTCTATGTCTGTAGCATACTTGTCATTTTCCTGGACCCGCATCACTGCTTGCTATCTCTTCAAATGTTACGTCACTGATATTTTTCTCAAGTGGGCCATGGCTCGGGCCTGCAAGATAGCCAGTTGCTCTCACGTTGCATAGAAGCCTGATGAGCTCACAATTCGTTATTACGGTTAACATCCTTTATTTTATTATCACAGTAATCAAGGAGAAATGTCTTATGATTGACGAGGTATGGTCCAACAGAAATTCTTACAGCACGACTATTTAATCATATGAATTTTGATCGAACCATGTTCATTTATGGATAATAAAATATAAATGTTGTTTTTCCATGTTTCGTGAATCATGTGTACGGACCATGAGGACAGATAATGTTTTTTTTTGGTTTAAACCTAACTATATCCAGTTCTGATTAATAATTTAAGTCATGCCACTCAAAATTTATATTTTCTTGCATCTTATATAATGTTATTTTACTAGTGCACCGATAAACTCAGAAATAAATATAATATAAAGAGATTGATATTGGATTTTGGGTGCATAAAATATAATTTTACAGCATTAATTATCAAATACCCCAAAAAAGAAAAAGAAAAAATAAATTAGCAACAATTTCTGACACATTTTTCCCCGTCAATATACAACTCAGCACAGTAAAAAGAGAGGTTGAACTGGTAGATGAGAAGCGGCAACGGCCCATAAATGAAGCTGTCCGGCAAATGCTGCTGTACCGACTGACTCGTCTGACTGAGAAATTGTAGCCTTACAGATAGTAGAAGATTTGTACCCCCTCCTCTGAGTTAGAGTTTCTTTTTAATGTTGTTTTAAAAGTATTTTTTTTTAAAAATAATTTAATTTTTTTATTTCAAATATATTTTTATATTATTTTCATATAATGATATCAAAAATAATTTTTTTAAAATAAAAAAAATACTATTTTTAAATAAAAAATATTTTAAAAAATAATTTCAAATATATTATTATAATAACCAATAAAAATTTATATGATCGTTAATTTAAGAATATATGTTATTAATCGAGATGTATATAAATTGGTCCGTACATATATATATATATTAATAAAATAAAATGAAATAAAAGAGTAGGACCTACAATCCCGCTCCTAGACTCTTCTGCCCCCTCTTGAAAGGGAACTTGGTAAAAGTTTTAAAAACTGTTACAAATGTGATGATTGTTTGAATTCCTGTTTTAGGGTTCGTAATCAAGTTTCTTATCTGACTAAGATAAGGCTTAGGTGGAGGAAAAATGCGATACTATTTTGAGCTCCTGTTGTACGGCTAGTAACTGATGTCTGTTTCTCAGTGCATCGTGAAATGTTTTTCTTAGATGTTTTTTTATTATTAAAAAAAATAAAAGTGAAAAGTTTTTTTGTTTTTTTGTATAAAATATCGTTAAACATATCTATAAAGCATTAATTTATAAAACAAATGAAAAAACCAGCTAAACTACATTAACAAACGCACCCTTGAGTGTATGTTAATGCAATGCGGTGTATTTTTATATATTAAAATAAAAAATAGTCAATTTTAAAACATCATTTTTGTTTTATTTTTCAAAAAATAAAAAATAAAACACTTTAAGAAATTTGGTACGGTGGGCCTTGAACCCTTAATGTGTTACAACCGACAGCCAAATATCATACTTCGCGAATTTCAAGAAAATAAGCTCCTCATAGTCATTTATTTGCAAGAGCACCAAGCTGCTAGACTGTTAGCTTGCGTGGTCTAAATTGTTTTAGTAATTTTTTTGCAGTGATTTAAATTGTTTGTTTTTTTAGAAATTATTTTTGATATCAACATATGAAAAATAATTTAAAAACATAATTTATTTTTAATTTCAAGTACCAAGCTGCTAGGCCATTAGTTTTCCTGGGGGATTATTAGTGTCTGTTTGGTAGTGTGGTTTAACTTGCTTTTAAAAATATATTTTTTTTTGTTCAGAAATGCATCAAAATGATATTTTTTATTTTTTTTTTTAAAAATTATTTTTGATATTAATATATGAAAATGATCTAAAAACAAAAATTTCAAAAAGCATTTTTAAAACAAAATAACAAACACTTCCTTACTAATGGCCAGAAAATAGAGCCGAGTCTTCATGAGAAAGAAGCACCGAGAAATTTGCTATTAAAACTAGGAAAGAAGCATGACTCATTCACTCATTCATATCTCATACTGGCCTCTCTCTTGTGACTAGCTCCTATTATTTATTGTTCTCATTGCCTTCGAAATCACTCTCAAATCTACGCAAAATTTCTACCTTCAAAATCTCTTCCTCCATCGCCACCTCTCTTGCGCTTTCTCTCTCTAAATCCAGAAGAAATCAAAGAAAAAACCACGAGAAACAGAGAGAGGATCCCGTTTTCTATTACAGAACAGAGATCCGTACATGTTCACTGGCGTCTGATGAAGGCGAAGATTCACATTCTTCCATTCCTTACCACTCTCACTCTCATTGGCCTAACCACAGCCCAGCACCACTCTTTTTCTAGCAATGCTGCCCCTGGAGACTTGCAAACAATACATGTTAAACAAAGCCAGAGACAGCTTTTACGTTACAGAGAGGAACTTGATATGGAGGATGAGTATCTGATGTTACCAGCTTGCCTGAAATTCGACAACCCTAGACTCAGAAAGTGCCTACATTGCACTCCAATCATGGAAGCTAGCCATAATCTCGGATCCGTTGAGCCTCACATCGAACTGGGAGGGATCCAACGTTTGCAACTACACTGGTGTCTTCTGTGCCACTTCTCTCGACAATTCGTCGATTCAAACTGTTGCTGGGATTGATCTAAACCATGGCGACATGGCAGGGCACTTGGTCGAAGAGCTCGGGCTCCTGACAGACATTGCCTTGTTCCACATCAACTCCAACAGATTCTGTGGGAAAGTACCGAATACTTTCAAGAAACTAAAACTACTCTACGAGCTGGATCTGAGCAACAATCGTTTTGCGGGCAGGTTTCCTCACGTTGTTCTTGATCTTCCGAAGCTCAAGTATCTCGATCTTCGATTTAACGAGTTTGAAGGTGATTTGCCGAAAGAGTTGTTTGACAAGGATCTCGACGCAATATTCATAAACCACAACAGGTTTGCTCTTGAATTACCTGATAATTTTGGTAACTCACCGGTTTCTGTTATTGTTCTTGCAAATAATAAATTCCACGGATGTTTTCCGACAAGTTTGGTTAACATGTCCAAGACCCTAAATGAAGTGATTCTCATGAACAATGGCTTGCACTCGTGTTTACCTAGGGAGATAGGACTGCTTAAGAAGGTGACAGTTTTTGATGCGAGTAATAACAAACTCTTCGGGTCTCTGCCTGAAACCATCAGAGAAATGGAGAGTCTAGAACTGCTAAATGTGGCACATAATATGCTGTCAGGAAATATCCCTGATGGCGTGTGTCTGCTTCCACATCTTAAGAACTTCAGTTATGCTTATAACTTTTTTACTGGTGAACCACCGGCGTGTTTGGATTTGGAAAGTTTTGATGATGGCAGAAATTGTTTGAGGAACAGGCCCGACCAGAGATCAACTTTGCAATGTAAAGTGTTCTTGTCTAGGCCAGTTCAGTGTGAGGGTTTTAAATGTCGCAAGTTCGATCCCTCTCCACCGCCACCTTCACCAGCTCCTCCATCAGCATTACCCTCACCACCCTCTCCATCATCAATGCCGCCGCCACCCCCAATACATTATGTTCCATCTCCGCCCCCGCCTCCCCCCTTCTACTCACCACCACCACCTCCTGTTTATCAATCACCACCCCCACCCCCACCACCTCCAGTTTATCAATCACCACCCCCGCCAAACCCACCTCCACCACCTCCTGTTTACCAATCACCACCTCCGCCACCCCCTCCGATTCATCACCACCACCACCTCCCTCATGTGCAGAACCCCCTCCACCTCCATCACCTCCGCCATGCCATGAGCAACCGCCTCCTCCATCACCTCCAGTTCAATACCTGCCGCCTCCACCTCCTCCAGTATATAATTCACCGCCACCAGCTCCAGTGTATAATGGTCCATTGCCACCAATTAGTGGCATACCTTACGCATCTCCACCACCTCCGCCGGTCTACTAAATTTATGATTCTTTCGAGATTTCTCCTTTCACCAGCCCTGCAAGTCGCAGTTACTTGCCTTGTATTCTTGGTGACAAGGGGAAGAGACGGACGTATTTTTATTGCAATCATCCAAGAATTGTTTCACATAATTGCGTGTAGCAGAATTCAAGTCGAATAGACGTTTGGAGATAGAAAACAGCATCAGGAAAAAAAGTGTAGCAGGATGAATAAGTTTCCCTATATTTTTATAATTGAATTGCCATGCTTGTTTTTGAGTAGCTAATAAGATGAACGATGTAGAGAGAAACAGTAGGTTTGCAGGGATTGTAATTACATATGTGAGATCCATCTTAGCTATTTATATGTGATTTCCAATGGAAAGATCTAATGTTTGCTTCAATGTCATTGTTTATTCTGTTGTTATACTTCTAGCTCTCTGGTCACCTCCGTTTTCAGCATACATCAGCCTCCTCTTCCTGGGGTTTCTGCTCAATTTTACTTCAGAACTCGTTCATGATTCACTCGTTCTAGTTTCAGATTCAGTTCCAGTCAAAGCCGTGTTTGTCTCAAAAAAAAATTTGATTGATGATGTAAAAATGATTTTTTTTAAAAAAAATATATTATTTTAATACATTTTTGAACAAAAACTATTTTCAAAAAAACAATCACCATCCCAAACCAGCACTAAAACTCTTTAAGGTGTGGACATAACTCATCGAGCTACCCATGACAAGATCCTTTCATCTTTATTATCACAAGATCCATACATGGGAGACCCTTCATATGAAACTTGGAAAGATGAGAAAGGTCCCAATTGTCTGTGGCCGCGTCCCAGCACACATTCATCACGGGAACTTTAAGAACTCACTCTCTAATCTGCCTACTGGTCTTCCATGCTTACTCTGTGATTGCAAGACAATTAATGAAACACCTACCAAGGTAATATAAAACAAGAATCAATGGCCCTAATCTAATAACTATCCCGTGCTGTTACTGTTCAAATTCACAGCTCATGATCCGAAATGGGGTCTTTGAAGGTTGAGTAATCTTTGGCCACAACATTTTAGACAACCTTAAATTTCCATGACACCAACATGAAGAAGTTTTTCAAGTAATGACATGGTTGCCAGATAAGATAACAGTTCTGCTCCAACGATAATTTAGTGCAGTGAAATAGAGAAACTTAAAAGTTAGTCCTTGCAATAACCTGGCTCGCATTCTGTGATTACTTTTGCTAGTACCTTGTTGTTTCAAGGAATCTGGAAATTACAAGGATCAATTTGAAGAGAGAATAAAGTGGATGATAGATTTGTAGTCCATGTGGGCCTTCCTAAAAAGCAACATGTCACAAGAAAAGATACAGTTGAACAAACAGTTCATTAAAGATATCACCTAAGATTGGACTTCTCATCCACATCAGCACATGATCCTGAGGGTAACACCTCCTGGAGAAACATAAATTATTTCTTTTTATATTTGAACCTGAATCTGAAGCAGGAAAGAGTGAAAGAATAAATGATCCATACTAAGAGATATTGAATTAAGATCCTTATGGCTGGTAACTTATCCATGTCCATGTGTTTATACTTGAAGAACCATTTAAGAATGCAATGCAATACACCAACATAAAATTTTGTTCCCTAGTTGCCTATTCAAGAAAACAATACCATGAATCTTACCCACTGCCCCAACCCACTTTTTTGGCAATGATTTTTTAATTATTTTTTTTAATTTCAATTACTTCCTTCAAAAGTAAACTCACTGGCAATTGAGCTTTGTATTTTTTCAATTTACTTTTATGAAGACAAATCACGAGTTTGAAAAGGTAACTCGGTTGACATGAGTTTTTGCTACTAATTGTTTTTTTTTTTATCTCAATTTTATCCATCAATATTGGATATTGAATTGTTTGAGAATTATATTTTGTGATTTATTTTGATCTGCTCTATATAAGATTATTTTTATCTCATGACTCAAGCCACAAGTCCAGGTTTGACATGTTAATCTTGGTTGATTAAAATTGTTTTATGGTATTTTTTTTTCAATTTTATTTTTTAACACTAGATTGATTGAAGATTTAACTTCATTTTTTTTTAATTTGCTTTCTATTATTGGGTTACCTTAGTTTTATAACCTGGGTTATAAACTTGACAAGTTAATCCAGGTTAACTCAAGTTTTTTTTTTCTTCACAATTTCATCTTTTAACATTGAGTTTTGTAAAAACAAATTTATAGGATTATTTCATCTCATGACTTAGTATGCAGATTGACGGGTTGGCCTGAATCAATCCAAAATACTGTCATCTCAATATTTATTAAAAAAATCACATCTTAAATATTTATTTTAAGCCAAACCATGTTTTTACCTGTCATTCAAGCTGTCTTTAGATCCACCAAAAGGATCGAGTCATGTTAGATCATTTCTTACATTGTTTAATTTTTTTTCTACTACAAAAAATATTAGCAATGCCTATTTTTTTAATGTAAAAAAAATAATTAATTGCATAACAAATAATCTAGAAACAACTAAAAATCTTGTACCATCTTCTCACCCCATTTAAGAAAGGCCTTAGATTTATTTTGGAGATTAAGATAAAGGAAATCATAATTTATTCAAAACATCTTTGGTAACAGCGTCCAGTCATCCCCATTACAAACTTTGGTTCATATTTGTCTCTTAAGACTCAGCTTTTCCTGCTCATTTTTTATGTCAGGTCAGCCAAATCAGAAGATGAAAACAGGGAGAAACACCCAATTTATTAATTAACGAAGAATTTGTATCTCCCTTGATTTTCCTTCTAGTACCTATCGATTATGCAGAATAAAAAAGAAAAATTGCTCTACAATCACACACATATATAACTTACATGCTAAAGATGACTCTACTTTATTTTGCTTGGCGACCTCACTGGATCAAACCATGAAACATGGCGTCAACACAGGCCATCTGTGATACAGTCAACAAGACAAATGAAGTAAGAAACGGCGAGAGACAAAAATGTTATCAAGACAGAAAACTAAGAAATCGTGCATCATATGAATATGCCTGTAGAGCTATTACCTTCTGCCAATGCACAGGTATATACCCAGCACTAAAACCAAGCAACCATGGATCCCACATGATACATTCCCTAAATCAGAGAAACAGAAAAATGTTAGCTTGATTGAAAAACAAAAAAAATTATAAACAAAGAACTATCAGAGGCCAAACTCATCAAGACAGAACAAAGAACAGGTTCAACAGCTGAACTCGACGAAACCTGAATTAACACATACCTGTTTCTCTTTTTTCCTATTGTTTTTGGTTTCTTTATTTCTTCCCCAGCTATCAAAGTAATATACTAAGAATGTTCAATGATTAGTATTGAAGGCAATAAAATGTACCTTCACAGGCAAAATCCCTGAGTTTCATGAGTGCAAGTTTTGAACTCGTCAAAGCTGGTGCAAGTTCGGTCTGGTTCTGAGTTAGCTTGCCAGCAGGTCAAAGGACATAAATTCACGTTCTCATTCAAAACCTTGGCCAAATGGAAAAGCCTTCAAGCTGGAAAAAAAAGAAGAGAAAAATGCGCTCTATCACCTTTCCAGTAGCTCAATCAATGAAGGAGTAGGAAAAGCAGAAGACTATCTCCTACTTGAGAGTTCATTTCAGGCATTGATGGCTGGAGCGACCCATTGTTAGACAAGTCTTCCAAACCTTTGATATCCTGTTGCAAGCGGCTAACACGCAAAATTGCATGCTCAAGAACCAGCGGATCATCGGGGGGATTCTGCAGAAGGGTAAGCAAGGCCTGGCGATAAACTTGAGATGCCAATAACGGCCTTGCAACCTGTCGATTTTTACATAGAATTGCCACCTTGATGACATGCTTACAGAGATTTCCCTGTCTTGACCAGGGACAGTCACAGAGGGAAAACTCAGAACCAGGGTTCCAAAGTGTATATGCCAGACTTCTATCGGTTTGGGAGATGACTTTTGCAAGCTGTAGATTTTGTTCATCCAATATCACATCTACATCAGGGATTTGCAGAGCCTGATACCAAGCATTAGTTAAGAAAAACTTGTCCCTTGCATTTGTGAAATACCCAGTCTCTGCACTGTATTGATCTAACCAATATAAGGAGTGGAATCCGGTTGTCAATGTGTGGATCAACCAGTCAATTCTTGTATACGAATTAGCATGTTGCTGATCAAAAAGCTTGGATTTCAACCTTAAGTGATAGAATTCAATTGCAGCCTGGGGCTCCATACTGGCTACAGGGAGAGACCTTATGCTATTAATCCACAACTCTGTAACACAAGAAGGCAGGTTTTAACAAGCATCTGATATTAAAAGTTACAGCTATAAACTGTATTGAAGGAATAATATAGGCTTTTAATTTCATTCAGTAGCTATATGGAGGAGCTGAATGAAAATGAATATGATGCTGTTATTGAATAAATCAGTGCAGAAGTTATTAAATCTTTCACTTTTTTCTTCAATTATATGCCCACTTTACATCATGAATACTTTAGTCAAACTAGCTATCATTTGTAAACTAAGTTAGAATTTATTATTCAAAGCTAATCTCATTAAAATCTAACACTCCTCCTTGAGATTTGCTTTGGACATCCCCAACTTCATCTTTACAGAACATTGTTCTTAGATAAGTCTTCCAATATTTATGATTTTATGGAATGAATAAATGTGATTCATTCCAATATTTATGATTTTATTTTTGTTCTTCAATTTCTATCAATTTCAGATTTTAGATCTTTTCCAATTTTCCAACAATAAGATGTCATATGAATAATGTGTTACATTTGGAAGACTTATCTAAGAACAATGTTCTGTATTGTTCTTCAATATGCAGCTGTTATTTCAAACATGGTTAAAAATCCTTCTTTCCAATATTCCTTTTTTCTATATGTAAACGCCTCCCATTTTTTAGCACCAAGTGAATAAAATAAAAAAATCCCTATTTCATTACAGAAATTATTTCGAGATCAAAGTTGGAATAAATAAAATCCTATTTCAACAATGCATGATTATATGTGAAATTAGATGGTTGAAATATAACATGGCAAAACAATTTACACCATGAAGATTCCTCCACGAAACAAGGAGAAGATTTTGATTCTCAGACAAGAAACATATACCTATATATGGCAACCATCTCCTCTTGAAATAATCCATAAAGATACATTGGTCAACATATACTTGCATGAACTCTTCAACTGCATCATCAGCATTTGACCCACCTCTTGTAGAATACAAAATCCAACCCAAGTGCTTAAACATCTCTCGCTGGACATCAATGTTGCAGCATTTCTTTAAAAGACTTCTCATCCAAGCACGGCGAACGTGCCAGGTACATAATAGGGACCGACATTGGAAAGCCACTCTGCAATTATGAACCACGTTGGAATTTAGATTCCCCATTGAAAGTTTGGGTCAAGCACATGAAATTGACAGTCCCTGCCAAAAAAATTACCTTATGAAAGAAATATCAAAAGAAGGATCATCCACTAAAAAGGCATTTGGCCTCCAACTCGGGTCCTTGCTTCGGATTCTTTCAGCCAAAGAACCAATCCATTTGTTGATATCTTGAGTAACAAATGAGGAGATAATGATCCAAGCAACCGGAATTGCATTTTGAGAAGAGTCAAAAACCAGTAAAGTACACAGGGGATACTGCAATGAGGAAAATTACCAAGTGAATTGATATAGACTTGATATCTATAACACCTTTTTATATTCCACAGTAAAGCAATTTAATTCTTCCTCAACTTTTAGCCAGGATATTTTTTAATCAAGGTGTTTGGTCCATTTGAAAGATCTAATCCACTATATATCGATGAATTTGAAGGCATAAGTATAAAATAAAGGCCCTTGCACAGTTGTATTCCTTGATTCGTGGTCGTGGAAGGAAGAATTTGGAGACTTGGAGGTTTTGAATTTTTACAAATTGCTGCTCTTAAGACCGGAGCCTGCACCCTTATGGTTGCAAGCCCAAGCCCAGAATGATTCAAAATTTTGCAATCATAAGATATTTAATACTGAAATGTGTCAACCGCCAATATTTAAGAAGAAATTTTCAAATCCTTGAAAATTTTGCATGCCAGTGCCTTCATACATAACCATGAAAAATCAAAGAGTTCTTAAATGAGCATATTACCTTGAGTTTCTTCAAGCCAAATGTAGAATGAGAAGCTACCGAACCACTATGTCCGTAACGGATCATCTGCTGCAGCTGCCAATCTGTCTGTATCCCCAGAATAAAAGGTTCTGTGCTTGACATATCTTGGAAGAAAAAAACATGCTTCTGATGGCGCTGCACCCACATCCTTACACTGAATTCATCATTGGCATGCAATTTGTAAGATGAATTACGAACAATCCTCTCCATGTTGCGAACATCATTCCGAGTAAGAAAATCATCTCGGTTGAGGGGGCCACCACGCCCCTGCACCACCTCTGCATGATGCTGGATTATATTGTCCAAAGATATTCCAATATATAGTAAAGACATCACTTTCTGGCGCAATTCTTCTGAGATTCTTGGCGCATACATAGCTCTTGTCCCCACAGCATCCACATCGAGTATCCCATGACATGGGGCCCCTGTTTTGTCTACATGTTTTCTCTGATTATAAATGATAAGAGCCAGGAAGGGGCGGGTGTATAAGCGTTTTACTGTGAAATGGCAAAGACAGCCTCTCATCATGTGACGCCTCCCAGGCCTGCTTCCCTTCCCAGTCGCAGGTTTGGTGTGAGAGCCATCCCCCATAGTGGACTCACTATCTCGGTAATCTTCAGGACCATATGAGCACCAATATCTGAAAGATAACTTGCATAATGCATTACTTGGGTTAAACTAAAAGGGATCTTCAAGACATGCATCAATTTCCGGTCAGATAATTAACTTTTATCATTTAAAATAATCTCTTAGAATGTTTGTCCATTTAGTGGGAAATAAACATTCATTTTGCAAAACATTCACCTTGAAAACAGACAAAAAGAGGCACACTTTAAGGAGCTCTTGGCAGAGATCACATTTCAGAGAACAAAAAGCAAGAACAATCATTCACACACTGGCGCTCATAGTTCATTCATCATAAAACCCAAAAAAGAAGAAGGGTGCCTTGTATAGCACTGCACGAATTCATGAACATACAGTGTATATTCAAGATAGCAATCGACCCTTGGTTTGCTGATGCTCCCTTCAGATCTCTTCCTTCTAGACTCAATTCGAAAGCTAGCTGGACATTCTGCATTTGAAGATTCTCCTCTTACAAAATCATCCACTCTAGGAAAAGGGATAAGGGCAATATCATCACCACCTTGTCGGCCACCTTCTACTTTCACCCACTTTATATGAGCAGCAGAGAACTCAGCACAAGGTGGATCTTGCACTGGGAGACTAAGAATGTCCTCCATTCTTGGCACCTGTTGATTAAGAACCCCCCAGAAAACAAAAGGAAAACACATTACGTTGCAGCAAATCCGATCCAAGGATCAAAACACATCACATTCTCATTAACACTTTGCAATGAAAAATACTTCTGCTATTGTTTTTGGATAAAATAAGTTATTTCAGTGATCAAAAGCAAGAAGCAGGACCTTACCCTACTACAAAAGCTATAATCATCATCAGATTACATAAGCAGTCTAATGGAGGATTTAGAGTATACATGCATGAAGTTGGGTATACTATTTTCATTGAATAAACAAAATACAAATCAACAAATGAGAATTAGAGTGAAAAAAAACAGAGAAAAATCAGAGGTGTGGTCAAAATCACCTTTGGTTCATGGCCCTTCATGCTCTTTTCAGAGCTTGAGATGAGACTAAGCTTTAGCTCACTGTTAATCTATTATTTCCCTGCAAGTGGATGAAGTCCATTACTTTAAGTTAAGAGAAACGCTAAAAAGAGGAACTTCGAAAGACCCAGAAAGCAGAAATGGAAGAGGAAGTGAAATAGGAAAGCAAATTACCTCCCAAAGCCTTGGTTTTCCTTCCAGTTCCAGGACTCTCCTCCTCCTCTGAATCTCTTGCCCTCTCTCTCTCTGGGTGTTGGTACAGTGAAAGCTTTTATAATGATTGGACAAGATGTCAGCAAACGACATGATGTTCACTCGAATGCATTGCATGTTGTTCATGCAGCCAGAAAAAGGAGAGCGAAAGACGAGTCGTCTTCACGTCAGGGTTGAGACGATTTTGAAATACCTGTTCTGTTCTACATTCTCGTCTTATTTATTTATTTATTTTAAATTAATTTTTTTTTAATTATTTTTAGTTATTTTAATATGAAAATGTTAAAAATAATTTAAAAAAATAAAAAAAATTATTTTGATGTATTTCTAAACAAAAATCACTTTAAAAAGCAATATCAATCACACTTCCAAACATGTGCTTGGTAATAATGATGGTTGTATTGTTTTTTAAAATATTTTTTATTTAAAATATATTAAAATAATATTTTTTTTATTTTAAAAAATATATTTTTATCATCAACCTATAAAAAATCAATTTTTTAAAAAATATTTTTTAAAATTCTTTATTTTCAAAAGCAATGATAGCCAATAAAAATATAATTGAACTTAAAAAAAAATCAAAAAGATATATTTTTTAAAAAATATATTAAAATGATAACATATTAAATTGATTTAAATTAATTCAAGTCAAATTTATTTTCTTGATCACGAGACAATAGTAGTCCTATAAAAATCAAATAAAAAGTTATCAAACCTGATTCTTGATTAATTCAATATTAAATAATAAAATTAAAAAAAACAAGTCAAAAAATCAGTTCAATCAAATACAAATTATAATGGCAAGTGCGCCAGTAACTATAACTAGAAGAAGGTGCATTGTGGAAATCACATTATGCATCATCCGCTCATATTTTATTATCCACGCATTCACAATAATATTATTTTCATGGTATTTTTCTATATAACTTCCAAGGACGTTTTGGATTTTTCGCTGGCAATGTTCAACTCAGTCCTTCAACTATGTTTTTTTTCCCTCTCCTCATTGAAGGATAGAGGAAGGGGAAATATAAGAGAGAGAAGAGAAAGTAGGTGTGGTGCGATGAAGAATAAAAAAAGAATCGTGTGATGGAGCTTGACGCAGGAAGTACATCACCTGTGACTAGGAACCATTGAAGGTGGGAGCTGGATCATGTGGCTCGAAAAGATATGTCAAATCAGCATCATTTAGTCACTGTTTGCGATGACGACGGACGTGATTTTCCGTTAAGGTAAGTCATTAAAATAGTATTTTCTTTATTTTTAATAATTATTTTTAACATCAACCTATTAAAAAAATATAATCTAGAATATATATATATATATATATATAAATTTAAATATTTTCAAAACACTTTTAAAATACATTCGTGTCCAGACAATTAGAGTATATGCCTGCTGCACAGAGATGGAGTCGAGAATATTGTTATCCTTTTAAAAGGAAGTACTAGATTTAATGAAAGATACTAACTAGTTGCCTGCTCCAAGAGGTTCAGGCATGGGCAAGATCATTTCGGATTTCAGAAGTCACACGCTTGCAGCGACACTGACATCCCGGAGTCACACGCTTACAGCAGGACATGGCTGGTCTTTTACTCGCCAGTTTCTCAATTTGAGAAGCGCGTGCACAGCAATCCCGCACAGAAAGCCGAGCGCTGCACTTGAACCCACCAGTGAAACGGCAGCGCATATAAGCATCACAAAGGCTTCCTCCTTCGTGTTCATGTCCCTTGAAGCCATAGCCAACTCGATCCCGGCAAACAATAGCAGCACCCCTAGGACCCCGACCGGAAATTGGTTCAAAACCATGACTAAAGAGCTGCCCAAAACCAAACCCAGAACCAATTTGGCTGCTCCAAGAAGTGCCACGCAACCTCCGCTCCTACCTCCGAACTTGTACTGCCCAGCCAGTCCACCTGCACCATGGCAGCATGGCATGGCGCCGAACCAACACCCCACTATGTTCATCATCCCTACAGATACCGAGATGGAGGAGGCCGAGAAATCCTTTTCCGGAAACAGATCGGATGACAACTTGCACACAGCAATTACAGAGTTCAGTACTGATAGAGGGAGCTGAGGAATTGCACCCTTGACAAACCCTTCTTTCCAAGCATGCTTGGAAATTTTCACAATTTCAATGGAAGATGGTCCGAACTTAAAGCCATCCACCACTCCAGGCCTTCTTATAAATGCAAAAATCACACCCAGCAAGAAAACCATAAAAGCAGAAGGAAGGGAGGCTACTATTTGCCTCAGCCCCCTCCTCCTCGGCCTTTCTCTGCCACCCAGATCAATGTCATCACCCTCTCTTTCACTGCCCTCCTCGCCGCCGCCATTAACAACAATAATAAAACAAGCACAGACAATAGCCAAAACCAGACCATCTAACCCTAGCCAATGCCTATCGCCACCAGACTTTGACTTGGAAAAATTTTGTACTTTCCTGATATACTTGACTGCAGTCATGGCAAATGATAACCCTTGTGACAGCTGAATTCCCCTAACAACAGATAGTGGAATCAACTTATAAACAAGCTGCATCAAACCTGTGACACCTAAAAGTATCAAAATCCCACCGGTGCATATCCCCGCTGCCATAATTTCCGGCACGCCAAATTCTGCACTGTTTGATATAGCCACGGCTGCTATCGATTTCATTGGCTGGACTGGCATCGGAACGCCATAGATTGCCCCGGTAAGAATGTTGTATATGCCAGTGAATATCAGGGTTGTCCCTAAATTAAGATCAACGGACAGTGTTAAGGCCAGTACGATTGGTATGTACGTACCTAAATCCCCCACGGCACCGTTAAGCTCTGCCCATTTGGATCGAAAAACTAGGTTGTCTCTCACTTTGTAGACTATATTTGATGGAAATCTTGATCTGGGTGCTCGTGCCTGGATGTCTTGGAGTGGTGTTTGGTTGATGGAGGACTCCATTGTTTGTAATTAATTGCAAGGCTGTAGTGATGATCATCTCTAATGTGCTGTTTATTTTATAGGCTATATACTGCAAGGAAAGTCAAATACCGGAAATGCAACTTTTGCAATCTTGATTGGCCGTTAAAAACCGAGAGATATCTGCCGCCAGTTGTGACCTGAGGCATCTTCTTTGTTTCCTCCTCTTATTTTCACCTTTAGTCAAACTGGTCCCTCAATAATACATCGATCCAAATCAAGCCCCCCACTGTAAAATTAAAGGTGATTATAAACCTTCCACGATGGAGCTCTATTGATTAAGTTGATAGATGGGCACCGGGTTTGAAAATACGATTAAAAAAAAACAACAATTGTTTTCACCAAAAAAAATAAAATTCTCGACTCTTATTTCTTCATCTAATATTGAACTCCAACGACAAGTAATGGAAGAAATGATTGATGTTACAATTTCTAACTGAGTATCGTAGCTAGAAATAAATCGGGATTCATCTTCATCGTACATTTTTTCCTCTTACCCCCATCTAACTTATAACATAGTTTTTCAAAAATATTTTTAAAAACTTTGAAATTTTTATTTTATTTTATTTTATTTTAAAATTAATTTTTGTGGTGTTTTTAAAATTATTTTCATGTGTTGATATTAAAAATATTTTTTTAAAAATAAAATGATATCATTTTGATGCATTTCTAAATGAAAAATACTTTCAAAATCAACATCAATTAAACTACTAAACATATACTATATATACATGGACGTTTGTAGCGCGCATATAAGTCTCGATCCATAATTTATTTTTACTACTTTAACAAATCAATGCACCAAAAATAATAATTTTTTTTTACAAGTAATGATATTGAATGTTGGTATTACATTTATATCTAAGAAAAAGTGGAGCTAAAAGTAGATTTTCTTCCCGTTTATAACTCTATCTTATGATAGTTAAATTTTACCCCCTTTTTTTATCATTACCTTTCAGCAAATTTGGTCATAATACATTATGAAGTCTCACTTTATACAGTGGAGTTGATTACGTAATCTTACCTACTTTTTCTATGGTGAAAGTATGGATATATCATTGTCAATACCTAAACATGTCCTCCATTCTTTTTTATAAGGGATTATCCAAATGAAGTTAATATATATATATATATTGAAAAAATAGTAACTTTAAAAATGCGTTGAAACATCTTTCTTCTTAAAAAAAATAAACATGTATTGTCTTTTTTTTTCTTTTCTTGGAACTTGTATGGATCACATTGTTAGGATTGAGAGTTTGCAGATAATTGAAAGAGAGAAGAATTAGTTTAGAGAGGGAGAAGAGAGAAAAGAGAGGGAAACTAAAATTTAGAATCACATTGTATTGAATTCTGTTTTGCATGCCTTTGTTGTGTGTGCACTTCTCTATTTATACACATTACATTATTCTAGACTATTCTTCTTCTATACTCTAACACACATATCTTCATTATAAATATTTTTGATATATAGTTTTATTACAACAAGATATTTTTTTTCATATTGTTAATTGTTAATCGTGTTTCCAAATATTATCCACCAATAAAATAATTGCTTGAAAATCATGTATGGTAATTAAAGTTTTGAAAATCTCAATTTTTATGGTTATTTTTCTATTTTACTTAATTTTGAATTTTAGTAATTAAAAAAATAAAGCACTATGTTAAAATAAGATACTCAATCGTTAAACCAAAGAAAAGTGATAATGTAATTGATTATTTCTTAAGGATAAAGCTATTGGTGAGAAAATAAATAATTTTGAAAAAACAAAAATGTCACTTCGCTAGAATGCAGCGAAATCAATGGTATTTACTTCGTGTTCCCATCTAACTCGGACGTTGAGATTGAAAGCACATGGTTTAGAATATTTGCAAAAGTAAACGCTAGAGATAGTTTTAAGACTTTGATGTAGAGCAATACCTGAGTTATGGAGAAAATAATTAATTTGGGTCAATATCATATTTTTTTTAAATATATTTTTTTAAATAATAATATATTATTTTTATTTTATTTTAAAAAAATCGACAGGTTTTTCATTGGATTTTACTCAATTAGATTAGTTAGCATGAGTTCTTGATTGATTTAAATTGCATCAATCCTTTTCAATTTTAATTTAAACTCGAAATGATCCAAATCTCAATCAGCATAATTCAAAATTAACTTACTGGAAGGATAGATTTTAAAGGATTCTATAGGTTTTTTGTGAAATACACAAGGTGAATATAAATTTTTTTTAAAAAGCTTTAAAATATCATCCAAATATATAGGTGATCGACTGCTAATTAATTTTTTTATAGAAATCTTTTAAAAAATAATTAAGGGGTTTCGTATATTTTAAAGGCTTTTAATCTATAATTCCATCCAAATTATATATATAAACACATCAATTTTTTTAAATGGTTCTAACAAAATATTTTAATTAAAAAATTATAATAGTTTACTAATAAAACAGATATAAAAATAATATATTCGATGCTTGCTTCAAGAAAATTACACAAGTGCAATCACCTTGCATCTATCCAATATAAAACTTGGTTGATTCGTTATCACAGATAAAACCCTCCCCAGCCAATACCACCTCTTCTTCAATTATTTAATTAACAGAATTCATTTTAAATTATTATTATTTAATATTTTTTAATTGTTTTGATGTATGAATATTAAAATAAAATTTTAAAAATATATTTATTTAAAATATTTATTTTAAAAAATAATAGGTAGAATACTCTTAAAAGAATCAATAAAAATACGCCATGAGTTGTCATTTTTGTTCCCATTTGACTACTAACCCCCCCGTCTAATAAATCTATAATTTCCTTGAAAGCGGCCTTGCTTTTAATGACTTTAGCAGCAAGTTTAGAGCATCGTATCTTGTCAGCGAGTAAGGATGCTTTTTTAAAATATATTAAAATAATATTATTTTATTTTTTATATTCTCATATCAAAATAATATAAATATAATAAAAAAATTAATTTAAAATAAAAAATAAAAATAATAGCTTTTATTTTTTTCAAAAACTTTAAAAAATTGCAGTGCAAACAAGCAATTAATCGACTAATAATAAAAATATAATCATCGAAATATTACTTGGACCGCTGTTGTGAATTTTTTGTCCGTTCGATTTGATGAGTTGACTTCAACCGAGGATTAGAATCAATAAAAAATTAAGAAAAAAAAAGAAAAAAAAAGTCATGCATTCTCTCAATGAATTGATTTAAAAAATAAAAATAAAATATATTTGGTAAAAATAATATAGAATTGATGCTTAAAAAATTTAAAGTGGACCCACCGCCTATGACTCATGTATGTGATGTAGATGGATTGAAGCATAGATCATCCATGTCTTAGACATTGTAAATTCCTTTTTTTTTCTTTTCTAGAATTTATCAAACTACCCTTCTACTATATTAATTTGATTTTGGTTTCCATTATACAAGGAGAGCCTCGTGTATTTGTTCTTTGGCTCTCTCTTTTTCTTTTTTTCTTTTTTATCTCTAAATTTAATTTTTTAGGGTTGATTTTAGGTTTATGAACCAATTTTTTTAGGTTATATAAAAAATTATCAAGGTCTATATAACATTTCATATGTGTTTTGGTTAAAAAAATAAGTTGAAAATTAAAAATTTAGGTCCAAAACCCGCCAGCCTTGATTTTTCAGCCATCATTATTGCTGAAATTAGAGGAAAACAGGCAACACGTCCCCTGATTTCATTGTTTTAAAATAAATAAATGTTTTATTCTCTCAACTTGTAATTCAAGTTTTTTCATGTTTAACCCCTGAGTTGAGTTTTAAGACTTTGATATAATAATTTATATTTGTATATTGCCCCGTGTCAACCAGGGTTGACCCTCGTGATATGTGACTCGGAGTTTATCACATGCTAAATCTCGAATCAAATTAAAAATTATGATAATAAATATTTTTATTTTAAGTTGACTCAAGTTGACCTTCTTGACACGTGATCCATACTTGACTATAAATTGATCTCTAGAGTCGGGTCTTAAAATTATGATAATAACTATTTTTATCTGTATATTAACCTGAGTTAATAATCAACTCAAATCGTGACTCAAGTTTTGTCCTGACCTCATAGAAAGTTTTAAAATTATAATAATAACTATTTTTATTCTTATTTTGACTAAATCATTCCAACTCATGAATCGGGCCTCAATCAATGGCTTGAACTTTGCTCCATGTCAACTATAAATTTGAGTTTTAAATCATAATAATAATTATTATCTTTAATCTTATTTTGGTTGAACAATTTTAGAATTAATTTTTTTACAAGTATATTTTAAAAGTAAAAAAATATTATATTTAGATATGAATCTCTGTATCTTTTTTTATATAAAATATAAAATGCACTTTAAAATTATTTAAAAATAAATTTATTATAATATATCTATTTTTATTAAGCCAAATACTTTTTTTTTCAAAACTAATACTGTTTACAGTAACCCCAAGTGTTACTCCAACAGTGCAATTGCTTAGTCATTAGCCAATATAAAACGAAAAGCCAGGTTTCAATTGAAATTCTACGGAGACCTTGCAAACACACAAGAAACAACAATGGAGTCCCCAAGTTACCAAATACCTCTTCGAGATACACCAACTCAAGCACCCAGATCAAGATTTCCATCAAACATAGCTCATAAAGTGAGAGACAACCTTGTCTTCCGGTCCAAATGGGCAGAACTTAACGGTGCCATGGGAGATTTAGGTACGTACATACCAATAGTACTGGCCTTAACATTATCTGTTGATCTTAATTTAGGGACAACATTAGTATTCACTGGCATATACAACATTCTTACTGGAGCAATCTATGGGGTTCCGATGCCAGTCCAGCCAATGAAATCGATCGCAGCTGTGGCTATTTCAAATAGCGCAGAATTTGGCGTGCCTGAAATTATGGCAGCAGGGATATGTACTGGTGGGATTTTGTTACTTTTAGGTGTCACAGGTTTGATGCAGCTTGTTTATAAGGTGATTCCATTATCTGTTGTTAGGGGAATTCAGCTGTCACAAGGGTTATCATTTGCCATGTCTGCTGTGAAGTATATCAGGACAGTACAAGATTTTTCCAAGTCAAAGTCTGGTGGTGATAGGCATTGGTTAGGGTTAGATGGTCTGGTTTTGGCTATTGTTTGTGCTTGTTTTATTATTGTTGTTAATGGTGGTGGCGAGGAGGGTAGTGAAAGAGAGGGTGATGACATTAGTATGGGTGGCAGAGAAAGGCCCAGGAGGAAGGGGCTGAGGCAAATAGTAGCCTCCCTTCCTTCTGCTTTTATGGTTTTCTTGCTGGGTGTGATTTTTGCATTTATAAGAAGGCCTGGAGTGGTGCGTGATTTTAAGTTCGGGCCATCTTCCATTGAAATTGTGAAAATTTCCAAGCATGCTTGGAAAGAAGGGTTTGTCAAGGGTACAATTCCTCAGCTCCCTCTATCAGTACTGAATTCTGTAATTGCTGTGTGCAACTTGTCATCTGATCTGTTTCCGGGAAAGGATTTCTCGGCCTCCTCCATCTCGGTCTCTGTAGGAATGATGAACATTGTGGGATGTTGGTTCGGCGCCATGCCATGCTGCCATGGTGCAGGTGGACTGGCTGGGCAGTACAAGTTCGGTGGTAGGAGCGGAGGTTGTGTGGCTCTACTTGGAGCAGCCAAATTGGTTCTGGGTTTGGTTTTAGGCAGTTCTTTAGTCATGGTTTTGAACCAATTTCCGGTCGGGGTCCTAGGGGTGCTGCTATTGTTTGCTGGAATCGAGTTGGCTATGGCTTCAAGAGACATGAACACGAAGGAGGAAGCCTTTGTGATGCTTATATGCGCTGCCGTTTCACTGGTGGGCTCAAGTGCAGCACTCGGCTTTCTGTGCGGGATTGCTGTGCATGTGCTTCTCAAATTGAGAAACTGGCAAGAAAAAGACCAGCCATGCTCAACAGTAGTGTAATGTAATCCCATGGCAATCTCAAGATCCATGAGTGACTTTTGTGAAAAATTAAAAATGTATTGGAGTATCAGTTCCTTAACTGGTCTGAGATTGTTGTTGGTTGGAGTATCAGTTCCTTAACTGGTCTGAGATTGTTGTTGGTTGGAGTATCAGTTCCTTAACTGGTCTGAGATTGTTGTTGATTGGAGTATTAGATCTCCTATCGCTATGTCAATATCTTTTCTCTGTTGTGAATTATCAGTACTACCTTTTTACCCTCTTGTATTGCAGTACTTCAAAATAATGCACATAGATGTTCTGCATTGGATGTCTGTTGGAAAATAGCCAAATGGTTCACTGAGTCATTCTTGTTCACATTTGTTAGATCCTTGCCATTGTAGCCAAACTGTGATAGATTTAGGACAAGCACAAGCTGAAAGAAGCTTGTAACTCCTCGTGTTATAGATCTCAGACAACTTTCTCTTATCGAATACAGGAACTATGATGATTTCATGTTTTTTTCTTCATAGTATTTCATAATTACAAACACCTGAAAGCTGCAACCGAATTACGAACTTCTTATCTATCCAAATGGATTTCCTCCCCTTGAAAGAAGCGAACCTGGGGAGCAAGAATCTGCTGACTGGTTTTTGAGTCATACTCAATGATCTAGAACGGATTCCCCCCCAATGCCAAAGCCACCAGATCTTGGGGAATTCTTCTACTTCGATCCAAGTATTGAAGCTCACAAATGCTGCTGGTGCTAGCTTTTGTTATTAGTAGAATCTGATAAAAAAATACTGACATGAATTGAAGGAGATTAAGCTGATAAATCATATGCAAAACAAAACTAAAGATAAAGCATCTACATGAATGCATCCGAACTCTTAATTGATGTCTCACTACCACGTTGACAGAGACAACCATCAGAGACTCAGACACCATTGACACTTAACTGGGAACTACTCCATATTCGTTCCAACAAGCCGACTGCAGAAAGAAATTGTAAGAAGAGGGGGGGCAACGAGTGAGAAGAGGAATGCAAAGGCACGTGCACATGCCCTCATTTAAGCAGGCTGGGATGTTGTGGTGCTTGAGAAATCAAGCCAGCCTCCTTAAGGAAGCCCAACTGGTGCTAGGCTCGTACCAGCAGGTAGGCTATTAGCTTTATTCCTGGCTCCCCCAACCTCATCCTCTCCAGTCTGCGGCCCAGATGCTGAAGCACCACTACTCATGGTTATATTTTCTCCAGATGCAGCTGATGATGGGACATTAGTTGGTATTCAAGAAGTACTGTCAGCAGGAATAACTGAGGGAACTGGCAACTCCATCAGTAAAAATTCCAAAGTATTTGGTTTTGGGGCTGGAAGGGCGTTCTTCTTTCCAGAGGATTCATGTGAGGAGCAGTTCCCACCTTCACTGGATAGAAGATTCTCCTGTGCAGGAGGTGCTGCGGTAGCATCGGAAGACTTGGAATTGGCATTCAAATCAACCGAGCTTTCTGAATTGTGACTTTTCTGTTGCACAGGATTCCCATCAGCAGATTCCATGGGGCCAGAAGAAGGGGGCATCTGCAATGAAAAACGCTATGAATTTCATAGGACTAGAAAGTACATAGTCTGCAAGAACTAACTGTAAAACCTCATCTTATGCACGAATTTTGATTTATAATAGTTTCTAGAGCTGATATGCGGAATTTCATAATCATTTCACCAGCATTACTTGTCTTTGGAGATAAACCTTCCTTAGAGATGGCGAGAGAATCCATCGAAGTTAAATTACGAGTCTTACAGCAATTGCAACGCTGCATATTTCATCTCAACAAGTTCAGCCGGTGCAGCTTGCATGTTGTGTATGTCACCTTACCTCATTCTTCCCAAAAATCGACCGGAATGATTTAATAAAGATTTTGGTACGTAAAGTAAGCATACCCAGCAATTCTATAATTACCAGATCACTTTAGAGATGGCCACACCTGATTGTGAGCAGAACCATCTGCATCCTTCCTGTTCGGTGTTTTAGAATGCTCACCAGCCTGTAGAGGTGGAATATTTCCCCTTGGAATAAGTTTGAGAGGGCGTACCATAGGGGCATTGGACCCGGACTGATGCCTGTCCTTTTGAATGTCAGATAACTTGTTCCCAAACCTGGACTCTCAGTCGGCAAACGGGTGGACACTAAACGGCCTGCTACTTCATATTCCATCATCTCGAAACCTGTCATCAACAACGTCAAAGTGAACAGGACTTTTCATAAAACCTCCACATCTTGAATTTTCTTGGGAATAATAACGAGGACTTCTTCTTTCATAATAATAAATTTGATTGTCTTGTCATCAGCTCTTCCACTAAAACCAGATCCTTCACTCCACCCATGTCTATCTTCATAGTTTGGACTTTTAGATCCACCAGAATATAAAACCCACCTGTTCTCACCAGATTCCTCCTTGTCAGTCTGCATAATAGCAACAAGAACCTTTAACAAATTACAGAAATTTAACTGGATCACACTCCATAGACTTGCTGCTATTCCCAAGAGTCATGCGGTCCAAAAATTTTCAATCCACAGTTTTTAATATTACATTCCGATAAACATTGACCAGAATTTTGCAAAACAAGAAATTGCTTATCTGAAATCAGTATCTATTATCAGAGGGATTTACCAATTTCAACAGCGGGAGTTTCTCCTGACTTTTCTCACCAGTGTATCTTCTATCCACATAAACATGCTTGATAAAATCTCGAACCTTTTGTTGATTGCTAGAAGCAAAAAGTTCAATTATCAGAACACATTACTAAAAAATTCCCCACCGCTAACTTCTTGAAGAGCACTAACTTCTTCCGCATTAAATTTCGCCATCGAAATTGATTTAATTCCACGCGTAAATTCCCGACTGGAAAAAAATATCAAAATTAATTCATATCAAATACTTAAATAACAGAAAACTCTAACACATTAAAAATATTTTTAAAGAAATCAAAATCAAAATATAATTACTGAGTTCCACTACAATTTGTGCAAACAAATGTGAAGAAATTTGTGCAAAGATATTGAGGTCCCTGAAAAAACAAAACAAAAAAAATGAAAAGATGGTTACAGAAATTAGAGAGGGGAAAGTTACCAACTATTGCAATTAATGCAACGACGATTCTCAGGGAGTATAAGAAGACCACGAATTATCTTCTCAATTCTCTCCTCTTTGTTTTTCTTCGTCATTTTCTTTTTCTGAACGTGAAACGGCACTGAATAATTAAGCAAGAAGGGTTGATTGATTGAAACCTCAGCGTCGCAAGAATATGAGAGAATTTGAAGAAGAATAAGAAGAAGAACCCTGGAAATGGAAATTGGTGGTGGGAAAACATAAGAGAAAAATTAGTAGAAAGCAATATGTGGAGGGAAAATAGCCGAGAGACGTTTCGACAGCTGTTTTTTAATGGCCGTCGAGAGTTTTTGCTGATTTAAATTTAAAAATCGTGGTTTGGGCTTCCTGGGCCGAATACGGATGGAAATTAGGCCCCATCTAGTGAATAACAGTCTTGGGCCACAACAGGTGTATATGTAATTAAATGCAATTTTATGATTATTTTCTCTCTCTTCGCGATTCGTAATTTCGTTTAATCTGTAATTTTTTGTCATACAAATTTTAAATGTTATCCAAGATAAATAAATATTGCAGAAAATATTTTACTATATACTAATTCTTTAAAAAAAAAGAGGTCGTTTTAGTTGTAAAAATATTTTTTTTTTGCTTTCTTTTAATTAAACGTGTTTCTCCAAATATTCAAGTATAGTATAAAATAATTTTTTTTATCCATTTCAAGATATCTGAAATTCTCACGATTCACCTTTTATTGTGTATAAAATGTTAGAAAAAAAATGTTGCAAATATGAAATCATAGAAAGGTGGATCAACCATGCTAACTGTCATTTTTGCACACCCACCAACTCTCCGAATACTACAGCATGCTTTTGTTTGTACCTTGCCCCCTTCATCTTTTTTTAATTATTATTATTTTCTTCTTTCAATTCTAATTTGCTGGTCAACATTTTTTAAATACATTACAATTCATGCGTAATTTTAAACGTAATTTGTATTAGATTTTATTTTAAATGTTTTAGATATTAACTTTAACTTCAGTATACCCGAGTTGATCAGTAACCCAGCTGACTCGGATAAAACTCAATCGCATCAACTCTAAATTTTTTATAAACATTAAAACAATCACTTTGAATTATTTTTTTTTGACTCCATACCATAATTTAAATCATAAATTAACTGACACAGTAACTTAGATCATATACATTAATAAATTCTGAGAACCATGGTGCGAGAGTTTTTAAATTCTATGGCATATTGGGAGTGAATTCAAACATCCTGATATGCTCCAAATATTCTCAAAAGCTACTGCAACACTTGGGTATCCTTTAAATTCAATTTTCCATTGGTAAAAAATAGAAATAACAGCAAATTGCATCAAAATAACCATATCCCACTTTCTGATTTTTTGGGTTTGGTTAAATGGTGTGCTTTATTTCAATGAAAGTCTGGCTGATGTTGGTGGTTGAAGGCAATACGGATCGACCTGCTAACCATTAGAGATGCAAGATGGAAACAGAATCAAGAATAAAAGAAGTCTCAATGGGTATTCTCTGCAATCTTATGCAGCATGTACTGTCCTTAATGACGTTGCCTTTTGCTGGTCAAATATGGGATCAAACACAGTCAACAAAAATAGAACAGAGATTATTGATCCAATCAGACTTTATAGCAGGCATACAAAATGCTCATTGATGTTCTTGGTGGAAGAAGTGCAAAAGTTTCAGATCAATAATATTCTGATACGAGCATCAAGCAATGGGACAGATCACAAAGAACTTCCAAGAAGCTAATGGGAAAACTAACCAGGCCAAGTTTCATGCAGATGATGTCCATGCACGCTTTGAATTCAATCCTTGAAGGCGCGAGGAGGCGGTCCTGGACAGTAAGCCAGCCTCGTGCCAACCTCGAATCACAAAACGCACTCTTCTCCCTTGTCAGAGAAACAATAGCAAAGTCTGGAATCTGGAATTGGTTAACTTCAGAATTTACAAAATGCATCTAAAACCACAACAATCAGAGCATATTGCATAATGAGAACAGAAGTTTGAACATGTAAAAGCAGCAACAAGTGACCGGGCTGTCAGACATTACTATCACCCCACCCGCGACAGATCACTATATCCTCGGAAAAACATTTCAATTGCAGAACATTTCTATATCAGCATCAGATGTCGCAACTACACTCCCAGAAGGAAAATCGCAATCATGACTCCACCAATAAAAGTTTTCCATCACATTATTAAATATCAAAATGCACTTGAAACAGGCCTATGACACTGTAAGTTTAGCTGTTCAAACACATATTTACAACACATTTTCGGTCAGCTATATTTTCAGGTTTCTCTGTTGGGTGTCAGATCAAATACAAAACAGTTATTTGGTTTGGTTTCTTTCCCATGAACAGACGCACATAACTAGAGAGTGACCGCACAGGTAAAAGAGCCCATGAAATTCTGCGTGTATTTATTGTTTATATACCAAAATATTAACAAGAACATGAAAGGCCACAAACTTTCCAGTTCTCTGTTACGCAAAGCATCTAACTAAATATTGACAAGGATTTGAAACAATGATCCAGAAATAAACTCTACACCTCTAATGAATCTCTATCAAAGATTATAAGAAATTACTTACAGAATTTTTCCTCCTCTACTTTCATGGATAACGCATCCTGTTGGTACATATCAATCTAGTGAATACTCCAATATTGAATCAGATGGGAACTTGTAAGTCAAATCCAGGGGTGCGAATTATTTCAGCTTACTGCTACTTTGATATCATGGTTAAGGGGAAAAAACATGAAGAAAACGAAACAAAGATCTGTACAAAAGATCCGAAGCCAAAACTCCACACACCCCTTTACCAGCAGGATCTGTGCAGGTTTACCAGCTACCAGGGGAAAAAAACGTGTGTATAAGACCTGGAAAGTCGCTAACCAAAACTGCCAGATTGATGAGAGGTTGATGCGGCAGAGGCAAACAAAAAAAAAACTCTCTCCCCTCTAGATGCCACAGCAATCCTGTTAGAAACCCACTGGAGAGGCTATTGACAAAAAGTCAATGCCAATGATGAAGGAAGCACCAGACTGTTTCAGCAAAAAGAATGTAAAGTCTATAACTGAATTCTTCAGATGCAGAGGATGCAGAGTGCAAGCTGAAGGGGCTAGCAAATTCCTATCATCTCATATGTGGTTTTTTCATTCTACCCATCAACATTTAAGTCCTCAGAAGAAGCTTTTATTGCCTCAGCATTCATTAGAGCAACCACAGCCTTGTGAATTGCAAGATCTGCCCTGTAAAGCAGTCTTTGTGCCCTTTCTCTCTTGATATTAGCCATATTGAGTGCTTGCTTAGCTGCACCAGAAGCATCACGCAACCTGAATTCATCAAGATCTGAACCATTTAGCTGTTCAAGGCCATGCCTCACATTAAAACCTCTCTGATGATGCTTCTGCCTAGGCCAGTCAGAAAAACCTGCATTCCACTGATGAAATCTATTTCCCTGATCCATCATTCTCTGTTTATATAAAGTAGCCATCTGAGTACCAGAGGGAAAGTTCCCGAGTTTCCTAGACTCGGTCATTGAGAAATATCCAGGGGCACAAGCATCTTGTGGTGAAAAGACCCTAGGTGATATCTGAGGCAATGGGGAATCATCAAAAGAATCATTGTTATGTACTTGATATATAGTCTTTTCATCCCCGGAAGCAAAGCCATTTATTCTTCTTCCTAGGAAAACAAATACAATATGATTAAGGAGAAAGACGAGAAGCATATTGAGGAACAGAAATGGAGAAAAAAGAAAAGCCTCATCAAAATATCAAAGGATTAAAAAAGTTACCATAAGGATGAAAGCCATCATGATCTCCTGAAAATGCATTGTTTTGTCCAACTGAAAATCTCCTGTGTGACCTTTGTTTTGATCCCTTGTTAGGCACTTCCAAACCCCGAGGTTTCAAACAGAAAGCATACATGGGTGGCTTGTCTGCAAGTACAACCTTCCCATGGCATCCACTGGGGAGGCTTGTGTTACTTCTTTCCATTGCTAGCTCCCACTCCCTCAATTGCTGCTGATACCTTTCCCAGAGTGGAGGCTGCATAAAAAGCATAGTTGCACATCTTGTTAGACCAAAAAATATGTTTAACAGAAAACAAATCAGTATATAAATGGCACATAAGTGAACATGGCATATTAAACAATAAACCAAGTTTGACAAAGTTACATGCTGGACCATTCTATTAGAGAGCTGCCTGGTCAAATTAAAGTAAAATGATAGATCTTTTATTCCATTTAAACAGATGTTAATAGTGGCCATGCAACATTCAGTCATTGAATAATTCAACAGAAAACTAAGTTCCCAGTCCATTAATACAGATGTGAATAGTGGAAACAATAGCTTCCTCTCTGTACATTTTACAGTTTATCTTTCCCTTTGAAACTTTTATTGTTAACAACCCTCAAGACCATGATTATTTCATCAGAACCAAATACTAACCTTCTACCAAGAAAATAGGCAAATCTTCATAACCTTACGCTGAGCAGAAGACCAAAAATTATGCCAATCATAGCTCAAACACAAAAACAAATAACAGAAAATGACCAGCAACTTCAGATGGTACCTGGAGATGACGGATCAAAGGCATTCTCTTCCTGTGCCTCTTATGCTGCCAATATTCATGAATGATTTTGATGGCTCCTGTGGGCCCAATTCCAGCCATTAGTTTTATTATTTCATCAGATGTAAACTGGTCCCGCCGTTGAGAATATGCAGCCTTCTCAAACATGTCCATCACCTTCTCAAACATTTCTTCTGAAATCTGCCATGAACTACTGTTGATTTCTGAAGAACTTTGATTTTTCAGCATCCACTTTTCATCATCACTATCCATATCATATAGCACCCTTGATGGATTCAAAGCCATCTCAACATCTGTTTCAAGCTGCCGAAAGTACTTAAAGCCCCGGAAAAATGGTACTTCTATTCCATTATCATCATTTTCCTCTATCAGGCAGACCCCAGGAATAGGAATGTTTTTCACTGATGCAGCTCGCATGTTCCGATTGTAGCATTCTTCATGCATCTCTTTAAAAAGAACCCACTGACTTCTATCAGGAAATTCCAATGTCCATTCTTTCCCTCCTTTCCACATCATAGCATGTGTAAACCGATTTGTTGACCCAGTTTGCAGAAACTGATGTGCCTTGTATGAATACTTTGTAGTTCCTGAAAGCTTAACACCAAGCCTCCACTCATTATGATCGAAAAGCTCTAATACAACCTGCACCCCACATTCTCTCCATCCTTTGTCACCATTTGTAATCAACAAATTTGCATCACAAGACAACAACTCTAAGTTTCTTTCAGAACCCCTGGAAATGTCTGAAGTCCTCTTCTCTGTGGTTGTCCTGATTCGTTTATGGGAAAACCCTTTCTGCTGTTGTCCTCTATTCCTCGGGCTGTAATCAAAACCCCCAAAAGGCAATGCATAAGAAACATGTGTCCGTGGCTTCTTAGGTCCATTACCAAAATTGTTTTGGAGAAAGTCAGACCTTCCATCAGACCACCCAAAAGATGCAGAACTACTTCTATTTCGATGCCAGGTACTTCTGCGAGCAGTAGGGTTTGGGCTGGGAATAATGCCACCATTCATATTCCATGACAGATCAGAGGACCGTTGAACACTGTGTAATTCCTTGTTATCATGTTGGTTCAATTGATTGACTGATGGAATTTCAACTGTGATACCCTTCAGAAGAGTATGAGAACCAGGACCAGTCTCATCTTCATTAAATGATGGCCTTGGTGGCAAGTCACAGTGTTGTGACCCTGAATGGTTGCATTCCAAATTCTGCGACTGGACAATTGGACCACTTCCCGATTCTCCAAAATCTTTATAGCTTGCTGAAATTTCTCCATTTATATCCCCATTTTTGTTTAACGAGTTCTTTTTCCAATTCTCAACACTGCAAATGGAGACATCAACTGTTTGTGACTCTGGTTTAGCACAAGATATGCATCCATCAAAGTCAGCACCCATCGCCAAAGCCTTGGAATCATTACCAGGTGTACCATCTAAACATTCTTTGGAGCAGTCCTCTACACTAGAGCAGCTATCAGCCAGCAAACCACTGGATTTTTCTGGATGTTCTATTGGATCATGATCCAGAAAGTTAATATGCATCGCATTATGTTCCAAAAGCATCTTCAGATGCAAACCCAAAAAGAAAGTAGGAGCAGCGGTAAAAGAAAGCGCGAATGAAGGTAAATATCTGTGATTCTTGTCAGACTTAGAAGAAGACTGATTAGCAGTAGATTCTCTGGAGAACCCCGTGAGACCGATGCTCTGCCTAGACCTCCTATGCGAGACCTGTTTAACAGTAAATATCATGGCAGTTAATAACAATCATGAAAAAAAAAACTGTGCAGCCAGTCAGAATTGCAATGCAGAGGATTGCAAAGCTGTCCCAAGCAAGGGTAACTATGCTGCACTTATTGGTCTCAGCAGTTTAATGTTTACAATAATCAAAACAAAAATGAACAGAAAAATGTAACAGGACAAAAAAAAAGAGGCAACACAATGCATACATTAAGACGTGGAAAAAAGTAAACAGACTTATAGAGATAAAAGAGAAAACATGGGAAACACGTCACGAAAAGGATTTTCTTTTCCAGGGAAAAATCTGGAAGCAAAAGTAAAAGCCACAGGTCGATTTCAAAGCATATTTAACTATATAAGGTTAAAGTACCTTATTTAAGGTGGCATCACAGCAGGCCCAAGGACTATGGAGATGATTCATTCCACATTGCAATGCCTTAACATTATCAAAAGTGCATTCAGACAGAGGTAATTGCCTAGAAAGCAAGCAATGCCTTCTGAGCTTATGGTCCAGGTATATCCACTTTGAATTCTCTACTTCAGAGAAATTGTAGAATGCAAAGGCAAACTGCTTGCTGAAATCTTGAGTGCAAGAGAATTTGAACCTGATTGAAGTTATTGGCAACTGGAAGTCAGCACATTTCCCCTGCTGCTCATTAGGTTGATAAAATATTGTCAAGACCAGGAAAACAAAAGCTAAAGTCTCTTTCAAGCAACCTTCAAACAAGAGAAACCTCAATCCAGCCCCATTATCGACAAAAAGCATCTCTAAATGAGTCCTTGGCCATGTAGTCATAAGCATACCATACTGAAGCAGTGCCACGGCATGGATCAACCAAACAATTTCTGAGCCAAATAAGTAGTGACATGGGACAGAAGGCAATTGAAAGCTTAACTTGAACCTGAAAAATCTTGGTTCTGTGGCAGAAATATTTAATCTCAACAACCCTGCATTATCAGATGACCATAAAGTCTCAAAAGCATCCAACCCATCCAAATCCTCATCAGGATCCAATCTTCCAAGAGAAGTATCATGCTCTTCCAAAGCCCCAAAATTAACAGTACGAGGCACCAGAGATCTAGCAGAAATATGAATGCCCTTGGATTCATGACACAACACATTGCTTGTCTCGCGGAACCGCTTCCTGTAATAAACAATAGGGAGCTTGCTACCTTTGGAGTAAACAGGCTTCTCCATCACAGGCAAACCACTCCTTCCATCAGTGGCAACACTGTCTGATGAAGCAGAATTACTACATAACTTGCCTCTATCCCTGTTTAGGGAAGAAAGTGGTGTCCTAGTAGAAGACAGATAAGAAATTTTCTGTTTCTTCAAGGAACAAAGAGGAGAAGATTTGACTCTATGAGTAGATCGAGCCAACCACGAGATGATAGGCTCTGAGTCCATATAAGCCCCTTCATAGCTATCATCCTCTGTCATAAGGTCTCTCTTTTCTTTTCTAGACATCAATTTCTCCTTTCCCCCACCAGAGCGCTCGTTTCTTGTCACTGATCTTTTCCTTCGAGTCTTACCTGAAACTTCACCAGGGAGCAGCAAGAGTTTAAATCTTTCGTTTTGGAGATTAATCCATTCCTCATCCCGGTCATCATATTTTACATGATGAAGCTTCGTATCTTCATCATAGTCACCAACAAGACCATGATACCAACTTTGGTCCAAAGGCCAAAAGACCTTTATTCTCCGATTCAGAACCCAATGGGCATCCAAGTCCCCGGACAAAATTTCATAGTAATGGCGTCGTTTCCTCGTGCTACCCTTCTCTTTGTTCTGCTTCCTGGGTCGTAATACTCTACCATCAGTATCAACAGATGAAGATTCAGATCCAGAGACATAACTGGAGCCACGAGCAACAAATTCTTGGAAACCATTTTTAGATGGTGAGGCTGAGGCTTTGCTGTTTGAAGAAAAACCTGTGCAGCTTGGATCAAATCGTGATGATAGCATCATCGCTGCATTCTCTTCAAGATTTTCCTCGTCCTCGCCATGCAAGACATCACTGATCTTTATAGAAGTATCAACTGATGGGTCTGCCTCCTTGGTTCTTTTCGTATCAGACACCATATCCTTTTTTTTCCTACTCCGCTTCCTCAGTGACTTTTGCAGAGATGAATCCCCATTATTGACAACCAAAGGGGCACTGTCAGACTTTTTCAGAGATGAATATCTTTTTGTAGCAACTGAATGACCATCATGCCCATCTTCTTCCTTCAAATGCACATTTGCATCCAATTCACCATTTCTATTGTCTTTCAAATCATCAGAATCTTTCTTCTGTTTAGCCTTTGAAAGCTCAACCTGCTTACCTTTATCCTCAACAGTTAACTTGCTGGACTGATCGACATCACCCACTACACTAACCAATATCCCCACTTCCTTCGACACCCTGTTGCCATTCTCAACCCCTTTACCCTCATCTTCACCAGCTAACTTATCAGCCTGGTCAGCATTGCCTGCTTCCCTGCCAAACCCTCTTGCCAGCTTGCCCCCTTCACTACCATTGTCCACCTTCCTCCGTCCCACTAAACCCCGTTTTCTCCTAGGAATCTTAATAGCCCCATCTTCCAAGGGTAACGAAGCACCACAAAACCGATTACTATCAGCCAATCTCTGAATCAACCCAGTCCTCGAGTCCTTCAAACCTGAACTCAAACTCCCATTATACACTTCCTTTAAACTCTTACTATAACTACTAACATTCTTAAAACTATTAATAGAAACCTCCTTTCTACCCTTTTTGTTTTTATGTCCCTTCTCATCGTCGCCTATACCGCCACCCTTCCGCTTTGAATTATTACTATTTTGATCCCATTTTGAATTTTTAGTTTCATAGAGACTCTTGAGATCCAAAGATCTAGACTTCTCAGGAATTCCCACTCCATGAGACTTTCCTACTCTATTTTCCATCAATCCAGACACCAAAAACCAAAACCCCTTATTTTCAAATCCCAGTCATGCATTTTCAGATCTGTAAACAACACCAAATGACCAAAATTACCCTCTAAATTGCCAAAATTCAAACATTAGCGCACCGAACGAAACAATCAAGGCCTTATTATCACCAAATAACCCAGTATTGACAAAATAACATCAAAAGGGACAAAATAAATAACGTACCTGGATTGAAATACTGCGAGAATTCGAATTCTCGAGAGAAATATGAAGATCGCGTGCATGAAACATGGATCAGTATGTGAATCTATGAATCGCGAATTAAAACCCTAACCGAATTTCTGACTTTATTCACTCATTTTTCGATAATTTGAGGGATTTGTTTTTTGGTTAACGTGGGAAACGGAGAGGAGCTAGGGTTTCTTTTGGTTTCACGAAAAGAGGGGTTTTGAATCTTTTGATTCGAAAATAATAAGAAGATAAAATCAAAATAGTTATAAGAATAGAAAATATTTCCGGTCCTTTCGATTATGCTACGTGGAGTAATCCAACCGTCCAATATTAAACCCTCAGTTATTTATCATCCGTACGATTAGTAAATAAAATCGGCGGTGGAGATGAGTTGTTTGAAACGTGGAGAGGTAGGATTTATAAGTATCTGCTGCGTTTTTGAAAAACATTTTATTTTACTTTTTTATTTTAAATTAATTTCTTTTATGATTTTAAATTATTTTAATATCAATAATAAAAATGTATTAGAATAATATTTTTTAAAAAAATATATAATTTTAATACATTTTTAAATAAAACATTATTTTAAAAATAATGTTAACTACGCTCAAAACAAACAACAAGGTTGAGAGATATGTGCGGGAGTGAAACGTGGATTTGATGGCGGAAGAGCTTGAAGCTGTCATCGGAAAGAATAGGCTAGCAATAGTAAGGACAGGAGGAGCTAGAGAACTGCGAAGGGATGAATATGTTATATACATGGATTTTAAAATATGTATTTTTTTTTTTTTAAAATATTTTTTTTAATATTAGTATATTAAGATAATCTAAAACATAAAACAATAATTTGAAATAAAACAAGAAATTTAAAAATATCATCCAATCATAATCTCAAACACTCTATAAAGTGATTACAAATGAGAGCATGTCCCCCTTTTTTGTGAGAGGGAAGACATTGGAGAAGTTTCATTTCTTTTAAATTTTAATGGATTTAAAAAAAAATCTAGGTGATTGTTGTGTTATTATAAAAAAGACAGAAAAACCTAAAACTCAGGGTCATCAACTTGATTGAATCTTATAATCTTAATTATTTGATAATATGATTGAAAAACAAGTAAAGATAATAGATAAATCGAACAAAAAAAAATAACAATAGTTAACTATAAAAACGAGTTGTTAAAATCATACTCCATAGAAAAATAAATAAAAGCTCAACAATGTTTCATTATAACTCCACTATAGAACTACCCTACCATAAAAAAGGAATTTACCAAGACAATCTTAACTAAATTGTGAAAGGTTGATGATAACACCGAAAAAATTACACGTGTTGTTATAGCAGTGACTTAAAAAGCAGACCAAATAAAATTACATGAAGTAAGCATTTTAAGTTTATACTTGTTGATTAATTAATTTTAATCTAAAAAAAATCTTTACAAAAATGTTAATTTTTTGTATATATAATTTTTAATTTATTTAATTAGATATATGCATAAACATCTTGAATTTAGAGCTTTTTTTAATATATAAAAACATGTCGTAAGAGTTTGCATACATACATATACATATACATATATTTAAAAAAAACATTCGGTTCACCGTATAACACGAGTCTAAGTAAAATAATTTCTTTTTTTCCATATAGTTTTATTTTTTATTCGAGCTGCAACGCAACATGTTGCTTATAAACTAGTTTCCTACCACCTGAAGAAAACAATAGACAATTCGTCCACCATGATTATTTATTTTGTTCAGCTGCCACAATAATTCAGGTGTTAATTATCACTAATAATGCTGATGACGTTCGAGACATTATATTGAATTGAGTACTTATAGTTTTTTTTTATAAAAAAGATTAAATTAATTTGTATTAATCCGAAACTTATCTTGTCCCGATTCCACTACTGGGTTTTATAATAATAGCATAAAAAAATTGGACACCTTGGTATTTTCAAATTAAATCATCCGAAACAATTATTTTTTCATAATTATTTATAAAATATTTCCACTTAAGAACCTTATTTTATCTTAAATCATGTGATTTACTAAAAACTAGAAAAAAATATTAATAAAATAGGTAACACACATAAATTCAGTTCAAGAAAACAAAATATAATGATAGATTATAAACACTATTTATAATTCAAAAGGAGTAGATGTTAATTATCAAAATAAAGAATATCATAAATTAAGTATTAAATAAAAATTTAAATAAAAATAGATGAAAAAAAAGCTTATCCAATATTCAAAAAAATATAAATAATAAGCAGGGAGCATATAGTATATAGTAACCGGCATGAATATTTTATCACCTTTTTATATAGGATTTTATGTTATATAGATATGAATTTCTTTATACTGGTGAATTTTTTTAAAATAATAAACATTCTTATTTTATATGCAATGTTGAATTAATAAAATACAATTGATATAATTAAGTCTTCAAGAAATTTGAGATTAAAATTTTTACTCTGGTTCATAATTAAATTAGGTACAATATTAAATTGATAGAATCCGATTGATATGATTGATTTTTTAATAACACAATTAAACTAGTTAAATTCAAGATTTTTTAAAATAATAAAAGCAATATTATTTTAATAAAAGTAATTAATTAATTAGATTCAGTAATCCACTCATCAATCATATGATTCAATAATCTATTTAATTTTTTGAACAAGTTTTACAACCATGCTAATTCCTTTCATACTAGTTTTCTTTGGTAAAAAAATAACAGGAGTCAAAAGTAATTATCTTCCTACCATATCCGCTGTACTTTTCGTCAAATCCCCAGCACGACGACGTTTTCTGAAACTAACTGTAAATAAAATATTTAACAAGGGCAAGCGTTCCCCGAAGAAAACAAACCCTATAAATTCCACCCTTTCTCTCGTCCCCCTTCCTCTTGCAACGTTATCTAATAACGCCACAGCAGCTGCGACAAGCCCTACCTCCTCGCTTTCCTTTCATAGCAAATCAAATATCCATTCAAACCCTAACAAAAATAATCTCTCCCCTCCATCGCCGCTCATTTCCCACCATTTCCGCCTCTAATCGGAACTTTCTCTCTCTCGATTTCCACAAAGAAACCCTAATTTTTATATAACAATTGCCAAGAAAACCGAAGTATAATTTTAACGATTTGATTTTTTAACCGATTTGTCGACAAGTACAAAATTATCGCTTAATGATTTGTTGTTCTCTTAAATTTTAATTTTGTATTTTATCTTGTTATTTATCTGATCTTTTCATTACTTGTCGTCGTCGTTGCCTGTCCATACGATTTTACAAATTCCGAGTTTAGTCCCTGAGATTTCTTCGGATTTACAGTTTTGTCCCTAAGTTGTTTATCATGGTGGGTGGAGGAAGCAGGAGAGATGAGGGATCGTTGGTGATTAACAGCACGAACGTGTTTGCAGCGCTCGAGACATTGAGGAAGAAGAAGAAGTCTGATAAGGATCGTGTAGGTTCTAAGAGTAGCAAAGGAGGTTCTAAGAGTGGGAAAGAGCAGCAATCGAAGGAGCCTGATCCGGAAGTTTTTTGGGCTCCGACAAAACTTACTGCTAAATCTTGGGCTGATGTTGACGACGAAGATGACGATGATTATTATGCTACGACGGCGCCACCTCCGTCTGTTTGGGGGTCCTCGGACCAGCAGCAGAGTGAGGAGAAATCTGCCCATGTAGAGGTGAGAGGATGGATTTAAATGTTTTATGTATGCACAAGTGTGGGTAATTATTGGGTTCTTGATAATTTGATGGGTGATTATTATGGCGTGGATGATAGATTGATATGTATCCATGGCACGATTTTATCTTGTTTAGGAGCTGTATGCTATACGTGATTGATTGATGTGCTATATTTCCAGGGAGTTGCTATTAGTTTTATTAATCCAATCCCACTTGCAATATTAGTCTGCTAGTCTGTTAGTTTTATCTGCAATGCTCCACGTTTTTGCTGTGATTGGATTTTTTATTTTGTGTTGTATATGCCATGTGATTTCATGGCGATACTGGCATGGTAATTACATATGGGCTGTTATGAATTTCTTTCCAAATTGGTGGGGTTCTATGCTACTATTTTTTTTTGCTTTTTGAAAGGAATATAAAAGGAACATCCACAGAGAAAAAAAAGCCATGAATGCACTGTGGAAGGCTAGCGATTATATCCTAAAATATGATTTCAACCTGAGGCTGGAGAGGAGTTCCAGAAGATTAATGGGAAGGCTGAATTATAGTGACAGTGCAAACCCTGGATCAGTTTTTTTTTACTCCCGTCATACTTGAACTGTTTATGTTTAATCTTGATAGGTCACTGTTTATTTCTCTCACAATCCCCAGAATCCCCAGGGACAGATAGAACTTTGCAAAAGTTTTATGAAAACTTCAACAGTTTCTGGCACTTACTGATTTATTTATTCATGGGTTGCAGGAAAGTGAGAGTGAAGAAGATATTTTGGATGAAGGTGATGATGATGTAGAGGAAGAACATGACAATGAACCAGAGTCTCCAGTACTCCCTGAGCCAGTGGTGAAGAAGACCCCTGAAGTTTCTCTGCCACCTAAGGAGACAGAAAGACAACTTTCTAAGAAGGAAAGAAAGAAGAAGGAACTTGCAGAGCTTGAGGCCCTTCTTGCGGATTTTGGAGTTGCTCAGAAAGATAGCATTGACCAAGATGAGTCACGTGGTAATTCCAGTTATATGCCAAAAGAGCATAAGTTTGCTCGTGGTGCTTTCTAATTTTTGCTCCTTAAAATTTGCCAAAATCATGGATGTTTAATTGGCATAGAAGTTTAAAATCTGTTAATGCATGATGTTTCCTTAGATAATAGCAATGACCTAGACAAGCACATGATCTTGTTGTTATGTGCCAAGAGTTGCTAATACATGTTGAAGTTTAAACTTGGATAGCTAGATCATGTTTGTTCTAGACAAGTCAAAATGTATATTCTAACCATTTAATGAATCGTCAGGTTTGTTGCAATTGAGCATATAATCAATGTGCGTGTGTGCACATTTACCTGGTTCCACGAACCTCACACTTTAACTTTTGGGTTCAAACTGTTTCATAATTTTACCCTTTGCTTTGTATTGGTGTAGAGAGGTACTCTTGTTGTTTATTCCAGTTTTTGCTAGTACCATGGAAGTGTAAAGTGTGGTGGCTTTGCCCTCTTATTTTTGTAGCCAAATGTTTAGCCTTAAATATGTTTCTGGTGTTGAATTTCCTCTGAGAAAGAGTTCTTTTTACTTGCATCTGCAGATGCTGCACAGGAGAAGAAAGATGGGGAGACTCATGAAGAGGGAGATAAGAAGGAAAATGTTGCTGGAGAGTCCAAAAATGCCAAGAAGAAGAAAAAGAAGGACAAGTCAGCAAAGGAGCCCCAAGATCAGCCCACCAATTCAGAAGCCAATAATGGGCCAGAAGAAGCTGCTGGAGCAGAACATGCGGAGGAGGATGCTTCTGCTGCTGACATGAAAGAACGACTAAAGAGGATGGCATCTGCAAAGAAGAAGAAGTCTAGTAAAGAGATGGATGGGGCTGCTAAAGCTGCTGCTCAAGAGGCTGCTGCTAGAAGTGCAAGGCTAGCCGCAGCCAAGAAGAAAGAGAAGAACCATTACAACCAGCAGCCAGTGCGGTAAAGGGCCCATTTCATTTGGCACACATATATGAACATGTGTTTCTTGTTGTTCATATACCAATGCAAAATAAACAGTGGGCACTAGGCTCTGGCTTCGTGAAAGATGACGTTTAGTTGTATTGCTTTTGTCGGCAAAAAAGAAGAAGCTCTTTGGCGTTTTGAATCTTATCTTTGCTCTGTTGTCATGGAAAACATAGTTTTGGCAGTTTTGTTAATTGAAATTCTTCTCTGGACAGTAGTTGAACTTGAATTCTGTGTAATGCAGCCCTTTGAAATCTGAGTCATTTTCTGTTGATGGATCAGCGCAAAGTGAATCATTTACAGCATATTTGAAAATATGAAAATATATGTTGAAAAGAACATAGGTTTAGGCTGGTAAGATAAACTTGATATTCGCTAATTTGCTCTCTGCAAGCTGCATTGGTACTTTCTGTGATGCTTTTTTGCTTCCTTCACTGGGGGGGTATGTGTGCATTTGTCAAAACTCGGAAGATTGGATCAGGTTCAGGTTGCTGGTGGGAGGTCTGGTAGAATGGTGGACTTTGTGGCTGCTCTAATGCAAATGAGATTCTGGCAAAGTTGGGTTGAAAAGAGAATAAGCTTACTGCGTGATCTCTACTGAACGCAAGATGGTTTTTGCTTTACCCTGTCCAGCATCTAAGGTTGGGACATTTGCTTCCGATACTGGCCATTGACAATCGAGGAAAATAGACGATGAAGTTGAAACCAAAGCCTAGACAATAGCATCGATAAAACAGTCATGCGCCAAGTTCAGTGGTATTTGTGGAGTAACAACGGGAAGTTTATGATGCAATGGGAATGCTATTTTTTTTTTTTTTTATCATCATCAAAGTTATATTTACTTGTATGTAATGATCGTGATTTCGTGTCAAAGTAATTATTAAATTACGAAAAGACAATATTTCCATGCAATAAGTGAAACTACTTTTTTTTTATTACGAAGTGAATATTATTTTCTTGATGTACGGTAACGTCGTATTACTTGAATGGTATTATAATATTATTAATTAGCATGATTATGAATTAATTAATTAAATTATTATAATCCGATTTAAAAAATTGTTTAATAGCTTATATCTAAAAAGCACTATAATTGTAATATCGCCAAATCATGAAAGATTTGCATCTATCATTGTCAATTATCCAATCTTTTGTTTTGGTTGGAACTTAAGTTTTAGAGTTGAGAGGGATAATGACTGTTTTTTTTAATGTATTAAAATAATATAATTTTGTTTTTTTAAATTTAAGCGATAAAAATTTGATTTTTATCGATAGCGAAATTTGATTTATTGTTTTTAGTCTTAGGATTGGGATGCATGGTTACATTGCACTTGTGATTTATTACAAGATTAAATGTGTTTTTTTTTAATATACTAAAATAATATATATTTAATATTAAAATAAACTAAAAAAATCGAAAAAAACGTTTTCAGACAATTATCTTAAAAATCAAAATGTTCTTGGTCCCCATCAAATGAGTTACCATTCTGCCAAAAACCTGCTTGAGAGAAGTTAAAAGAGCTTAAAATTCAACAGCCCGTTTCTCGGGATTCCGGTTATTCCCCCGTTAAATGGCCGGAATCGTCCTGATCCTTTGTATTCGCCGGGAAGGGGCAGTTATCGGAAAGGGGTTTTCGGAAATATATGCGTGTGGAAAAGCACACTGATTGGGTTGCTCAGGGATTAGGCTCTCGCATTTTAGGGGAAGGATGCTGAGTTATCAAGGAATGCTATTGGCTGAGAAATAGGGTGAGGGTGGAGTGTGTGGAAGAGTCGTTTGTGCAAAGTAGGGCATTTGAAAATGGTGACGTGAATCTTGTTTTAACTCAAGTGAGTAACTCTCCTCCTGTAGTTAAGTATTTTTCATGCAGTAGTCGCGCTCTGTTTTCTTTAGTTTTGTCTCTGGTTTTTTCACACTGATATCTACATTGATGCTTCCAATTTCAGGTGAGGCTTAATCGAGAGCATTTAAATATAGCAAAATTTGAGCCTGAGCATGGACCAGATCCTATGCTAGACCTAGTTCTGGTTGGATCGAAGTGGCGATTTAAAATTCAAATCTGTGCCAGCAATTGACAGGACAAACTGGTGGTGATCTCACGTTCTGTAGAGCAAGATGTCCTCTCACCAACTGAGGTAGCATGTGATTTTTCTCATCCACCCTGTCAACTGCTACAGATGGGTTTGTACGTATCAGAACGTCCATGGTTTAGAGGTCTAGAAACTGTAATTGTAATGAAAAGCTTTTCAACAATCTATTCTGGACTGCTGTTCGATTATGCAAGTAATAATGAGGATGAAAGAGGCTTCTTCATGTGTTAAACAGTTGCTAAAAAATCAATGAAATAAAATCTAGGCACGATCGAGATTCTTGCAAAACACATGTTATTGGGCTGTCGATATCAGTTCTGTCGAAAGACTTCAAACAACTGACGTGCATGACTGGCATGTATATGACTATTTTTCTGGAGCAAAGATTTCATTTTCTTCTTTTTGAGGGCTTTGTGCTTCCCCCCCTTTTGATGAAATTCCATGGTGTTTTACGATGCTTATTTATAGCAATCTCTAGCATAGCATCCGACTGAATGTTACATAATCATTCCTCCATGAGCAGAGGTGATATTAATCCCACAGATACAACAAAACCTGTTTATGATTATGAATTCAACAAAATCATGCAACGAAAGAATAACACGGATGACGAAATTTTACCCTTGTTATTGAAGACAAGAAAAAAGAGCGAGATATTATAAATGAATACGATGAAATCTTGTCACCAAAATCTCCATGGATCCTTGAATGGAGGTACATAATCCTTTGTGGGAGGGAGAAGGCGGAACGAGGCCACAGTTTTTTCCAAGTAAGGCCCCATCTGCAGCACAGGAAATGATATCTTGTTAAGGCTCAATTCATTGAATAAACAGATACAGGCATGTATCTGCTGAATGATGTGTTCAACTCAATACAGACACGAGAGCTGTTACCTTGTCCCACTGCTTGCTCAGAGTTGAAGCACTTAGAGAGTACAAATACCCTGAAATTGATTTGAACTGTACGTTCAGAGCAGAGGTAGAACCACGAAATATAGACGATTAAAAGGTGTAAATACAGCCTTTCCTAGTGAATATTCATCAGTTGGCATTTAGTATTATTGAGCTGAGAAAAGAAACGGGTTTTGGAATATATTTTAATGCAACTGTTTGCTCAAAACAAAAGGCTCCCTACCATCTCGTTCAGTTGTTGAAGCAATGTAGTGTCGGAAAAGATTTGATTCTTGAGCCTACAAGTTTCCATGTGAACTTTCAACAATGGAGAGCTGTAGCAGATATCTGAAAAAAAAACCCACTAAGGAAGGGAGAACTTACAGTTTTGGTGGGTGACTTGCGTACAATATATTCATAAAACCAGTATGGCTCACCATCAATCTGGGGGAAATAAATGCCACATAACTCGCACAAGCGAAAACATAAATGGAAATACAGGAACTTATGTTTCTGTGTGTGGTTTTCCCAATATGGGAAACTAAAAAATACAAAAAGGTTTCGAGATTTACTTTATTAGCACGGGCATCAAGAATTGAACTCTCAGACAAACGTTGAGTTGAAGTGACTCGCTACAAAATAAATAATGAAGAATGTTAAACCAGCATTACTACATTCATGGAGTTAAGCTTTCGGAAGAAATGGAGTCCAAGAAGCACAAAGAGAGGTCATTGGCCAGTCCCGTCCGGGATGACATGGTTTCTCAGATAACAACCCTGTTCACCAAGAAAGTCTCTCTATAGGATTCAACAGAATTATAGTGTTGGCTCTATCATCTATGATCCGAAAAACCTCTACCTCTACTGGTACAATTTTTAGCCATTTGTTTTCTGCAAATACATCTATGGACCCATGTTTGAGGTGCAAAGAATTGCTAAGGTTGCTAGGGCAGTGGAAATTATTCTGTAGAGCTCACTTTAGCACCAATGAAGGTCTGGTGTGTGAGATTTGAGAAGATGCTTCATATTATAAGAAAACAATATTATTTAATATAAGACTTAAACTTATGTTTTAATTCTGCACCTATTCTGTTATGTCAGTGGTCCAGAAAACTTATCAGATATGTGTGTCAAACTGAGGGCCTCTTAAATCTTAGTAAGAGATGCCAAGACATATTACCAGTGAAGACTTGTCAGACAAAACAGAATCAGCAACATCTTTTGCAGCCCAGGTACTCTTGTCTTTAGATTTTACGAACTGAAGATTTGGAGGACCTATCTGAATCAAAGTAATAAAATCATAATCCTTGAAAAAAAATCATCATCCGGCATTGCGTCTAGCTAGAATAAGGTCACATGGAATTATTACCGAAACAGAAAGGATGAGGTTATCGATGATGTCAACACGCTCGGACACAATGCGAAGGCGTGCATCAGCTGTATCAAGTTCAAAACAAAAACAATATAAGCAGAAATTCATATGTTTTTTAAAAGGGCATGTAATAGTTCATGTTGCTCTTATCCCTCATACAGGAAATTAACTGAACTTACGGGACAGTGGTGCAGCTGATGAATAGCGTTCAGGTTTTCTGGATTCCACCCTTTAATAAGCAAATCACTAAAAGAGTTATGTTCCCATAATTTCCAAGGACACACCACAGCAATAAAGAGAGGCAAGATTGCAGACAGAACACCAAATTAATGCAGTAACATTCTGAACACATTTGAGTTATGGAATTACTGTTAAAGAGAGAAATCTAATTAAAATAAGTGAACTCGGTAGCAAATTCATTCCCCGGGGAACATTTTTCTAGATACAGTCCAATCTTTTCAGATATATGAAAGTCTATGGATGCTCAATTCCTTTATTAACATATTCCAATTCACCTTTGCCTCAAGCAAAACAATCATCCAGCTCATGAAATAATATTTCTTCACTTGGAATTGCAGTCAAAACACAGATAAATGTACATATTAAGCAACATGCAGATCTAATGCACTGCTCCAGACTATACTGAATAGCATTTGGACTCAAACACCAACCATTTGAAGAGGAACTTCTTAGATGGCAATTCCACTGGATATGAATAAGTATAGGCGTTTATTTCATCAACCACTGAAGCCATTTTCAGATCTTCCCCAGCAAGTATCCCTATAAAGAACTAGAAAAATCAGAGAAATTCAACCCTTTTCAAGGTATTATATGTATCACAAGTCATAAGCAAGCACAATAAGAAAGGCACTATATCAGGTCTTTCTACTCCACTCAAATCATAAAACCAATAAACTCAAATAAGCTTTGAATGAAGTTCAAGCTTACCTGAAGATGGGAAGGCAATGGATAATGAAGAAGAGAGACCAAAAAGCATCAAATCCCTTCTACAAAACCTATTTTGTAAACTGGGGTCTGAAGAAGAACAAGCACATGAACATGCCATAATCTTCTCTTTTAATTTACATTTCTTCTGGCTTAACAAGATTCTACTTTGGTTCCTGAAATGAAAATCACATCAAAACACAGCCCATGTTAAAGAACCAAAGAAGAAGACATGGATGGTGTAGAATTGACAGAAGTACCTAAAGAAAGGATTGATGTGATGGGTTGTGAAGGGTGAAGGAGAACAAAGAAGAGCCATTGCCATAGCCGTGGTCTCTTCCTTCTTCCACTGTTACGAGCTTACCTCATCCACATCACGTATCAGTTTCCTCTTTATAAACTGGAAAGTTTGCTGTAAATTAGTCCTCTAATTGTGTAAATTACTTTTATCCGTATAGGAACTATATAATTGCGCAATTGTGAACCCAACTATTAATGAAATTACAATCCAGTCCTCCAAATGTTATAATGTTAAGGAAAAACCAAGATTCACGAGCCCAACATATAATTGCCTATAATATCATTGAAATAAAAATGTTTTTGTATTAAAAAAGTATTCTTTAAATTCTTTTTACATCATTCAAAAAAGATTTTCTTATTTTTAATTTGATGCAAAGCTGGAAAAAAGAGAAAGAATAAATGATGTGCTCTAAATTGATTTATCAACAGATGGTTTAAATTAAAATTATCTTTTTTAAAAAAAAATATTCTTTTTTTATTCTAAGTTCTTTGGATCCTTTACTTTTTAGTTTCAAGGACTTAATTGAGACATATTCAATACTTTAGTAATGTATTCGTAGTTATCCCTAAATTCACCGAATGACAAATTAACCGATCGAAGCGTTTTTTATTTAGCTAATTTAGATGGTCTTTGCAATTGTAGTTAAAATAGCTTTTTACTTACAAATATATTAAAATAATATATTTCTATTTTTTAAAAAATTATTCTTAGCATATCAAAATAATTAAAAAATATTAATTCTCTTATAAAAAAAATCGAATTTCTTAGAAAAATATTTTCCAATTACCTCCCAAACGGCATAAAACAACTGATGGCGTTAAAAAGGAAAAACCTTGGAAGTTGGAACGGTTACAAAATAACGGAGGCTACCAAACGGGCCTCAAAACGTCATCTTTAACGGCAGTATCTGAAAAAGAAAATGAAACCTTTATTAAGAAGTAGCTCGCTGATGCTTCTTTCTATCATTTCTCTCTTTCTTACTCTGATCTCAAATTTCCCAAAACAAAAAATTAGGGTTTATATGCTTCCACGATACATTCCAATTTTGCTTCCGCGATAGATTATTCCAGGTAAACTATCTAAAATTTATCTCCGTAATCATTCCAGGTAAACTTTGATGATAGATCATCATTTCGATTTTTTTCTTGCTGAACTCCGCTTTGTTTTGCTTTTTTTAATTTTAAATCGAATGGTGTTTTTATTTGTGTATATGTTTTATTTGTATTTAATTGATTTCAGGTATAAAGTAGTTGAAATTCGCTTATTCAAGAAGAATTAATCAGCTATGGTTATGTTAATTATCTATTTAGATTTTTTGTGATCTTTAAGTTTTTCTTTTATTTATTTTTTAGAACGAGATCCCTTTTGTTTTGTTTCATTTCCTTATGGAAAGATTGTATTAGCTCTTTTTTTGTGATGTACCGTATTTGATGGTAAGTTTTTATTTTCTTCTTAGGTTTTGAACCAAGCAGTAATTTCTTGATAATGGTGGGTTTTTTTATTTGTTGTTATGAACAGGTGTGGTTTGTTTACTGACCTAAGGAAATGAAGCCTGGAAGAGTGTCTACTTTGAACCCATATGCAACGGCGTATATTCCCCTTTCTAAAAGGGACTCAGCTGATAGAATTGAAAATCCAGGATGGACTGTGCAGGGTGGGAATCCAAATGTGTGGTATGGGTCTGCCGAGCACAGTGCACAGATTAGGCAAAATGATACAGGGCTGATTTCTGTTCCTGAAATGTCTGTGCTGAAGAGTCAGTCTGGTTATGGTTCTTATGGCTCGTCATCACAGAATTCGTATGAAGTGACAGGGAAGCAGACCATCGATGAAGAATTTGAAATGGACTTGGAATATCTTCGGATCAATTTTCCTGGCATATCTGATGAGTCCCTCACTGGTGTCTATATGGCTAACAATGGTGACGCGGATGCTGCTATGGACATGTTAAACCAACTTGAGGTAAATTCTCTTACAAAATGTTTTGTGGTATACAGATTTGTTTATCATGTTGATTGAAGGCATAAAAACTGGAGAAGGAATGGGACAAGACCAATTTAATGTGTTAATTCTGTTTTCTGTGTGTGCTATGAGCCATTTCGTGTTGCTCTAATTTGTTTTGTTTCTGTTCTTTCTTGATCTTTATCTTTTGTCATGTTGCATTATATATTTGGTTAACTCTAGTCTTCTTTCCCTTTTTTCCTCTCTCTTCCATTCCAATGTCATTGCCTGATTGTAATTTTTGCAAGAATTATTTGATTTGTAATGATTTTAGATTGTTCACAAGATTAATTTGCTTTCTTCCCTATTTCATAAATTTTAGAGCAGGGTGATTGAGATATTCTGTCTTGTTTGTCACAGTAAAACTAAGGAGAAACCTTTTCTGGTGGCAATTACATGATTTGTTTATGTGCAAAGTTGGCGGGATTATCGTATATGCACTTAATTTACTTGGCCTACATTTCTGAATTCCGAGTGAAGGGTTTCAAAATGTCTAGTCTGAATGTTCATTAACATGAGGAGTTGTCCCTTGTCTTGGCGAAAATTAGATGCACATTTACATGTACATTATCTCTTGTAAATTGGTCTAAATTCGTTGAATTTTGCATATTTATTTTGGTGTGATGTTTTGATCATTGAGAGTGAAGTGGTGAACTACAAAGGCAGCTTTTGGCCCATGCTATATAACCTGCTGATAATGTGATTTTCTGAATATTCTAGTATGCTGAAAAAGAACATAGTAGAAATTGCATTTTGGATCAGTATTTTGGTTTTCTAAATTTGATCCCTACCTCATTTCATCTTTCCACTTTTTGGGCCAGCCTAATATGTTGACTCCCATGCAGCTTGACACTCTTGATTCTTCTGGAAACCTTCCAGACACCCTGGATATTGGGGATGCTTATGAACCCAGGCCTTCAGCTGAGGTTTCGTCTGTGAAACCGAAGACTGTTGTAGGTGAAGCCAGTACCCCATCTGGCTCCTTGTCCCCAGACACAGTGGTTGCCACCTGATTAACTTGTGACCTGCTCAGCTGTTTTCTTTGGCCCTTTTTTTTTGGTTTTTTGAAAGAGAAGTATATGATTAGGGTATCTTTCTTTTGAGGTGGGAGATGCATTTAACATGATGGCTTGGTTGTGGGTGTATAGTCCTCGGGTAGGTTCTTCTTCCAAATATCCTTTTTTTTTCCTTTTCTCTGGGCTCTGTTAAAAATTGAAAGCCCAATTGCAGGTTTCTGAAACTGAAGTGATAATATGCTTCTTGGCAATAGCTGTTATTTTGAATTACTATATGCAATGGTGTAAAGATCACCCTGATGTCATGTAAAGCTTGATTATATGATGGTTGACAGCTTTCGATACTGTTCAAGTTATACTGTTACGCCAATTGCATTGATCGAGAGATCGATACCCCCTTTGGTTGCCAAAAATGCCGGTTGAGTTTCTGTAATGAACTTCGCTTGCGATCGATTTAAAAATATTTTTGAAAAAATATAAAATTTTTATTTTGTATTTTAAATTAAATATTTTTGATGTTTTTAGATATATATATAATGTTAGAAATGATTTTTAAAAATAAAAATATATATTATTTTGATATATTTTTAAATAAAAAATATTTTTAAAAATATCCTTAACTATATTTTCAATCATGCACTAAAACGGACGAGATGTTTGTTGTACCAGCTTATGCGTTGAACTTGCCTTGTGAATCATGGAGTTGTTAGTCATCTCAGTTGTTAGGGATGAGGATAACAGGGCTTGCTTTCAATTATCATAATGCAAGTTAGGTAAACTAATGTGATTTATGCGATTGAGCTGGCAGCTAAAATTGGCGATGAGCATTGCTAAAATACCCAAACAAATCCACCATGTACATCACCACCGAATCATATAAAAATCAACTTTTCAAGCCCTTTTATTGACAATTATAGCTCGTCTGGTTCTGGGATTTTAAAAGTCCAGATTTTATTCCACAGTGGTGTATTTGACAACTATTTAAAGATGATAGACGCAGTACATAACTTAGATGCATCATTAGTATTGGTATTGTAGACCACTGCAATAAGATTATTGTTGAGTGGGGGGGAGAAGAAGGAGAGAGTTGCCTTTAGTTTTTTTAATGCAAAAGGATCAAATTGAAATTTTTTGAAAGATCTAAAGACTGATGCTAGAACATTTGAGCTATAAGAATTGAAGTGGAAATTACTAGAATCAACAAGGACTAGAATCAGCAAGGGAGAAAATGTTTAAGACCAAACACCGAAACATGCACGTCCGTCTTTCATTACATATGTTCCGTTACTTTCGGTTATTAAAATCCTCCATAGCCATCAGACACAAGACATGGTCCGAAGAACTTTCTCAAACAGATTCAGCTTCTTCTTCTCTGTATCCACAAAGACACAAATCTGATTAAAGGATTTCACAACCCATCTTATCTTACTGTCAAATAATTCTACAATGTTGCTGTTAATATAGTTCAAACACAGATTTATTTGTTTGTTTTTTCTCTTTTTTTGAAGAACAAGAAGTTTTAGATGGATATACAGTTTGATTAAAGGAATGGTTTTGGTGGTCTGGGATTAGGGTAGACAGATCAGTGATTAGGGTTAGTAGGTGATGAAGGTAAGATAGACTCTAGGATTGTTTTGGAGAAAAGATTGTCGGGTTATTGAAAGAAGAAAATGGGGGTTGATTACTATAACATATTGAAGGTTAACAGGAATGCAACAGACGATGATCTAAAGAAGGCATATAGAAGACTGGCAATGAAATGGCATCCTGATAAGAACCCCACTACCAAGAAAGAAGCTGAAGCCAAATTCAAGGAGATCTCTGAGGCTTATGAGGCATGCTGATTTTTCTTTCCCTTAAAACTCTATTCTGTACCATTTGTTGTGCTGTTTTTCCCCCCCTTTCATTTGGGATCTTTTTGCTTATCTGAAATGTAATGTGAACTTTGGATTCATGGTTACTGTTGTGGAATGTTAGAGAAAAGAATCACATACATGCATACACGTATATACATATGTATGTATGTATGTATGAATCCAAATCTTTTGAGATGATACGTACTGGAAGAGAGGAATAAAAAATGTATGGATATTGATTTATATTGCTTTAGAAAATATGCCTTTGCTTGTGAAATTCTTCTTCCAAGATAAGTACTTGATAATTTCATTTGCTTGGAAAACTGTAGCATTGGCTTTTGTGTTTATTGCATTGGAACTTGAATTGCTTTTGGACTGATGATAATAAAGAAAACAATTCAAGTCAAGGACAGTGAATTACTATTTGTGGTTACATTGCCTGGGATTTTGATATATTTGTGAATTCAGGTCTTGAGTGACCCGCAAAAAAGAGTAATTTATGACCAGTATGGTGAAGAAGGGTTAAAAGACGCACCGCCATCTGGCGGAGGCGGCTTTCCTTTTGGAAATGGTGGTGGCGGTGGTGGGTCAAATGGTTTCAATCCCAGGAATGCAGAGGATATCTTTGCAGAATTTTTTGGAAGCAGTCCTTTTGGATTCGGATCAACAGGACCTGGTAAATCCACGAGGGTCCAGTCGGATGGAGGGTTGTTTGGTGGATTTGGCAGTAGTGATACTCTTTTTCGAACTTGTAGCGAGGGGAGCGCACCAAGGAAACCACCACCAGTAGAGAGCAAATTGCCTTGCAGCCTCGAGGAACTGTATTCTGGATCGACGAGGAAAATGAAGATATCGAGAACTGTAGCTGATGCCCATGGGTATGTTTCTTTATCTCTCTAACTAAAAACATTCAGTTTCCTCCCTGTTCTTTCCAATCTGGTGTCTTGATATGTTGTTCAAAATCAATGTTGCGCCCGCTTCTTTGACTTGGTGGATGGATCATATTCCTTGTGTGCTAAATGGTTATCTGCAAATTCTTCTACCATGAAAAACGCTGTCATGATTTGCCTCATATATATGGGAAGATTGCTTGATCATATGCCTCCTTAGATTCCGAACTTCTTGATTTTACTCAAACTTTCTTCATGCTCATACTACCTCTAGTCTTTATATGCTGCTGATGTTGTGACTTTTTCACACACGAATCCCCATTGTAGAACTAGGATTCCAACAGCCTTTTTTTCCTGATTGTAATTGAATATGAAACTCCGCAGGCGACAAGTGCAGGAAACAGAGATACTAACCATTGATGTGAAGCCGGGGTGGAAGAAGGGGACAAAGATTACATTCCCAGAGAAAGGAAATGAACAGCAGAATCAGCTTCCAGCAGATCTTGTGTTCATTATTGATGAGAAACCTCATACCACATACAAGAGAGATGGAAATGATCTTACTATCAACCACAAGGTGACCCTAGCCGAAGCACTGGGAGGGACAGCGGTAAACCTCACCACACTTGACAGCCGTAATCTATTAATTCCTGTACATGATATAGTGAGCCCTGGCTATGAGCTTGTTGTGGCCATGGAGGGCATGCCAATAGCAAAGGAGCCAGGTAATTGGGGAGATTTGAGGATCAAATTTGAAGTGAAGTTCCCGACAAGATTAACACCAGAACAACGAGCAGGACTCAAGCGCGTGTTAGGGGGGTTAAAGATTGATCAAATATATATATATATATCTAGCAGCCATCATGTTGAGCTGAAATGCTGAAGCCATTGCTGTTTTCCAATCTTTGCACAGGTTGTAATTTTGCTCTCCTTGTATTTATAGACCCTTTAAAATCAATACCTATCGGAACCCAGAAACCCAGTAATCACTGGCTGGTCCTCGCGACTGATTTTCTGTAAAAAAAGATATTTTTGGAAAGAAGGGATATACAGGGGGCCTGTATCATATTGTTTCTCCTTGTATTCCTTCACTGGACGACAGCATCATGTATTTTTCTTTTGCAGTTTTGCCTGGATGATTCCTTTTCGTGTTGCTTATCCTTTTGCCGGGTTATCCTCTTCCAACAAGGAGAATGACAAAGTGGTCCCAGTATAAAGTTGGTGTTTATGATGTTGGTGTTTCATGAATCTTTCAGAAAAAGCATGGGTTCTGCTTCTGCACCACCATCTCCTACACGCGCTGAATAGTATCCATGCGCAGTGATAATCTCATGTCGACATAAACCAGATTCAGTTCTGAAAGATTAGGGAGAACTATGGACGCTGATCATCCTTTACAATCAACTTTTACTCTCTAGCTCACTTCCCGGGATCCACAAGGAATCTAACTCATCTTCTCATGCTAGGTTTTCGTGGTTTTCGTGGGGTCTCAAGATTTGTATTCTTGCATAGCCAAGAGATGCTTTTTGCACAGGATGAAAAAAAAAGCAGTAAAAAATTATGCTTTCCATTGATAGACCAAAAAGATGCAGAGAGGAGTTCTAAAAATCATGCGTGTGGTTGCTTCTTGGCAAAGAGAGGAGAGAACAGCAAGGAAGTGTCAGCCCAATACGTTTTCCTAGGTTTGTTTCATCTGGAAAGCACCAGTAGTTATTGCAGTCTAGATATATTTTATAACCAGAGGGGACTAATACATAAACCTTAGATCAGAGAGGGGAGAGCATGACGGGATGAAACATAAAGTTTCCACAGCAGATACAGAAAGAATCTGGAACCTCCTTATCATAATCAAACATTATCAGCATGATACATCCGGGTTAATTGATTTTTCTTTTCTAGAGCAGGTTCGGTTTAAAAGACGCTAAACCCCATCATTACAAGAGAATCATTTTTTTGATTGAGCTTAAGGGCCAAAATGTGATGCTCTTCAATTGATCTAATTAACGGCTAGTATCTGCATGGGTAGCACTCTCTAACTTTGATTTGCTATATAAAATTAAAACTACAACGACGACGAATAAAAGAAAATTGTGGTTACAGAACCATGAAGATGGAAAACAGAAAGAGAACGCTAGCATTTACAATACAAGTAATCAAAAGCCTCTACTTTTGGGGGGATCTCTGCGCCAAGCCTGCCCGGGTGAGCCATACACTTGCCCTCCACTGGATTGATAAGCAGGATGGCCATGGGGACCAGGCTGAGTAGCCGCCCAGTTGCCTTGCTGCAAAGAAGGGGCGAGATTTTGTTGGCTATGTATCATGTTCGCTTGAGGCATGGCTGGGGATGTTCCTGATGGAGCCATTGTCTGATGCGCCATGTGGGCTCTTAAAATAGGCTGCTGCACACCATGGACATGGGTTGACTGAGGGTGTGTACGGTGATGTTGGGTTTCTTCTGGATGCCACTCTGGCATATCGTCGTCGTCGTCGTCGTCATTCCATGGCTGCAATGGTGGGACATTAGTTTTGGGCTGGCCATATCTGTGCACAAGCTCCCTCAAATCTACAGGACGGGATGGGGTCTGGGAATAGGATGAATTGAGAGGGGGCATTCCCGATCCCCTAACAGGGTTTTGGTTTGAAAATTGCGACCTTGATGCCATGGAGTTACTAGAAAAGTTGAACTCGGGTAAATCATCCTCGTCCCGGCCGGCCGGCGGGCCAAACCCGGGAGGCACATCATCGTCGTCTTCATCAGGTTGGGGGTTGGGATAGGTTCCGCTAGGAGGAGGCAAGGGATGTTTTGATGCAATATTCACATTCATATTAGTGTCCTTTTCCTGGTGCTTCCTAGAAGTGAAGTGTTGTTGCTTTTTTGAGCTGTGTTTATGGTGTGATGCAGAGGTAGGAGATATTGTCGATGTTATTTGAGCTTTTCTCCATACAATAACACCAATTAGACCATGATCAACAGCATTAAGGGGCTCAAGTTGGTCCTTTGGAAGGACCTTGATGAGCCCTTCACGTGTCTTTAAATGGGGTGGGCATAAATAAAGTTCCACTCCATGAGCAGGCTCAGCAAAACCCACTCTCTCATCCACAACATAGGAATCCGCCACCTGCAGCAGGCAATTTCAGTCACAAACTTCACAAGAAAACTGAGAAAACCAGCTAGCTGAAGAGTGATCAAAGGCAGCACAGCTTTTCACGTTTCTTACCTCTCTGAGACTTCCCCTCTCACTTTCCGTGGACCCCTCCTTGCAAACGAAGTGCACGACCTGCAAAAGCAAAAGTCAATCTATTTAGCAACATGAGAAAAAGTAAACGGGGCCTTTTCAAGTTTATGCTTCGAAGAAAAATAGATATACATCGATCATCCCTGCGGCATCAGATTTCACGGGCAAAAGGGGTGCCACAAACTGACAAGATTCAACCATGCTGTGGCTATATCAATTTAACAAGTTAAAAGATATTTCATGTTCCATCAATAAATTCTGAGTACACGAGTATTATGGATCTGCTAAGATTTCAGGGAAGATCTCCTAACCAAGCAATGGCATCGGTTAAATGAATATTACAGGATGATTTAGCATCGTTGCACTCTCTTTCCATTGGAAAAGGAAAGAAAAGCATATCCCTGTTCGTTCTCATCCAGCAGGGCAACAAATGAAAACAGCTATCTTTTAAGCATATGGTTTTACTGCAAAAAAACGCTAAAAAGCTAAACTAGTTATTGTTTGCTTGAGACTTGAGTCTTGTTTCAGAGATTCTGCAACTCTCTTGCACATTTTATTTGTCCCCGTAACTAACCTTAATCCAGCAATTGAAAAATCAAATGATCTGGGGTAGAATTTTGGTTATTCCTTTATATAAACTTTTATCAAGCCATCCATTCAAACAAATTCTTATTAAGATGTCGTTGAGCACAAATGAAAAGGCCCAATGCAGCAGACACAGTTGAGTGGGATCAATAAGCAGGGATAGAAAAATATCCCCTTTTCTGGACAAAAGTAACATAACTGAAATTTAGTACAACAAAAAGAAACTTGAGATACCATAACAGCACGACTTCGGGACATCCGAAGCTCCTGGAGGAACTTCTCAAATGCATCAAGTCTGACTCTCCCTTTGACCTCAACGAAGTCAGACCACTCTTTTGCAGATGTTTTGTCACCACTGCAGCAAGAAAATCAGATCAGTAAAAAGTAGCAAGCTTCACAATGACCACAACATAATTCATTAGAAACACTGGAAAACACTACCCATCCAGTATAATGCATGCTTGGACAGCAGAATATAACAAGTTTTATTTTGTAAGTAGTGCCCCTGTAAAATATGATGAGAGACAATTTCAATGCTATATCTGCATCGCAAGCAAAAGTTCAACAGGCAACTGCATGCATGTTTTTAGTGCTTTACAAAAACACAAACCTTTTAAAGATGCCAATAACTGGGGCCAGGATGGAAATACTCAGCTGAAGCACACCTCCCCAGATATGTTCGCCCTTGGATACACCAACAGAGGGTGTCGTTACTGATTCTACTCGAATGTCAATTGATTTCCCATTAGCTTCAGGTGATGTGCTAGTTGCCTCGACATTATCAGATTTTTCTGCAGTGCTACCAGCCAGATCTTCTGCATTTGCAGCAGGAGACTTAGCTTCTGACGCAACCTGCGAGTCATCATTGTTGATGCTGGGCGTTGTTTTTCCCACATCCAAGGGTAAGTTTTCAAATGGTGGTTCGGAATCAAGGGATTCCATGAATTCATCCAGAGAGACAATTGGAGGAAGAAAGTCTGCATCCTTCAATACATCATCCACCATTAGTCCTTGCAACAGATCAGTCCCTTCACTCGAAGGAATTGTAAGCGTATATGAATCCTTCTTGTCTTCTAAATTTATCTTGTGATCAGCAGCATTCACTTTGTCTTTCATTTTATCAGATTTGGGAATCAGAGTGGCTTCCTTCTCTTCTGATTTTGGTGGCGTCTGAGCAAATGAACTTGTCCCAACAGAAACCTCCATTGTGACACTATCTTGTTCAACTTCAACTTGAAACTCACCCTTGTGAGTTTTCTTCACCAAACGTCTAATATCAACATCTGAATCAGGCAAAACCACCATCTGAGCAAGCTCCTCTGCTTTTGCCATCCGCCATTCTGAAAGCTCCTTGGACGCAAGTTCCTCCGCAGTCATGGAGCAGAGCTGCCCTGGAGTGATCACTCCTGACATAACTTTTTCTCTCAGTTCAGGATTACTACGATCTTTCAAGTTGAACAAAAGAGACCTGCCCTTCTCCTTGTACTTCTTGTTCACTCCTCCAAATAACTTGCAGAGTTCTGCTTCAATTTCAGAAGCCAAAAATTCAGGATCCTGGATTAATTTTCCAGTATCTTTTCTGATATGCTCCTGGCTTTGCTGTGTTTCGGCAGTTTCAATCCCCTTTTTCTCTGCCATCTCTGCATCAGGTTCCAATACCCAGGACAATCCATTTCCCTGCAGCAAATCATCTCTTACAAAAAAGCTGTCACTAAATGAAACATCCTCGTCACGGAAAAATGACATTGGATTGTAATCCCTGTCCATCATGGTTTGAGGTCTGTGTGGAGTAACCAGCATTTACATCAGTGTTGGAATTTTCATGTGATGTCTTTGGGACATTAAAATGGTTTTGGGTAAAAAAATTGTCCTTTGTGGGCAAGGATTCCTTGGGCTCCTCAGACCTATGGTCAACAGTACCAGAAGCACCAGGAGTTTGTGCCATAGCTCGGGTCTCTTCGTGTTTCTGTGCTTGTGCACTTGCAGCCTCACCTTCAGAGTTCTTTCCAGAACTTGAAGTTTTATCCTTTTGTTGAGAAACCAGAGCCAATGCATCTGCTAGTGATTGCCTTAGCTTGGACCTCACAGAATCAGACTCATTGCGAGCCTTTGAAGATGGTAGCATCTGTCCAGTTTGATTTTTCTGAACTGGTGATTGTTGTGGTCCAGTTTTGCTAGAAGCTGGCCTCTTAGATAGTGCTTGCACACGATTTAACCCAGAAGTATTTGGTGACGGAGTTGGCAGCAACCATGGCCTATGTTCCATTTGGGCTACCCGCTTGGGAGGCAGTGATAACTTCTGTAACATAGAATTGTTGGGTAAAGGTTCCATCGGGGCCTTTCGCTTGCTGAATAGTGAGGACTGCAGTGAACCAGAAGTATGAAACACGGTTCCCATGTCTCCCAGTTGCCTCTTAGGTAAGAATTTATCAGGAATCAAATTGTATGCTTGTGGTTCCATGAGTCTTGTTTGCATATTTGGTACAGAGAAATTCTTCAAAACATTGTTATTAGACATGGGTTCTGACAACTGTAGTTGGTTGCTTGATATTGACATCTGCTGTGATAGAGTGCCGGTTGAACTTTGCCCTGGTCCCATCCGTCCCATTTGCATATTCGACATGGACATCTGTTGTAATGCAGGGTCAAGGATTCTAGATTCCATCAACCCCATTTGCATTGATGAGTCCAATTTGTTTGAAATGTGTTCCAGCTGACCCATTTGGATGCTCTGTACTGATAATTGCTGTGATACTAGATTGTTGGACATGCTAGGCAATCAACATAAAAGGAATGCAAAAGTCACTGCAATACAAAGCAGTCACTATTAGTTCCTCAACCCAAGACAGAATAGAAAGTCATTTGATACATGTCTAGATCATTCAGAAAAGACATCAGGATTCCAAGAAAAAAAACACAGGTTACCAAGTTTATATCTACATCTTTTACTACAATAAAATGTCACTCCAACAGGGCACGAGTGCCAATAACCTACATGCCTTTTTTTTAACGGTAAGCTGCAAGGAATCTTCAAATGTGTTTTCATCGCCATTGACAGATAATAGCTCCTAGGAAGTGTACATGATTCTAAGAATCAGTCATGTAACATGGCATCCCACAGTAACAGAAAACGAAGTTACTATAATTGAAATTCTTAGAAGAGAATGGATTTCGAAAGATGATTTCTTGAAAAGGTTAGCATTTTAAATGTCACAAAAATCCTTTTCACTTAAATATCAACTTTTAATCTCAAAAGCATTGTCATCTCTAAAATCAATACTGACACTTTTTACATAATTTACCAAGATTTCTTGTCTGGGTGAGCTCTCAGAACCAATTAGACTTCATCCAACTTTTTTTTAGCTGATGAAATTATATTTCGTAAATGAAACAGGTGGTGGACAGGAAGTCAGTCAGCTGGCACGATAACTCTTTTTTTAGGGTTACAACTAGTTAACATTTTAAACAAATGACATTTTTGCCATGGCACAGAGCTACGGCTGGTTTGAAGTAAAATTAATAATCCAAAACTCTGACGTAGATAGGCCACATTATGAGGATTATAAGGAACCACTATAGCTAGTAAAAACGAACATCAGAAAATCAAGTACAAAGCAGCTTTCCTTTGAAGATTTTCCAGATTTAAACCTCTTATTTTTTTGATAAATTTATCAACGGTACTGAAGTGATTTAATTTTACACAGATGACTGCAATGATTCATTTCAACTTTTGATCACCAATTTCTTAGTTTGTTCATTCATATCAAAGCAATTGTGTGAATGAACACCTAAAAGACACACAACGACAGCATGGTACGCCGTATGCACATAACCATCTATCGACTACCAAATTTACACCAGTATCAATTATTCATATAGATAAAACTGCAAAAACCCAAAGAAACGTATTGAAATACAGATGGATCCGTACAACATAAGAAGACATCGGTAAGTGCAAATCCCATCTAAGCAGGGTTCCAAGAGGGTGTGTTCTTGATACAGTCTCAACCTTCAGCACTTTTGCATGAAGTGGCTGCTCACAAGACTTCACCCATGAACTTGCAAACACACTTAGAATTGGCATCCCGATGCTTTTACCAATGCACCACACAATGATTCCCATATCTTACAAACATAATAAAAAAAATCCACCAGTCAAAAGAGAAAAAAACTTCACAAATAATAGGCAAGTTCAAGGTAATTTTTTTATAAAAGGAGATGCCACCCGCATGTTAAGACTGCATGCAACATATTTGTTTCGGTTACACTATAAAATTAATCTCATTAAATAAAAAAAGAAAAGAAATATGTAGCCGAAAATCACGTCGACGAAAGAAACATTAAAGCTCAGTAAAGCTCTTGCTATATCGAAATACCCTCAAAAACAGAAAATTTCAATTCTAATAAACAGTTATAAATGAACATTCAGCATCGGAAAACCAAAAAAATCGAACTAACAGTCAAATTTTCCAATCAGGTCAAAGGAATGAAGTACACAGCCAATTCGATTGGTAATCCCTAATTAATTCACGCATCCACAAAAGAAAAGAGCAATCAAGCTAATAACACATTTCTACAGTATACTCGAAACCCTAATTTCACATCAAAAGGCACCGATTCGCCTCTCGAGAAGCACAAAACGTATTCAAACAGGTATTGGGTTCCGCTAGTGGTGATGCAGCGGTGGTGAGTTCTACCTGATAAGAGAATCGCGCGAATTCAGTGAGTCAAAGAGAGAGAGACGGCTAAATAGAGAGAACAGTTTTGGCTTTCAACTAGAGAGAGAATGAATAGAAACCCTAGAGAGCTAATCTGAAGAAGATACATAACGAAGCCATGAAATTTGGAGTGAGTTTTATATTTTTTCTAAAAAGATCATAGGATGACACGTGGGTTTTTATGGTAAGTACCCACGTCTCTCTGGGTAAATTATGCTAGCTGCATTGGTTTTTATTGTAATTATACTGATTACTGTTTTTTATTTTAATTGTGCAGGCCTGAATTATTTTTAAAAAAAAAGAGCAGATAATGCTTCTTTATTTATATACACACACTACTTGTACTTTAAAGTCTAAACCGCGCCGCTACATATGAGTTTTTTTTTAAAAAAAAATACTAAGCTATTTTAATGTGTTTTTTATATAAAAAAAATATATTAAAAAATATATGCAAGATAATATTTATCTATAGGTAAATAAATCGATAATTAGATAAAAAAAAATATTGTTAACAATAAAAAATAAAAAAAAATGTATATTAATATAATATTTAATCACATAAAATAAGATATTCATCATTTAACTTGTTTATTTAAATCAAAAGGATAAATTTACATTGTGAAGAATATGTGACCTAAAAAAAATAAATATGAATAAAACTAATTGAATAAATCCATACCCTAGAATAATATCATTGAGGTAAACACATCAAAAAATAATAATTTTTATTTAGCAAAAATTATAAGACCAGGTAAACTCATTGAAAAGAAATTGGAGAAAATAGCAAATCTAGTATTGAAAAAAAAACCCAAGGTGGAAGGATATGATCATACAGAGTTAAATCCCTAACAAATAAAATGTTTAAAGATGAAACCATAGGAAAAAAAAATTCAATTGCACAAGAGGATCTAAAAAAATTTTAGGGCCCAACAAAAAAATTTATTTGAAAATTTAAATTTAAATTTAAAATAGCTTTAACAAAAGAAAAAAGAAATCAAAAGAATGAGAATTTGAATTGAACAAAAAATAAAACAATAAAAAATTTGATTGAATGATGAAATTGAAAGCCAAAAAAACTTCACAAAAAAGTCAATGGAAAAATAAAATCAAAACCAAAAGATTAGGGACTTAAATGACAAACAAGATGTATGAGAAAATGTGATTGAATGAAAAACTTGAAAAAAATGAATAAAAACAAGATAATTAATTAAAACACAAGGAAATAATTCTAAACACAAAAAAAAGAAGGAAAATGGTGCATTTTACCTAATAGGAGAGAGAAAATAAAAGGAAAAGTAATTACTATTGACGACAATCTGACCACCATACATTGTCGCACCCACATCATGCCAAAAAAAAACATGAAAGCACATTCAAGAAGATAATATAACGTTAAGTTCGGTCACCATGTGGCTCATACACGCTACTTTAATGACACACAATGCGCCCACTCAATAACAGTTATTGAGCTTATACCATCAATTGTTTTATTAAAAAAAAAGATAACATGAAAACACCAAAACATTCTCATTACTATAGTAATCATCCAAAAACTACTATATGAGAGTACAAAAATACTTTCAAATGCAAACTTGATTTTTTTGTCTTGTACATGGCAAAAAATGAAAATTTAATTGTACATGAATCACGAAAAAAAAATAATTAGTGCAATAGCCTGATAATTTTTTTATCCCAAAGGTAAAATATATCTTTACTATTTAAAATTTTATGAAAAATAAAATAAAAAAAATTGTTTGTCAAAAACTCGAAAAATAATTTTATTATGAAAAAAAATATAAAAAACTTAAACATCCCTTAACAACCTTTTAATGAATAATAGAAAAGGTCAAATAGACTTCTTTTTTCCCACTTAAGGTAAATAAATACTTTTATTAACTTGATCAATCACAAGTAATCCATGAAGTTTTAACTTGATCAGTTCGCATTTAATTATAATTAGATCAATTAGATTCTCGTCTAATTTAATATAAAAACTAATCCCATATCACAGGTCAAGTGTAGTGACACTGTGGATAACTTATCTTGATTGTGACGCCACAAATTAACAATCCATGTCCACAAAATAGCAAATATCAAATCCAGGCAGATATATCATAGCCTTCAAGGTTGTATTAGCTTCAAAATCTTCAATCCACGACAATACATACAAACAGAACTCAAAGCAACAGACCCAAGTGAGTAACCCAGCTTTCATTATTTTAACTGGGAAGTGTTCGAGTTTTGTAGCAAGATAGAATAGCGCTTATTCAGTGGTTAAGCTGTTTCGTAAACCATTGAAGAGAATTGTCTGATCTAGATTAAAGGAAAGGAGAGATGGAGAAGGAGGAACCATCAGCAGAAGCATGCCGAATGGCAATTGTTTCAACTCTTTTGGTGAGCAGAAGGGCAAACTGGAAAGAGGGTGCCACACCAATTCTCGAAGAGATTTTTGATCCAGGAGATTCATAAAAAGAGAAGAATGAAAATAATTTTTACAGCATAGTCAAAATCGTAATTATTTATGTATGATACTATTTTGTGCTATATAGAGGATCAAAACACGGTGCCAGCCATGCCATTGCCTGCCCCGTTTTCGCCCCGTCTCTGGCTAGAACTTAACCCGGGGAGAGAACCTAAAAGACTTTCACCGACCTCACTCTTGCAAAGTGGACATGATGCATTGATCTTCAGCCACTTATCCACACACTCCTTGTGAAAGAAATGGGAACATGGCAGCTCCCTCAGCTCATCATTGTTTGCAAATTTTGCCAAACAAATGCAGCAAACCTGTCACAGTTACAACATTAAATCATCAGTAGTGATGCCAATAACAAGACCTAAGACAATGCATCATGAATATCACAATCAAGTATCTCCGAGGATCACAAGGATCCTCCGAGAATCTGCGAGCACTTACTGCATCTTCTCCTGAGATCACACGTTCCTTTTCTGTACCTGCAGCCACGATCCCACCATCACTAGCACCCGCACTGCTATCCTCACTGTTTCTATTTTTAATTAATTTAAACTTGTATGTTGGCAAGGCATCAATTGATTCAGTTGTGGCTCCCCTTGTCTGTGCCAGATCCTCTCTAAATCCAAGAACGGAAATTATACAAGGCAAGCAACAGCAGATCGTTGCACACAGAATGAAGGGCATAGCATATCCGATACAGCTAAATGTAAGAAACACTATACATAACCTGCAAAGTAAAAGGATGCAAAAATGAAGGGCGAGCTCTCTCAAATGCAAGGTATAAAAAGGGAGGTGTGAAGAATATGACATGACAATACCTGTACAAGTTTGGAGCCTCCTCAGCAGATGAGTGGCCTCCAAATATCCACACATTGCCAACCACAAACCAAACTGCGAAAAAGCAATCCAAAGCCATTTTGAAGTATTCCACCAAAACCTTGACTCTGCAAGCAAAAACAATATATTTGGAACCAGACATTTGCATGTTCAAAGAAATTAAAGAAATTCGCTTTTTATTTGACACAGGTTTCAAAGGCCAGCACAAAAATCAATGCCAAGAGAACCAAAATGTATCATGCTGAAAATAAAACAGGCAATCCAAAAACCACTTCTCAGACAGTTGGTTTTCTAAGTGCGTTTGGTAACACAGTGCAGGTGCTTTTTCAAAAGTGCGTCTGGACTGAAAAAAATCAAATTGATGTTTTTTCAAGTTCTTTTTTACATTTTCAGCAGAATCATCCAAAAGCATCAAATTGATATTTTTACAGCCCAAATGCAGTTTGAAAAGCACTTTCAAATGCAGTGTAGATGCATTACCCAACACTACCTAAATAAAAGGCCAGTAAGATCAACCTAAAACAGGCAATCATTTTGAACATGAAAAAATGGTCGCTGTCAAAGAAGCACTGGATAATCAGAAAAGATAGGATGCAATTTCCCCATGTCAAATTTCACCCCACCCCCACCCCACAAAGAAACATAGCATCTATTTCCCAGCCCAACTAGTGCAGCTATGTGCTGGGTTTGCACGAAGCTTCAACTGCAAAGTACCAAAAAATTGCACAAAACCAAATAAAACCAAACAAACTGGATGACACTGTAACCCTTGCAAATGCAATTGGATAGGAAAAATTCATTTATCCAAAATTGAAAATAAATTATATCCGAGCAATAAATGTTTTGAAGTGAAAAATGACAATTACTATGAAAGTCAAACCTTGCATTCAGTACTGCATTTTGGCCACCTCTAGGTGATGTAGTGGCAGATCGGCGATCATCAGTTTCTGAGTTCCTAGTGACTGAAAGAGAAAACGGTCCTGCAGGAACATTAATATGTGCAGAACCTTGATTATTTTGAGCTGAGTCTTGCTCCAAAGATTGGTTACGATAACGATAGCGCCAGTAAAGAAGTGGCAGGGTTGCAACACATCCTGATGCATAACCAACAATCCATGCAAACAATGGTGCATGTGGATGTTCATGTCTCGACACAGACAAAACAACAACAGATGCAACAATCTGGCTCAGCGTGAGAACTAATTCAACAGAAATCCATAGACCAGAGTTCAAAGGACTCCTGCGTCGACGAGCTTCTCCTCTCCTTATTAATGAGGAGCTCCGAGAGTTTGTTCCATTGGACAAAGATGTTGAAGGCTGAGTACTGGGTGCTCTCACGCCACTCAAAGATCTGTCCTCGTGTGATGATGCTTCCAACCCACTTGAAATTCTATCATGAGATGGTGACCCAGACACCTCGATGTTTCTTGGTATGTCAATAATATGCGCACTACTGTTAAGATTCTCTGGCCGCTCCATTAACAATGGGAAAGTGTCAATCTGACTTTCAGAATGTAGTTCCGTTGAGGGAACATCCATCTAAGTCCACAACACGGCTAAAAATGACGAAAGCATAGAATCACCAGGACAAAATTACAGCTTCAGTCTCCACCCCTGTCCCAAGATTGCACAAGAATGCCCCTCTGAAACTTATATTACTACACACCACAAGCAGAGGATAATTTAACAATCCCAATTCTGTTTAACAAGAAAAACACAACAGTATCAGCATCAAGTACTTCGTAGATTAGAAGGTTTAGTAACTCGTTAATTCATCACAGAAAATTCAAGCCGCAATCCAAACATCCACATAAACCACTTGGCCCAGCTGACTAACTTAAATCATGAAAAAATCAAATAACCCAAAATTCCTAACTTCTATCTTCGTGGGTTTTCTTCAAAACCCAAAACACTAAAGATCAAAAACTTGAGCTTTCGACCACCAAAAAACGCTAATGCCGATTTTCTTCTTCCAAAAAACGAAAAATCAGAACTATCAATCAATTACCAGTTCAGGAACCCAAAACAACATCACCCCACATTTAGTCACCAATTAAATACTCAGTTACCACAATTTTTTTCCCAACCATATAATTTTTATGAAAAGTTTCGCTAGATTTAATTATTTTTTATAAGCAGCTTTCCCATCAATTCAGTTTCTTTAATCAATTCACTCGATTATCTCAATAACCACACAAATTATTTAATATAATAAACCATTAATTGCTCTAAGACAAGACAAATTTACCGCTTCCAGACAAATTGCTCAAAATCCCCAATCAAAACAAAAAAAAAGCCCTAATTTTGACAAAGGTTGACTAATCTACGAGGGGTGATCAAGTAAATACCGAGAAGAAGATGAGAACGGCACGCTTTTTGGAGGGGGAGAGAGAAGATCGTAACGTACCTGATGGAATTAGAGCTGAGGAGGAGGAGGAGAAAGACGAAAACGGTGTAGCTTTGGTGCAGAGAGTGAAAGAGAGAACTGGTAGCTTTGATATTTATTTATTTATTTATTTATATTTTGAGAGAGAGAGAAACGAAAAGATAAAGAGTCAGCTTTGGACCTCCATTGCTTCCATACCTTGTCTGAGAATATTTATTATTATTATTATTATTATTTGAGGAAACGAATTTCTTCTTTTTGTTCCTTTCTTTTCTTTTGAAGGATATTCCATGAATCAAAGAGCCAAGACATGAATCAAAGTGATTATTTTGTCCTTATAGTTTATTCAATGTTTCATTTTGACCCCTACAGTTTGAAAATGATTTCAAATTCAACCACCCTATCAGTAGCTTAACGGCACCCTGCCTCATTAAAGATCGTGAGATTTCAAGCGTCACCTCAATCGTAACAATAACGTCATTTATTTTCAATTTTACTTTTACCTGTTTGGAAAGTATTTTAGAAAAATAAATATATATATATATATATATATATATATATATATATATTTTAAAATTATTTTTTAGAGTATTTTGATAGATTAATATCAAAAATATTTTTTTAAAAAAAAATAAAAAATATATTATTTTAATATATTTATAAACAAAAAATATTTTGAATTATCATGGACACATGTTCTTGTTCTAACATCAAGTATCTTAGTTTTTTTTATCAAAAAAATAAAATGAAGAAAAAATCAAAAGAAAAAGGTATTAAGTGATTGGATCGGATAAAACAAACAATTGAAAAATCAAATTTAACATAAAATAAATTGAAAATTAAATGGTAATAGATAAAATAAAATTTAACTAATAAAAAAATTAAAAAGATATGCTAAATTCAATATAAAAATCAACTTAAATCAAATAGCATAGAAAAAAAATGATTAAAAAAATATGATTTATATTTCAAAGTTAATTTAACAGTTGTGATCTGTTTTTTTTTAAAAAAATGATTAAAAGTATTGATGGGTGTTAATTAAACATGAGAAGACTCTTAGTAAATATATTTAAGGATAATCAATGTAGTATCATGTAAATAGATTATTATTTAAAAAAAAATGGAGACAACAAAAATGAATACAACATATATTGTTGAAGGTGTATTGTATATTGTTGAGGTTGTTTTTAAGAGTATTTTTCGTTCATAAATACATCAAAGTAATTTTTTTTTAAAAATAATTTTTGATATCAACATATAAAAATAATCTAAAAATACTAGAACCCATTTAATTTTTAAAAAATATATTTTTGAACGCATATCAAACAGGACTTTACTGGATATTGTTAGAATAATTTCAGCATTACAAAACTAAATTTATATAGCTTTCAATCAAGCAAGCACGTTGTACACATCAAAATTTAGATATTTTCAAGAAGATAATTTATTTGTGTTTTTTCATAAGATTTAAACTTGTATAAAAACATGAAGAACATACTCGCCTACCAATTAAATTAAATATCTAAAAGCAATAAACTTGATTATAAATTAAATAATAATAATAATAATAAATACATGTTCAAGCGAAAAAACACTTAAAAATGCAAGGTTCAGGTTGATATTAAGATGATCTCAAATTAAAAGGATGAAATCGAGACATTTGTATAGCTACAAGGTGTAAAAGTTACTTTGACCCTTTACGTTGCCGTGTCTTACAATCACTACCTTAATAATATTTATAAGTTTTTGTCGAATAAGTATCCAATTTTTTTGTTATGCTATGACAGGTCAGGGCTTCTCTCCGGTGTTGTACCTGTTTTTAAATTTTTAATTGTTGCTGGTTTTCTTTTTGAAAATATTTTTTATTTTAAAATATATTATAATAATATTTTTTTAATATTTTAAAATTTCATAAAAAATAATTTAAAAAAAAAACAGGACAAATACTTAAATCGAAGTATCCAGCATTGCCCCGTGTCATCGTCCTATGCCGTTGATATCTTTTTGACGCGGTGATTTTTGGACATATAATACGCAGCCTTACACTTTCATCCTTATTCTTTTCTTTTTGTTGCTTTTTAGGCCCACTCGCCAGTTTTGAATTTTGATACAGTCGTTGTTGATTTTTCTCGTCGTGTTCATGACATGGCATGGGATTCGTGCTTCCTTCGCACATAATTAAGATCATCAATGATGTGCTTGCAATTTCTTGTCGGTGCTAAACTAGCTCTTTTTGACATGTTTTTTTCATGGTAAGCTGGTGACTAATTTAAAATTTTGATCAGGGTAGGGTTTATTTTAAAACTATATAAAAACAAATTGATAGAGGTAGATAGAGGTGTTATGAGAAATAATGTGAATTGAATATTTTCATTAGAATTCAAATGAGACTTGGTTAATTATTTTTAATTTTACAAAAAAATTATGTCATTTCATTTTTTTCAAGAAGGGTTTAAAATAACAATATTTATTAATAAAAAAAATAAAAAAAAATCTAGACTGAAGAAATAGTTCATGAATTAACTCACCTAACTTAAATTCGATAGTTTTATACCTTAATATAAAAAAAGATGGTGACTTATAGAAGTTGTTCTTGGTGAAAGATTGGGTCTCGAGAAGAGTGGTATAGAGGTAGTAAGATCATTAAAAAGAATCTTTTTCCATTTTATCAAACATTATAATGATGTATGATAGAAGTTACCAATATTATTTAGAACATATTAGTTAAATGGCCTTCAATGTAAGATTTTTTATGGTTATTGATGATAATATTGATTATTGATTTTTGGTATAAACCACGCGGTGTGCTAGACACTGGTCCAGACTAATCCGTGTTCGCACCGGGTGGGCCCCGAAGGGGTGAAAGTGCTCCCCAAATGGCCAGCTCTATACAAGAGTAGGGATTGAACCCCTGACCTCTTTTAAGGGACGAGAGCACCCTCACCACTCACGCCAGGACCCCTTGGGTAATATTGATTATTGATAAACCTTTATGACATGCGCCTATTCCAAAAGACGCGGGGTAGGTGAAAAGAATCATATGATTACTAGTATGAAATTCCCTTCGAGTTGTTAGAAAAAATACATATTATGCGGTCTCCTTGAAAAAAAAGTTTATTTAAGCAAAAGCCTTATAAATCGATCCATATGCATAGACTAAGTTGCAATAGTAGAGGTATAATGTTTATAAGTGAAACTTAATGCTTAACTTTGTCTAGAATTGTGGGAGACAAGATATTCCTTTTCAAGTTTAACTTGTATTATTTAGTCTTTTGAGGGAAATAGAGTTTAATTTCATTGCAACCTTGCACCAAATTCTAATCCCTGATTTTACAAATTTATTTTGATTGGACCTGATGCAATCCAGATAGGAAAGTGGCTGGCTGAGAAGCCCTAAGATAAAATTTCAAACCCTTTGTACATGTGTATATGTGTTTTTTTTATTGTAAAGTTCACTTATATTAATATTGATTTTCAAGAGTCTAGAGTCCTCGTATACAAATTTTATTTAGGTCCAACATGCATATTTAATTAAGCATTTTATCTTATATTTATACCTAGTTTAAGTATTTATGGATCCAATGTCTATGCTTAGTGAAATATTTCTGAATTTTCAAGTTTTTAAATTATCTGGCATTTGCATAGTGTTTTAGAGCTATAACTCTTTCCTAAAATTGATCAAATATATTTCTCGTATTTTTTTTTATCAGCCCCCCCATATATATATATATATAAGAAACTAAACCGTGTGGGGAATTAACTGTAGCTCCCCACACAAAGCATTATGGATTTCCACAGTGTTTCTTTTTTTTTTTTTATTACGTTTCATTTTTATTTTTTTTCTAATTTTTTTTCTTTCTTTTTGTTGTTTTTTTTTCGTTTTTTTTCTCATTATTTTTTTTACTGGTTATACTTTTTTCTTTTTCTACTTATATATAATTTCATTTGTTTTTTTATAATCGGGGTGTTTAGCTTACTTAAGCACACCACAATTAATCCTCGATCTAATTTTCCATTTTTTCTGTTTTTTTTAAATTTTTTTTTTATTATATTTTTTTCCATGAAATATTTTTTTTGCTGGTTATACTTTTTTTAATTTCCTTTTCTTTTTTCCACTTATATATATTTTTTTTTTGTTTTTTATGATCGGGGTGTCCGGACTAGCTTAAGCGCACCATAATTAATCCCCGGATCCAATATTTTTTTTTATAACCGTGGGTGTCGGACCCAGGTTTATCGCATTCACCGACTAATCCTCAGACCTATTTTTTTATAACCAGGATCTATGGGTCACCTTAAGCGCACCACGACTAATCCCCGGACCAAATTGTTTTTTGATAATCAGGGTGTTCAGGCCAACTTGCGCGTATCACGACTAATATCTGTACCAATTTATTATTTTTTTAATTTTTGTTCCTTATACATTTTTTTTCACTTATACATTTTTTTTCTTATGCCCAGACCAAAAAAAAATTTATAACTGGGGTCTTCGGGTCAGCTTAAACACACCACGACTAATTCCTGGACCGATTTAAAAAAAAACAACAACATGGGTTGTAAATAATGTGTGGAAAGCACTATAGCTCCCCACACATAGCATTGCAACAATGATTTTCCCGCTACAATATTTTTTTCCCTATTTTTTGCTTCTTCTTTTTTTGCCTTTTTTTTCCTTATTATGTTTCTTTTTTTTCTTATTATATTTTTTTTCTTTTTTTTCCCAAAAACATTTTTTTTCCTGTTATACTTTTTTATATTTTTTTCTTTTTCCACTTATATTTATTATTATTTTTTTTTATAATTAGGGTGTCCAAGTTAGCTTAAGAGCACAACGATTAATCTCCAGATCTAATTTTTTTTTTTATGACCAGGGTGTCCATGCCAACTTATGCATACCACGACAATCCCTAGACCCACTTTTTTTTTCTTAAGTGCCGCTGATATATTTTTTTCCTTTTTTTTTCTTATATTTTTGTTTTGTTCACTTATATTTTTTTTTATAACCGGGGTCTTCGGGTCAGCTTAAGCACACCACGACTAATTCCTGAAACAATTTTTTTTAAAAAAACAATATGGATTGCTATAGTCCTTTCACACTTAGATTTTTTTTTGTTTTTGTTTTTCACTTATATATTTTTTAAAAACAACATGAACCGGGATCTCCAGGCAAGCTTAAGTGCACCACCGCCACTCCCCGGACCAAATTTGTTTTTTGATAATCAGAGTGTCCAGGGCAGCTTGGACGCACCATGACTAATCCCCATACCAATTTATTATTTTTTTCTTTATACTTTTTTATGTTCACTTTTTTTTTGTGACCGGGGTCTCCGATCCAGCTTAAGAGCATCACGACTAATTCCCGGACTGATTCTTTAAAAAAAAACAATATGGATTGCTACAGTGCTTTCATGCTTATACTTTTTTTTTCACTTATATATTTTTTTATAACATGGGTCTCTGAGTGAGCTTAAGCGTACCATGACTAATCCTCGACCCTTTTTTTATAATCGGGGTGTCCGGGTCAGCTGATGCGCACCACGAGTTGTGTGAGTACGTATATACCCTATATAAGACAAAATCCAAGAGTTGATTATAGGGGTGTATTGGTAATTTACCAATTTTAATTATAATTTATGTCGGGTGTTGTGGGCACAACATCAATTTCAGAGCTCATGCACATTTCGGATGACGCGTTTGGCGTCGTATAACCTTTTAAAATGTATATTAGTTTTTTATATATTTATTTTATTATATAAATTATGTTTAAAATAATGTCATGGTATCAAAGGTATTTTTATTTTTTTTCATTTATGTGCATAGTACAATAATCATAATACCTTCAAATAAGATAAAAACCAAGAATTGTTAGTGGGGTATTTCAGTAATTTTACTTTTTTAGAAACTAAAACTAAAAAAATAAAAAAAATAAAAAAGCAAAATAAAAAATAAAAAACTTATATGTATTAAAACTAGACAAAAAAAAATTTAATCCCTGCAGCGGAGCGCGAGTTTATGGCTCGTGTATATGTATATATTGTCAATCGATGTTTAGGTCGAGTTCCTAAAATTGATGTTTGGTTGAGTTCTAGAGTGTTGAGTTATTACTATATTTTTTATTATTTGTTTGGAAAAAAGAAAAGAAACAGACAAAAAAGAATTTGAGATTGTAAAGAAGCCGTGCTCATCAAGGTGAGTGTTCTTCATTGAGAACGATCTTTGTTCACTGATCTCTCCTTCCTCCACTATCATCCCCAATCATAAAATTGTGGAGGGGAAGATACGTTGGACATGGGGATATTTTAATAATGGAGTTGTTTGGGGTTATTTTTTTTTATTATTGTATTGAAAGTATGTTTAAGAGTATGATTGAAATTATTTTTAAAAATATTTTTTATTTAGAAATAAATTAAAATTATATGTTTTTATTTTTTAAAAAATATTTTTATCATAAACATATGAAAATGATTTAATATTTTTTTTAATTTTTTTTTCAAATTGGTATTCCCAAAGTTTTTATTTGTTTCTTGCGTTGTCCCGATGAAAACACGAATTCAAATATTTATTCGTCCATCTAAAAATATCACCTTCCCCTTCTCGTTCTGTATTACAAATTTCCATCGATTCCCAACAAAGTGATCTTAGACCCCATTTTTCTAGGGAAAACATTTTTTTTTAAATCAATTTCTTTTTATTGTTCGGCAGTTTTTTTAAAAGTTGGTCAATGAACACACAATTAGTTAAAAAGATTTTTTTTTTAATTTTAAACAGGAACTCTTCCCTATTCTTTTTTTTTTAAATAAGGAAAGTGAATTGAATAGATTTTAAAAATATTTTATCATTTACCCCTAATTTTTAATTGTTATATATCTTGTTTTGAATCCTTTATTTTTTTTTATATACATATATGAATCTTGATTGAAAATTCTCAGATGTCAATTTGGTCATGATTTTTTTGGTTATTATTATTTTATTTTAAATAATTTATGAACTTTTATTTTTTATTTTAATTTCATCCCTTAACATGCTTAGATATGAACCTCATTCTTCTAATAACTTTTTTTTTAAAAATAATAAAAATATTTTTCTAAATAAACATGTATTAAATATATTAAAACACAATTATTCTTCTAAATAATTCTTTATGTACATAAAAAAAATCATTTTTATAATTTTCAAGATATCCTTATAAATGCTTTAATAGCCATTGAGTGTCTGTTTAATACTGTGTTTCAATAATATTTTTGAAAAATATTTTTAAAAATATTTTTATTTTTACTTTAAATTAGTTTATTTATTTATTTTAGATTATTTTGATATGTTAATATTAAAAATAATTTTTTAAAAATAAAAAAAATTATTTTAACATTTTTTTAAATAAAAAAATATTTTAAAATACAACTTCATGCACTAACAACCATGCCTTGAATCTTATGATTTTTTACAGCATGTCAAACGTCACCGCATGGCTGAATTCTCAAGAATCTTGTCATTTTCGGACAAAAACTTTGCTAGCGGCTTACACTTTAACGGTGGAAAACAGAAATAAATAAATATCCTAGATAAATCTAGGGAATCAAACGGTCCAAAAATCACATGCACACTTCCATCTAGTGCAAAAATCTATCCAAATTCAATTATTAAATTTCTTTAAAGTACTTCCATTTTCCGAGAAAATGCCGTAATTTTCTCATCCACCGAGAATTCTTTTTTCAAAAAAGAAGAAGAAAGAAACGGAACTCTCCACCAAAATAATTGAAAACCATTGCATCGCCTGTTGTTTGTTTTGCTTCGACTCTCGAAAAGAGAAAAAAAGGATCAGACATTAACATCATCAACCAACTCTAGGTCCTTCCTTCCTTGAGATCTCTCTCTCTCTCCCCCCACTAAAGCCTCGCATTTCATGTCTGCAGCTATCATCGTTACATGAATCTCTCTCAAAATGAGATAAATTATCAACGAATGCGATCATTCTTTGATTTACTCAAAAACCCAGTTTTGTTTTTATTATCTAAGATCTGACCTTTCACCAAAAATGTACCTTAAAGTATCAAACTTTTCACCTCTTAATAGCAACCCCCAAAGCTTTAGAAATGGATCTACTCACATTCTCTCAAAACCCTTTTGATCCACGAACAAAATCTAGCGGAAATACTAGCCTTTCTTTGTAAATCTACTTATTTACAAAACATACCCTTCAATGGCCATGCTGTGGTAGCCAATTTGTTAGATTTTTGTGTTGCGTGGCTTAGAGTTTTTTTTTATAATGTTGAGGCAAATCTTGAGTAAGCTCCCGAGGAAATCTTCAAAAACTGACTCAGCTGAGTGTGCCCGGCATGAATCGCCAATAACTCAGCAGAGATCCAATGGCTCAACTGCAGGTCTGGGGAAATCCTCCAGTGGTCCGAAAAGAACTTCTGTTGTGTTTCCAGCTAGTGTGGTTGCAGGGATTGAGCCACTTGTGCCCTTCAAAGATGTGCCTAATGCAGAGAAAATGAATCTCTTTGTGAGCAAAGTAAGCCTTTGCTGTGTAACTTTTGATTTCAGCGACCCAAGTAAGAACACGCTTGAAAAGGATGTGAAGAGGCAAACTTTACTTGAACTAGTTGATTTTGTGGCTTCTGGGTCTATGAGATTTAGTGAACCTGCCATTTTAGCTATGTGTAGAATGTGTGCTGTTAATCTGTTCAGGGTGTTGCCGCCGTATTACAGGTCCAATTCGAGTAGTGCTGGCGAGAATGATGATAATGATGACCCGATGTTCGATCCTGCATGGCCACACTTGCAAATTGTGTATGATTTGTTGCTTAGATTTATCAATTCTACCTGCTTAGATGCTAAAGTTGCAAAGAAATACATAGATCATTCGTTTATATTGAGACTGCTTGATTTGTTTGACACGGAGGACCCGAGAGAAAGAGATTGTTTAAAGACTATATTGCACAGGTCTTATGGGAAGTTTATGGTTCACAGGCCCTTTATTCGAAAGTCTCTGAGCAATATATTCTATCGGTTTGTGTTTGAGACTGAGAAGCATAATGGGATCGCCGAGTTGTTGGAGATTTTTGGGAGTATAATTAGCGGGTTTGCATTGCCTTTAAAAGAGGAGCACAAGATTTTCTTGTGGAGGGTTTTGATTCCTCTGCACAAGCCGAAGTCTGTGGGAGTTTACTTTCAGCAGTTGTCGTATTGCGTGATACAGTTTATCGAGAAGGAGCCCAGGTTGGCGAGTGTGGTGATTAAGGGGATACTGAAATACTGGCCCATAACTAATAGCCAGAAGGAGGTGATGTTCCTGGGAGAGTTGGAAGAGATTCTGGAAGCAATTAGCATGATGGAGTTCCAAAAGGTCATGGTTCCATTGTTTTGGCGGATTGGATGCTGCATTAACAGTTTCCACTTCCAGGTACTTATCGATTGCCATATCGTCGAAGTTTAGCGCAGCTCGCTGGTTATTTTTCCTGTGATATAATGCTTTAAAATTTCATAATCTGTTAGAACGGAAATGACTCTTGAAGTGTGGACTAGTGCTAAGCTTCATGAGATGTCTTCTGATGTGGCATTGATTCCTATTTGTTATTTTTCCGGGTTGGTGCCATAATGCATGCATGCATGCATGATTTGCTATGCTAGCTTAGGAGCATGAGATGCTGAATGTAATTTGCACCTTTTCATGTTCTATGAGTGCTAGGAACCCCATGGATATAGCACTTGGAATTGACTGCTCTAGATGGTGGTTTGTTTCTTTCACCTCATTCCCTTTCATTTATTTTTAAACAGCCGACTATTGTATTACATAAATGATAGGCTTTTACATTTATTAATGGACTCCAAGTCAGCAAAATGAGATGTTATCCTACTTGGTGAGCATATTTCTTCAAGCATCTACCTTCCCTCCTTTCTCCGAATTTCAGCAAAGGAAAGTATCTTTTTCTCTTTCCATTCCTCTCACTCAGAAGGTTAGGACAGCCATTTTCTCTCATGTTTTGGTTCCCCACATTTTTTCTGAACTCCCCCAAACTAAGCACAAGTGTTTCGAGATGGTCAAAGCAATATCTCCTCCACATTCCGTAACAATGGACCTTTTCTTTTTGGTTTTAGCAGTTCTTCCTCTGTTTACTTTGTTCGGTCATGTATAAATCTCTAGTAGGCATCATAAGAATGGTAGCGGCTACTATGGTACTCTTAACTTTTTCACCCAGACTTAATTTTAAGCTCCAAATGGAGCCTCGGGCAAGAGAATCCTGCTATTTTGTAAGTTTATTTGGCTAAGGTCAGGGAAGGGTACAGGGGCTTATTTGTCATCTTCAAATTTCTCAGATGGAAATTCCTCATTTTCCTATCCTTGTTCATTAGCCAGTGTATTGGGTCTAAAGCTAAGTTATGTGCTTCAGAAGTGGAAATACCCAGTTCTGAGGATTTAGTTTGTTTTGCTGGAGGCTAGAGAACTGGCACTTTTAGTCGTCTCGCTTTGATAATTTTTGACTGCTGAGTGACCCCATCGAACATTTGCAGTGGAATACAAAATTGTTAGTGGAGCACTTCCTTTTTTTCTAAAGAAGAACAGAGCTTTGATTATCGCCATGCTTCTTGTTGATCCCCTCGAAATCCTCCTCACTTGGACTCTTTTTAATGCTGGTTTATTTCAGTGCTTTCATGGTGTATCATGGAATAGTCCTATAATGGCTCCTCAACTTTGCCATCTAGCACCTAACCTCGAGTTACGATCATTTGCTGTGCCGAGATTTAATTCCTGGTTTTATCTTCACTGTTTGTTTTGTTTTAGGTGGCTGAAAGAGCCCTCTTCTTATGGAACAACGACCAAATCGTCAACTTGATTGCTCACAATAGGCTTGTGATTCTGCCTATCATATTTCCAGCATTAGAGAAGAATGCTCATAACCACTGGAACCCAGGAGTGCTCAATTTATCTCTAAACATCAGAAGAATGTTCTCCGAGATGGATGATGCATTGTACCTGGCCTGCCTTGATCAATTGAAGGAGGATGAAGAAAAGCTAACCTTATTGGCCGAGCAGCGGAAGGAAGCATGGCAGCGGCTGGAGTATGCAGCCAGTCTCAAGCCAATGACCGAAAACACAGCCGTTTTGGTTACTCCTTTGACAACCTCAATTGCCTGTTAAGTGCCATATTTGGACTGATGCTATATGTCCTGGGCTATTGTTCTTTTCGTTTTCTCTGTTGACGGAGGTGTGGCCGGAAAGGTACGAAAAGAAAATGAATGGAAGCTGTTGCTCTGGTAGTTTGGGTTGCAGGATTCTTTTTTGGATAGTCCCGTGACAGCCAGTTATTGTAACTTGTGTTGATCCTGTATTTCCTGTTTCTACTGTATGGAATACTAATTATTGCTTCGTTGGTAAAGGTTATGAAGGAATGACCATGCAGTGGTTTATACAATTTTCTGTCACCTAATTTACTCGATCATCTATCTCATTCTGCTCACCACAAAAAGGGAAAGAAAGAAAAACTTCTGGGTATGTGACCTGATGATACTTTGAATAAATGATTTTTCCAAGAAAAAAAATGATAGTTGAAACTGGATGAGGCTGGGGTTTCAAAAGTAAACAATCTTCTTCTTTTTAAATGCAAGAGACCTTTTGTTCATAGCCAAAGGAGAGATTGAAGAATGAAGCATTTAAAATGATTAAGGCATTCTTTGGCATCAAAATATGTGTCAAATCTTCTTTTTATGCAATAGACCTATTGTTCATAGCGAGAGGAGAGAGTGGATCACTTATTTGTTGGTAGGGAGGATGGTTGAGATTGTTTTTGAACATGTTTTTTATTCATAAATGTATTAAAATAATATTTTTTTATTTTAAAAAAAAATTATTTTTGATATCAATACATGAAAATGATCTAAAAACATCAAATATTTTTAATTTAAAATAAAAATAATTTAATTTTCAAAAATATTTTTAAAACATCAATATCTCAAATAAATTATTAATGCTGTCGTAGGCATCAAAATTTGTGTTTGGTAATACAATACATAAAAATAGTTTATATATATATTAGCACATCAAAACTATTAAAAAACACATAAAACCCATCAATTTTATATTTTTTTTAAAAATAAAAAAAACACTAGCTTAGACACCATTTTTGAATTACTTGCCTTGCAGTACAAGAACCAATGGCCACTGTTACCTCCACCTCGTTGCCACTGTCTAAGATCATCGACATCAGTGAGTCAGGGTTCAAAGCTTAAATTCTTCATAACATAGAGGATCAAGAAAGTTCTTATTGTAACCATTCAATGAAAGCAAATACAAGACTATAGCAGTCTAGAGCACGGTTTTAATTTTAATTTTAATTTTAATTTTTAATAGAAAAATAATCAATCATAGTGCAAAACAGATATTCCAATATGAGAGAATATTATTTCCTTTTTTTTCTCGTTTTCTTTTTCTGTGATTCACAGTTTAAATACAACAGTAATGTCGAAGTAACTACATTTCTCATTGCTAATTAGCAATCTATTGGACAACTAGCTGCGGTTAAAACTTCCTAAGCACTAGGAAGTTGTGCAATTATTCCACTGAAGGCATATAAATTACCTCATCGAGTGTGTGTTATGCTACCGATCACTGATTACATTGGCTTTGGACTGGAAGCACCAGAACAAGATTAGATGTTACAACAATGATAGACAAATGCAAACCTTTGATTGAATTAAATTCTATGATTAGAATCGATATCACCCTCAAAGTGTCGATCAGAGAGTTGTGCTTCTTAATTAATGAAGGAGCAGCTTTTCTTCGTCTTCAGAAAAGCGATGAAACTCGTTGTCCCGAGGTCAAAGTTGCTACAGATTTGAACTGTCACAATGATAACCACTTGTGAGAATGGCATGAACTGGAAATGAGAAACCCAAATTTGTGCATGCAGTAAGCTGTGTTCGGTAATGCGTTCAACTCAATTTTCAAAATGTTTTTTTGTTTGAAAAGTCATAAAATTGATGTTTTTTTTTTAAATGTAGTTCTATAGTTTTGATATGTTCACACACACACACACACACATATACCTTTTATATTTTGAAAATAGTAAAGCTCGTGGTTTGATTTGATTCAAAGAATTCCGACACAAACCTAAACACTACGTAGGAATTGAAAGGACTAGCAACGATATTTCTGAGGCATTCATTCTTATGTGCATTAGATAGCATGAACACACTATCAGCTCAAACCTCTCATGATAGTATGTGTTCTTTACCTTCTGTTGTCTATATTTGTCGCGTATAGCATTTAGGCAACAGCCATTAGTGTTCAGCTGCAGATTTTCCAGAGCAAGAACTGTAGTTTTTCAGCTCTGATGCCGAGTATCTACTGTAGTGCTCAAGAGTTGAGTTCTGAAAAGAGTACACAAAAGCATCTTTTTCAGCCACTTCTTTAATGAACGGCGGGAAAAAAAGAGAATAAATACTCAAATCAAACTAAAAGAGGCAGAGAAAGGGCAGACCCATGGATGATCTGACTGGTTGAGTGTCCATCGGGCGAGAAAAACAGCGGATGCAGCTATGAGGGAAGGTAAGAACTTTAGGAAGCTGTACTCAACAAGAGTCAACTCTGCCAAATAATTTGCCAAGAACTCCAGTTCGACACAAGGAACCTATATCAGAGTAATTACAGGTCTGAGAAGATAAGTTCCTTAAATTCCAAGAAAAGTATGTCATGTACAATGGCCAACATTTTAAAATACCTTGCAAGAAGCTTGTGCTGCGTGAATGAATCTCCTGCAAAAGTAAAAAATGGAATAAGAAAGATGAGTAAATTCGTTATTGATGGCATCATACCAGCAAAATATAGGTAAAAAGATGTTCAATATTACACCTCAGAAATGTTTTCGTGGTAGGAACTGATAACTGAAAGTACAAGAAATTCAGGACCTGACTCTCCATTTTCAGAACCTGCCATAGTATTGTGTTAGAAGCCTTGTATATCAGCACACGCCACTTAAATTCTGTTTCAAGGGAGGAATCAAGCATATTTTTTTGGCAAACCGGCATGCTAAGTAAAGGCTCCTGAATTAGAATGGAGATGCAAATTGGCTGACAGAAACGCCTCGAATAATGGTGGTTTATTTTTGGCAAATGCCTCTGGAAACATTCATTAACAGGGGAGAATGGAGAATATGATTTAGCAAGAGCAGGGCTGGCTCAATCTCTAGCGAAGATTTTCAGAATTTATCTTTCTTGGAACTGGAATAGACAAGTTCCATAGTGACAAAGATCTTTAAGCTAAGGCAAACCAAATTTTCCTAGAATATGAGAAAGATCAAGGTGAATAAAATAATCGACTCCATCCTGTAATTTGTAATCAGCCACCAATTAGATTGTTTTTTTTCTCTAAAAGAATCAATAACGTTATAGTAAGGAAGAAAATAACTGCAACTCCAGTTATTTGGGTCAGGTCAGCCAGTTAGGTGCTCAAATGCTAAGATGAACAGCCATGGGAAAACCGAGAGAAGGCCGACAAGTATGTCGCTTGGACTAGTAAGATTGAGAAGTGAAAGATGAAGCATAAAAATATGGAGCCCAATTCATAATGAAGTTTGGATCCCGGGAGGCATACCTCTCCTCTTGTGTAAGTATTGTCAGTGATGAAGCAAAACCCTTCCACTCTTGGCGGAATAATTTCTTCATACTTCCTGCCATCATAAATGAAAAATGCATAATTAATCCATCACTAAAGTGGAAAAATAAAAATGACATGCAATTCATACTGTGAAATGCATTCAAGCTGTATCAAATACATAAACCTTGACTCATATGAATAAAGAGAGATGGAAAGCATCTCTAATGCATCAAACATAGCATCATATGGTTTCATCAAATGGTTTTGCTAATAATAAAATCAAAACCATAGTGAATTGCGTGCCATAATATCCGTATTAAGTCATTAAACTTTAAGGATTTAGTCGCCATCCACCATCATTTTTGCAATAACAGTGACTTGTTCAACTCACAATTCGGGTCTAACACTTACGAGGCAATTAACATGCAAGTAACACCAAGCAGTTGGAGTCTTTGTTTTTCAATATAGGTCTGTGAGAGGAATCGATCAATGAGATTGACAGTGAGGTAAAGAGTATCTGGAACCAGCGTATATTCTTCAGAAACCTGAAAAAGATCATATAGATTAATAGTATACGCATTGAACATTAGTGCTAATAAAGGGACCCAAGTATTACTCGGGTATTGAGGATTTCTTAAAAAATAAAGCGACCGGGATACTAATATTTCAACTTCTGGTCATTTCAAGATCAGGCCGTCGATGTATAAAATCCTAACAGAGAACTACCTAAAAGTTTTCATAATTATTAGGTAGTTATATGTCCAAAATAGAAAAAACGAACCCACATTCAATAAAAATATGGAAGCGAAAAAATACTTGAGGTGTTCATAATGAAACGAAGTCTTAAAAGATAAAATTTAAGGTGTTCTCCCACAATAAGCCCATATCTCCTAATTCACTTTGTAGTCTTTGATCCTGAAACTTTCTATCTTGGTAAAAAGAGCATCAAAGTTAGGAAACAACCAAAAGAACAAAGATGATAAACTTGGAAAAGGAAAAGGAACCATCAAACCATTTTGTTTTGATTTATGATTGCTGCAGGAGTGATTAACTACATGGAAACTTGAAACAACGAGCGAAAATGCAACTCGCTGATCTTCTAGGCAAAGAAGAATATAATCTCTATTATTTGAAAGGAAAAATTCTAAGGCATAGTGACACCATCAAAGTTAACAAGATGCCTTCCAATTTAACAGAGATAAAAAAAAAGTATCCATTTTAGTAGAGAAGAAAAACTGGAAATTAGTATAGTTTCTCTTTCTATGAACAGAGGCATTTCGTTTCCTCATCTTTCGAAAAAGTAAATATGCTGCATTTGTTTTAAAGCATAGGCCTGAGACAGCTCTAATTATTATATCTATATAACAGACTATACCAACCTCCACAAGCCAGTCAATCAGAATTCCTCGCATGCTTGGACTAATATCACGCTGCAACTTTTCCATGTAATCAACTGAAGGTCTTTTGGTCAAGCTGGGGTAAGAAATATAAAAAAGTCAGCACCGAATATGGTGGTGATAGCCGAGGAACTTGCAAGTTACAATTTCTTCCTTTCTTAAGCCCCAGCTAAATTTAAATTATTATTTCAAAACTCAAGTAGTGAAACTGTAGTTAGTTGCCAAGTACATCAAAAAAAAATCAATGAAAGCCTTCATGTTGCCTTGATACCAAAACAGAGAACACTGGCAATGGATAATAACTTTATTTCAAAACTCAAGAAATGAAACTATGGTTTATGGCTAGGTACTTTTAAAAATAGTGAAAGCCTTCATGTTGCCTTAATACCAAAATATAGAGAACACTGGCATTGTATAATAGCTTTCGCAAGAATCCTACGATATCAAATCATGCCAAGTTGTACTCAGCACGGGACGATAGTTTTGCGTTCATGGAACTAGCAGCTCTAATTTCACATTAAGATCGATCAAATTACAGCAATATCAGTGATTTGAGATAGCAGTTTCTGGATATTAAAGTTGATGATAAATTATTTAAAAAGGTTCTGGAGGTAACAACTGCAGCACAAACCTCCTTCACACGTATATTGTTATATATACGAGGGGCATACAGGCTGCAGAGCTGAGGGTCTTTTATGTTTAAATCAATATCCACTACACTCGCACCACTTGAAGCATCCAGTTTTTTCGAAATCTCGTTTACTTCTGCACAAATTCAACTAAAAATGGTTAACCATGGGTAGTCTACTAAGCATTATAACAGCAATATCCCAAAAAGAAAAGCTATTCAATCACCTTTAGACATCAACAATTGCATCTGAAAAATAAATTCAGCTCCATATTAATGAAATGAAAATGCAAAAGTCCCTTTTTGGTTAATTAAACCATTAATGATGTCATAGAACTGGTTGATTTTATTTTGGTAGGTGATTGAGGACAATGTTTGTGCCCGAATTATAACACAACACTCACCTTTCTTTAGAGACCTTTCAACTCCAGAAAATTTTGTGGAAACTGGCATTACATGCATCGGATCTGATGCATCACCTTCTCTTGTTCCATGACACAAACTTTCTTTTTTTACTTCTACCTTTGCTGGTGAAGTTAAATCTTGTACTTCTCCCATTTTTATTTTTGACAGCTCTTCAGCTAACTTTTCTTTTACATCCTCCTGAACCGGTGAAATTTCCATGGAGATAGGAGCAGCTACCTCTGCATTTGTTCTTGGAGGACATTTTCTAGCTAGTTTACTATTCTGTCAACCAGCCATGTAATCAGAGAATAGTCTTTTACTTAGTGAGTGTAAAAAAAAAAACATTGCAACTAGTAAATAATTACAGATAAAATTAAATTCCCCTGCACAAATGTCAATATTAAATAAATTTATGCTACAACCACAAATTTTGAAGACTGGGATACAAGCAAGAGAAATGCATACATGTTGTTTAGTTGCATTGATGCAGTTTTGATGAGAATTCTCACAAAAGATGTTGCTCACATCTTTAAGCACTGCCCTTCTCTTATGCTTAAAGCCATTAATTGAGGTAGAAGCAGATTTATTCTCATCAGATGCTGCTCTTTTGGTCTTTGCTCTAAGAGGATGCCTCTGTTCCTGCTTAAAGGAGGGTTTTGAGGCAGGATATATCCCTACAGACGTCCCCAAGGCTTTAGCACGTGCCCGTGTAATCCGAGTAGCGGGGTCTTCAAGTTTGGTAGCAGTTGCATTTTCTTTGTTCATCTTTGGTTGCTTTGTGGAAGCGCGATGCATGATTTCAAACTGAAATGCTATTCATTGAACCTGAAACTCCAATGCCAGTTTCGATGTCAGATATCAGGAAAAAGAAGCAAATTCCAAAAGCAGGTACAAAAAATATAAAAGAATCACATTGATCAACATAGCAACAATTTAGCCATGATGCTGAGAGATCATATATTAAGTTGAGCACAAGTTATCATAGCAGAGGACACCGAATTTAGTAGCCAGTAATATTATTTTAAAAAAAAACAAATCTATGCTTCAAGATCACAAAAAATCAATTGAATAGCACTTTCAGCTCAAAATGGTTAAAGTCATCAAATGTGGAACAAATCCATGCTTATTTTGACATTATTTATCCAGGCTTAGGTGCATTGTCCAAAGGAAATAGTAATGTTTCAAACCTCATGGAGAAACCTGTAAATAGTTTCATTTCAAGTTGACAAAAGTTTTTGTCTAAAGAAATCTAATTACAGGCATCTAAACTCAACCAAAAATCCGTTTCAAGTTACGGTACTCTCTTTCTTCCTTAATTTATTTCTCCAAAAGTTCACACGATTGTCATGAAGAAATCTATGTATCTACACTATTACGATTCAAAAATGTTTAGTACCGTTACTCCATTTTTCGGATTAAAAAATCAATCAAAATTCTATAACTTTGAACTCATTCTCACAACTTAGATTAATGTTATTTGTCCCCGAAATATCCATTTCCGAATAATATCAACCATTGACCGGTTTTCATTCAACCGGTCAGCCCTGCAAGGCACCAACAACGGCAACACCAAATGAATATTTCGGCAGGAAAAGCATTACTCCATAGCCCGTCAACTAGGTCAATTCAACCTCGCTCAAAAGTTTTAACATCATCTCCTAAAACTTGCCTTTCACTAGCTTATGAACAAAAACAAGCAAAAACGTTTTTTTGCTACGGTTTTAACCTCCATCAGGTAGCTGTAAAAACCGAATAAATAAGAGATTTTCTTATTCATACATTTTTACAGTGACTAAACAGACACATTTCAAAATATTGAGCTAAGATCTACTGTTTATTAAAAGATCTTAGCACTGAAAACACAAAAAACAGATAATAAAACTAAATTAAGAGGAAAAAATAATCTAATCCTATTAAAACTTGATCCATTACAGCATCAAATGCCTCAAAACTCAAACTATATATAATAAAAAACACAAACGCTTCAAATTATCTTCACTGAGCACAAACTTCTCAACAAAGTCGCTCAAAAATCGAGAAAATCGCAAAATCACAAAGAAAAAACAGCAATGCGTTTCAAAAATCCAGAAAATTTCAAAACAGAAGTCGTTTTTAGATAAACGAGGCAGCAAAAGGCAAAAATGGTTGAAATTAGAGTATTCTTCACAGATCTACAGAGACAAGCACGAAACGCCGTGTAGTTCCGGAGAAAGAAAATCTGTAGCTCTTATCGATCCAACAGTGACGTTTCAATCACTGGTGGTGTGTAGAGCTCAAGAAAATAAACAGAGAGAAAAAGATGAGAGAGCTTACTGTGTGCTCGGGAGCTCCAAGGAGACCTAAAAGTGACGGTCTCTAGAGAACTCTCTCGTAAAGAAAGAAAGGAAAAGAGAGTGAGGCTGGGGAGGGGGGGTGTTTTAAAAGTGAGCGAGCGAGGTTTTGTGCGTGTTGTTTAGTGATTACAGGGCCTATAACGAGAGAGTGACAACTGCTGCGTGAGCGGGACGGGGTCACAGTTTAAACTTCTAGAAAGAATTGTTATTTCCACTCCTTTTTGCTATTTCCAGATTAGGTGGCAAGGGCAAACTTAAAGTAAAATGATTTGGATATTAGTTAAATCCAATAAATTATGTTTATTAAATTATTATTTTTAATTTTACTCATTGTTAATCTGATTAGATTTGGTTGTGTTAAGTTAAATAAATCAGTAAAATTTTCTCTGAAATCAACTTAAATTTTATCAAATTAATTTTTTTTTGTTTTAACTTGGAATTAGCTACAAATAAATGTCTAATTTCCCAAATCAATTCATCTAACTAGAGATACTGAGGATTGTGATGCAAAATGCTTTTAAATACTTTTTTACTTTAAAATACATTATTTTTATTTTATTTTTTACATAGCACATTAAAACTATAAAAAAAAACAAAAATATTAATTTAATTTTAATAAATAAAAATAGAAGTAGAAATTGTGTCTAACACTTTTTGTGCCTGTTTGAAAGTGTGATTGAGGTTGTTTTTAAAAGTGTTTTTCATTTAAAAATACATTAAAATAATATTTTTTATTTTTAAAATTTTATTTTTGATATTAACACATGAAAAATGATTTAAAAACACTAAAAAATTATTTTAAAGTAAAGAAATTAAAATTACAAAATTCATTTTTTTTTCAAAAACACTTTTAAAACGCACTGTAAAAAGATATTAGTTTGAAGATCTAGCCCTAATTATGTGGTCATTTGAATCTTAATGAGGTTTAATATCGTTTTATTAATCAATAGTTACTTTCCAACAAAAAAAAACACTAAACTCAATACTTAATGTCATTTTCTGTACTATCTTGGCTAATTTGAATTGCCCTTGATCATAGATGAGAGATGGTGGGGTGGAATAACATTTTTCACAAAATATCATGAATAAATAAAATAAAATAAAATAAAATCAGGTGATTAGTTATTACTGTGCAGGGCAGGCAACCTAGAAAAAAATGATTCTTTGATTGTATTTTACTTTTACCAGTATTACAGCCTGTTGCCTTTTTTACAGGCTACGATTATTTTATATGATAATTAATTGTCGTTTTGTGTATAAGGTAAGGGGGAGCCTCGAGATCACGATGCTAGCTAGATACAAGGAATACGTGGCAAATAAATAATACTAGTAGGTGCTTTAGTCAAACTGTTTACATGAAAAAATAAAAGAGAAGTGAAGAGGGAAGGTTCCAGTTAGATTCGAATTATTTATTTTTCCGAGTATATAAAAAAATGATTATTAATCATACATGTGGATAACTGGATATCATACCTCCTAATCTTCGAAACTCGTCGTTTTGACTCTTTTTTTTTTTTGTAATGCAACATGCAATCCTGAGGCGGTATATTTTATATTTCAAAAGAGGACATCGACCATGGAAACCAGTTTTGGTTAATTACACGATTTAAAATTTGAGTTACGAGTTGGTGGGTTAATATAACTTGACATGAATTAATTTTAAATAATATCAAAATGCGGTATATATATATTAATTATACTTTTTATAAAAAAAGGATAGATTTCGAACTAGATTAGAAAATAAAGTTTATAGATAAAAATAAATATTATCAAATAAGAACAAGGTAAAAAATATCAGATTATTCTTTCATTTACACCCAAATCTTGATTGTCAGGGATTTTGTTAGTTAGGAGGTGGAAGGTTCATGAAAACCCTCCTTCTCCTTTGCAAACATTTTTCTTCTTTACTCTCTTTTTTATATAAAAAAAATAAATAAACACTAAATAAAATTTGAGATTTCTCAACTCACTGATCTCCCTCGTTAAACCTATCAAAACAAGTATCATATTAAAACAATTATGATCTATAAATTTATCTATTTATTTATTTAAGAAATTAAGATTTATTCTTCATGTATTATTTTATAACAATTTGTAAACTTTGTTCCAAATACAACGGTAACTATACACTGTCACTCATTGATAAATTTATTATCGATAATTATGGTAGAATATTTTATCCAGCTCATACTTTAAATGTTTCCATTTAAAGCTCTGAAATAAGCTCCAGCGTGCCACAATAAGAAATGAAATAATAATAAAATAATGAAAAAAATACTCTAATGAATTTTCAATTTATACAAGCTAGCAGAGCGAAAACAATAGGAACGAAAAACTTTTAATTTGATGCTAAGCTGTATCGTTCAGGGCATATTAAGACTTTATTTTAGTTTCCTAGATCGAATTATTACATAAATTGTTGATTATATTAAAATGAAATTACAATGGTAAATGCAGAAAAAAATAATTTTCCATCCTTGTAAATATTTTCTTAAAAAATAATTAGCAATACCATAATGAGGTGCTCTAAGTCTTTTCAAATAAATTTACAGATTTAAAAGAATGAAATCGTACGGTATTAAATATTTATTTATTTATTAAAACTAAAAAGATCACATAGTAAAACTTGATGTAAAGCACTTTACAAGAGAGAAAAAATGTATTGATGATAAATAGTTTTCCTGCAGCGAATTAAAAGGAAAATGAATAGACAAAATCAACAGCTAAGAAGAAATTGTTACAAAAAGATTATTCCAGAGACAATGGATATTTGAAATAAATTAAATGAAAATTAAATTGTTTTTAATAGTTAATACTGCTATCATAACCTCCGACCGCACACGTCTGTGTGTAATGCGCGTGCTGAGTGTTATTTAATATTTATATTAGCATTGATGCACACTTTTATAACATTACGGGTTGGATTATTGTGAAACTTGCAGCTATAATTCGGCCACGTACGTATATCCACGAGGGCATTTATTTTAATAATAATAAAAAAAGAGGCAAAGAGAGATGTTGAAAATTGAAACACAGATGATGTAAACAAAAAAGAAAAAGAAAAATCGAGAATGGTACTTGCAAAGACGCTTACTAGGAGATATTTTAAGTTTTTAGCAACTTTTTAAACTTCAAAGGACAAAGATGCCAGTCATTATTGAATCAACCTAAAGTTTGGTAAGATAATGAAGGTTGTATTTTGAATTTTTTTATTTTTTTTTTAAAAAAATATATAAATATATAAAATCCTCTGTTTTTTGTTTCAAGAAATGGAAGTGTGTTTTGACAAAAAGGGCAAAGGAGAGCGGTTCACTGATTTCCCTGCCGCGTCACTCATTGACCAAGAGCGTGTTCAATTTTCAATTACTTAAAGTCCACGCTAGGCCCATGTGCGGAGTCTGCATGGTGGACCCCCAGTTTAAATCAGAAAGCTGATAGGTGGATCTAAAAGCCTTTTTCATACTTTACTTCTTAGCCCAAGAGGCTCCCTGTGGCCCATTGCATTTATTATATTAAAAACATGGCGGCATCTAGTCCGATTAAAAAAATGAAGAAAAAGTTTGAGACTCGAGAGCACGTTAGTTCATAGTAGCAATGGATTTGGTTCATTGGCTGCCACGTGACTGAGTTGTTTAATATTATTTAAGGCGAGCTCTTCGTTTAAGGAAGTCAATGTGTCTTTTGAATCTCAATTTTTAATCCTAATATTTAAAGTTATGCTTGTGAGAGTGGTAATGTTGTTTTTTAAATTGTTTTTTAAATTGTTTTTTAAATATTTTTAAAACACATTGTATATATTGGTATGAACACACAGATGATTCAAAACATATAAAAAATATTAATTTTAGTAGGGCCCTAGATGATAATAACTCCTCAACTATATTGTTTTTGATGTTGAGCTAACATAATAAAGAAAAATAAAAACCAAACCCCACCCCACCAAATGCCTGGCTACCTTCAAAATTTAAACAAATTATATGGCCACCCTCCCTTGATACGATGAACCACCGTCCAGCGATTCCTCATGCGGCGGCGGGCACTTGGAGATCACCAAGAAACCAAGGGGCGGTGGGCATAGTTTCAAAATGTTGCTTGCTATTTTCAATGGTATTATGCACACCAAGTCAAATTTTGTTGGGTGGCTAACCGGCCTCTAGTCGTTACAAATCCGAGCTTGAAATAATTAAGATTTTATTTATTTATCTAGTCCTATAAAATACGCTTTAAAAGGTAAAATTTACTTAGCATCCAAAAAAGAAAGAATACATTGAACTTTTTGAATCTTGGCACTGGTTAAAAGAAAGTTTTCGTGATTTTTGTTCTCCGATAAAGAAAAACCTGTTTAATTAATTGTATTTTAAATTTTAGTTTTGTAAAGATTAAAATAATATAGAAGACCTATTTTTATCTATTTTTGCATACAAAACATCTATCTCACTGTTTTTTAACCACATATATATGTAAAAAAACTATCTGATCAATTAAATCACTCTTTTTTATCTATTTATATATATATGTCTATATATATATATACTTGTATTTTAAATTTTGACTTTATAAAAGTAAAGATCTATTTTTTATTTATTTACATGAAAAAATCCGTCTCACCATAATTCTGACTATATATAAACACAGTTTAATTAACTAAATTACCTATACCTTTTACACCTGTTTTTATATATAATTGTGTTTTAAATTTTAATTTTATGAAAATTTAAAATGATATAAAGACCTGTTTTTTATTTATTTATTTTGCATAAAAAAAATCATCTCATCATAATTTTAATTAAAAATATTTTTTTAACAGCCATGATTAATTCTTTTTTTATAAAACATATTGTATAAGAAAAAAAAACTACAATACCATCACTCTCCTAATATTTTTTTTATTATAGAAAAACAAGTTTATCTTTATTGAAGGCCTGTAGGGAAATGGGCTTTATCAGTAGGCATATACTAGAATCTGCTCATACGCTTTATATGTATAGAAAAATAAGTTTACCTTGGACTGGAGGCCTATATAAGGGAATGGACTTTTAACGCTATAGATAGCCTAGGTTCAACAGACTACTATTTAGATTTGTTTGAGAATGTACTAGTAAATCATTTTTAAAAATATTTGAAAAATAAGTTATTTTTCTAGTATCTTTGAATTGTTTTAATGTGCTGTTATAAAAAATAATTTTTAAAAAATATTATTTTGACCCATTACGAAGCATGAATCACCAATTTATTTAATTCAAAATACAAATTAGGAGTGATACTCTAATCTTCATAATAATTAAATTTCTGCTTGGAAATGTGGTTGAAAGTTATTTTTTAAAATGTATTTTTTTCATTCAGAAATGCATCAAAATAATATTTTTTTTATTTTATTTTTTAAAAAAAAATTATTTTTGATATCAGAACATTAAAATGATCTAAAACCATCAATTTTTTTAATTTAAAATAAAAAATAAAATAAAAACTCATTTTTTTTCAAAAACATTTTTCCAAACATATTCCCAAACAACCTCTAAGAAAAAGTAGACAGGGAGCCTATGATTTCTTTTCTTTTCCTCTACTCTTTTTTGTCAATCAACAGAACAACCATGAACAAGTCACCTGGATCGTTTGTCAGCTTCTAGTTCGGCTAGGTTAATGTATTATGCAGAATTGGGACAAGGGAGAGAGTTTGCTGTTTGAACATGTGTTCAGTACTCCAGAATTGCAATTCCTAATTATTATTTTTTGACCTGATTATAAGATCTGCAGGCATATAGCTTTAAAATATCAGTACAAAAGTTGAGAATGATGAAGAAGCCAGTTCTATGATGTGCACAGCAAAAGCATTGAACTGAATACAGGAAGCATTTGGCAAATGCAGACAATATGAATTAGCATGCAATGCTAAAGATTTACAGCATCAGCAGCAGCCAAGCCTGGATCCCCAAACCAGTTGGGATCATATAACTTCCTAAGATTTCTGACCAAAAAAATAGCAGCAAATTTTTGATGCTGCATCTGCATTACCGTGAATTGTCTGAACCATCATAATGTTCTTGAGCTTCGGTCATTGACCATGCCTAGCTTCTAATCATTTCTTCCACTGGGGTATCCTCTGAACCACAACCTGATACAACCACAGAAAGAGTACTCCATTACATTTATCAAATTCAGAAGCTTACCAAGTTATCTTTTTCAAAAGTGTTTTTTGCTTGAAAATACATCAAAATAATTTTGTTTCATGTTTTTTTACCCCAGTACATAATTTTTTTTTTTTTTTAAAAAAAAAGCACTAAAAAACATGAATTTAATGTTTTTCATGCAAGCGCGCTTTTGAAACACGCCCAAATACAGGTAAATCGAAACACCAAACATTCCTGTTATACTATCTGAAAGAAAAATACAGGAGATTTTACAATGCCTCTGGAGGTTTGTATATGGTCACAGAATGATAGTGCAGTATTTCTGAATATTGTATATGGTGGATGCAGTTAAAACAGATTTCTAAAACCTCACAGAATATTATTGCAGGCATCACAGAAAGTCTTGGATCACAAAAATATAAGAAATGCACAAGAATATGAGAAAGGCATTATAATTACACAGCCTTGCAAGGCATTGTAGAAGGTGCCGTCTTTGAATTGTTCTTTATGTAGCTCTCAGGGCATCATGTGCTAAAAATATTTATAAGACAGGTGTTTGGGAACTCCAATTTAAGTAGTGGTCAAATCTGATAATTGTCATTACCTTGCCAGAGTTTTCTTTGTTTCCAACAATTGTTTGACAAGCGAGCCTCCAGGGATTCAGGATTCTGCAAGATTAGAGTGAAAGGATGAACTCTACAAGGAGCATTGCCACAAAAAAAAGGGAAAATGGTAAGATGAAGGAAGGAGTTGGTGAGGGTATCAAATTCATATCGAGCAGGCTAGACAGCACAATAGTTTACAAAGTGTGCATCAAAAGGGGACAGAGAGGGAGTACCTTCTTCAGATACCGAAGTTCGGTATTTGTTCTTTCATTCAAAAGATCGTTTCCATCAAGAATCTGCACGAGAAGGCCAGGGGAGGATGCGCACAAGTTGAGGACATGAATGAAAACAAGCAACAATTCAAGTTCCAGTGATGAATAAGGATTTCAGGAGGCAACAGAGAAAATCTAGGTTCAAGCCGAAAATTTTGGTCTCGAATGGTTTGTTCAAAAACAGGTTCTGCATGCACAACAGTCCAGATAACTTTTTTTTTTATTCAAGGAACCCTACCCCGGAAAGCGCACTTTATGGACCTAAGTTAGCTAGTAAAACTCTGGTTATCTCAGGCTCTTACAAGAGGTGCACATCCTGACTCGAACTCGAGACCTGTTGTGCAGATCTCAAGTTTTTTACCACCACGCCACATCCCTTGAAGACAACAGTCCAGATACCATCATTCAAGAAATGAAGTTCTTGGCAATGGAATTGTTACCAGATGTCTGCAATTATTGACTTAAAGTAGAGGTTGGTACAAGCTGCGAGATAATTGTTAAAAAAAAATACCTCCACAATGCAAGTTCCACAGCTTCCACCACCTCCACAGTTCATCACTTTCCCCTGTTGGAATCTCAAAAAAACAATTACATGCACCAAATGAAGAGATAAAATTTAACCATAACTACTTGAAACACAGTTTGGAAGAGAAAGAAATGTATAGATGCCAATTCATATACCTAATTTAGTGTTTAAAGCTTAATGATGTATGATATCACGATATGAACTGTCAAATTTGTTTAGACCATCGAATGCGTGCCTGTAATGATTCCAGGAGGTTGAAAATCACAAACTTACATAAGTGGCGTAGAGCTCAATCTTGTTATCCGACATGATGTTCCTCAACAACTTCTCTCCACTAATCGCTTTTGCTCTCTCCACCGGATACTTCCCATCAGATTCCGGCTTCGGCTGCACCGCCACAAATATCAAAACCAAAAGATAATTGCTAAACATTTAAAGACTATCAATGCTAGGAATTCTCAAGCACTAGATAGACATACCCCAATAAATTCGAGCTCAATTTCAGGCTTTTGATCAGTAGCACTCCCCGGAGACTCCATTGAATTAGCGGAAGCGGAAGCAGAGACAAATCTCTTTCTTGGCACAACCTTGACACTGACACAATTCCCATATCCTTTTCCATTAGCGTGAGATAACTCTGGCATCCCGAGCGATATCCCACCAAAATTAATGGTGGCCATTTCTCTCTTTCACTACTCTTTCTTCCCTTGAAAGTTGAGATTTTCTTGTTCACTGACTCTTCTCCTCCATTTTAACCAAGCACAGAGCTTTCTCAATCTTTCTTTGGAGGGTAGTTTCGTAATTCAACGAACTATTAATCTTGTGCTCTATATTTTGCCACCTGAAAGACATAATCAGCTGTTAGGTCACTAACAAATGAAGTCGTCTCTCATTAACCTCCACAAAAACACAACCCTACTTTATGTATTTCTAACAACCAGAAAACCGCCGTATAACCGCCACTTCTCCGCAGTGTCCTCCGCGGAATCGTGGCTGTCCGTACAAGGAAACCCTCTAATCAAGTGGCCCCACAACCCCAACTTGGCCCCATCTCCATCAGCAGAACAGCAAAACTCCTCTCCAACTTCAAACTCAAACCGTAATTGCCATCACAATGATTTTTTTACCCTCTGCAACATCCTCAAAGACCCCAAAATCCAGCTCGGTCCATCCCTCCAAACAGCTTTGGATCGGACCGGAATTGAACCAGAAATAGGTCTTATACAGGCAGTATTTGACCATTTTGATTCATCACCAAAGTTGTTGCACAATGTATTTCTGTGGGCAGAGAAGAAACCTGGGTTTCAACTCTCTGGGGCATTGTTTAACTCAATGGTGAATTTGCTTGGTAAAGCAAGAGAATTTAGTTCTGCGTGGTGTTTAATGCTTGATAAGATTGGCGGAAATGAAGGAGGGGATTTGGTTTCTAGTGATACTTTTGCGATTTTGATCAGAAGGTATACTAGAGCAGGTAATATGGAATTTTGGGCTTTTGCGACATTGAATTGTGTTTTTGTTAATTATAGTTTGGAACTTGTTGTGTCGTGTTATAATGAAGTGAAAGAAATTTGCTTGGTTTTGTACTTACCGTTACAGTGCTCGATTAGGTACACTCATAGGTAATTCCCATTAAATATTAAAGGGCTTCTAGTGTTAGATTTGTGTCTTTTGAATTAAAAATCTGAGCTTGGCTTTGATCTGATGGTTAGAAATTGCTTGAAACATATGTGCTATTGACTTAGAATGTCAAATTGTGGGATCAATTTGGGGCCAGCTTGTTGTTTGGTGTTTAAATTTAAGAATGTTATTGGATTGTATAGTTACTAATTACAATCCTTGTGTGTTTGTAGTTGGTCCAAGCTTTACCTTTTGGTTGGCATATAAATCTTGTTGGAATCGGAATGTTTGAGCTTGCATGGAATTTGAATTAGTGCAATTGAAATTTCATTATTGCAAGGTTTTGTGGCTGGTTTTGATTTGCAGTTGTATCTTCTTACTGTTGCTGGATCTGTGTTCACTAAATGGTTCTTCATTTGTGCAGGAATGTCCGAAGCTGCAATTAGAACGTTTGAATATGCAAGCAGTTTAGATTTGATTCATAACTCTGATGCTGAAATGATCTTGTTTGAAATTTTGTTGGATTCACTTTGTAAGGAAGGGCATGTTAGGGTGGCTACAGACTATTTTGATAGGAAAGTGGAAAAGGACCCGTGCTGGGTTCCATCAGTTCGGATATATAATATACTGTTAAATGGATGGTTTAGATCAAGAAAGCTCAAGCATGCAGAGAGGCTTTGGTTGGAGATGAAGAAGAAGAAAGTGAAACTGAGTGTTGTGACATATGGTACACTGGTAGAAGGGTACTGTCGTATGCGTCGTGTTGAGAGGGCTATTGAATTGGTTGATGAAATGAAAAGAGAAGGGATTAAATCAAATGCCATTGTATATAATCCCATTATTGATGCATTAGCAGAAGCCGGTAGGTTTAAGGAGGTCTTGGGGATGATGGAGCACTTTTTTCTATGTGAGGAAGGCCCCACTATCTCCACCTACAATTCTTTGGTAAAGGGTTACTGTAAGGCCGGAGACCTTGCTGGGGCTAGCAAGGTCCTTAAGATGATGATTAGTAGAGACGTCTTCCCAACCCCCACGACTTATAATTATTTCTTTAGGCATTTTTCAAAGTGTAGGAAAATTGAAGAGGGGATGAACCTATATACCAAGATGATTGAATCTGGGTACACCCCGGATCGACTCACTTACCATCTTTTGTTGAAAACGTTGTGCGAGGAGGAGAGATTGGACTTAGCTGTTCAGATTAGCAAGGAAATGAGAGCTAGGGGATGTGATATGGACTTAGCCACGAGTACCATGTTTACTCATTTGCTTTGTAAAATGCAGAGATTTGAAGAGGCATTTGCAGAATTTGAGGACATGTTACGGAGAGGTATAGTTCCTCAATACCTTACTTTCCACAGATTGAATGATGAGTTCAGGAAACAGGGAATGACCGAGCTGGCACGGAGACTGTGTAATCTGATGTCTTCTGTTTCACATTCAAAAAATTTGCCAAATACATACGACGTTGATAGAGATGCGTCACGACGTGCAAGGAGAAAATCTATTTTGCAGAAGGCAGAAGTAATGTCTGAAATGCTAAAGACTTGTAATGATCCTAGAGAACTTGTCAAGCACAGAAGTTCATCTCAGAATCCCGAATCAAGTGCAATTCGGTTGATAGAGGACATAAAAAAAAGAGCAACGACATGACATCTCGCTCTCCAGACAGTAATACCCTGCAAAGGCATGTGAAATTAGAGGACTTCGCAATCATTTTTGGAAAAAAAATTGTAATGTGTTTTTTGAAGAATCCTGTTCTTAGATAACCTAGCAGCATTGTTTCCGCAGACAAACATGAAGACAACTTCTGCAAATACAAAAGCCTCAGCATGTGCAAAGTAGAATGCTGGGTTGTTGCAAATGTGGGGAATGGGCTAATGAAAGGGAGGTCACCAAGGGGTATGGCGTGATGGAAAAGGGCTTTTGATCTGTACAGTAGATCTCGAGTTTGAGTCAGGGCATGTATCCCTTGTAATAGCCTGGGACAGCCGGCATTTTGCTCACCTGGGCCCGCAAAGTGCGCTTTCCGGAGAGTGATGTTTCTTCGCATCCAAAAGAAAAAAAAGGAGCTGGATGATCATGGAGATTGGTCGGGACTTAGAGAACAAGATATTTAAGCATTTAAATATATTTTTGTGCTGCACCTTTCCCCAGCCTGTGTTGAAGTTCTTGCAGGTAAATATTTAATCGATGTTACCAGTTGAAATGAACTTTGTGATGCATCCTGGAGGTAAAATGTTGTTTCTTATTGGCCAAGGAATGATGCTCATTACATCACCTCTTACATTAGTTTTTTTTAAAGCTCATACATCACTGGAGAGCCTTATTTATGTTCATGGTATATGCTCTCAACTTGAAATTTTGGAGTATGCAATACGCTTATGGCTGTGGGAATCTAATACAGTGATGGAATTGAATCTTGACAAAATGTATGGTCCATTTTGGAGTATTCGAAGGGTGTAAGAAACACCAACCGAGAGTGACATACAATTTAATTTGGTCCCTCATGTCAAGATGTGACTGGTTATTATTGGCGGGGTCTTACTGCTCTGCTAATCACCTCACTTATTCCTCTAATTATTAGGTAGATTAGAAAAAAGGTTGCTTGCTTTGAATAATTTATAGATTAATGATACTATGATGTAATTAAGAAAGGATGCTTTCTTTAAATTGTTTATAGATCAACAATACCTTTCTCTACTGAAATATTTTGTTATAGTGGTAGCTAAAATGCTGAAATGAGATCAAACCTTTTGAAGTCAGTGGAATCCTTCTCTCTTTCTTTTTCATGATGGCCATGGTATACTTGAGTCCAAAACTCGTCCATTAGGCAATGTTCATGATAGAGGACTGAGTGTTTGTTTTCCACTGTTTTTCAAAAATATTCTTGAAAAATTAAAAAAATAATAACAACTTTATTCTTGACTTTAAATTAATTATTTTAGTGTTTTCAAATAATTTTGATACAATGATATTAAAACTGATTTACACTAGTTTTGCATGAGTTCTATTGAAAAAGGTTTTTCTAGAAACCTGCCTTTTCAAACCACAACTGCAATCTCAAAAATTTACCACCATGCTACACACACAACTTGAGAATTTAGACAAGTCGTCCACAATCAGTCTAATGTATGGTAAGAAGTTATTGTGCCGGTTAGGTTACTATTTTGTGGTTTCTTATCAACATGGTTAGGATTTCTGCAATCGGATTAGCTGAATGTGATGTGGATGCTACGCATGCCATTCTGAGGATTGGTTGAGAAAGATTGGCTTGATTATATATGTAGCTATTGGTGTAGATCTTTGTGGATTACTTCATTTGCTACTAGATTTCTACCTAATTTGTGGTGCTTCATCTTTGTTCATGGTAGGTGGAGTGCAAAGGGCCAATGGCGGACTTCAGTTTCTTTTTCTCTGTTTATTGTGCTCTTGCTACACAGGGCAAGGTTGCCCTTCTCCTCAATTCTCAGTACAGGATGTTTGATATTATATTTTAAAAGTGTTTTTGAAAAAAAAAATATTTTTTTTTAATTTTAAATTAAAAAAAATTTTGATGTTTCTAGATCATTTTCATATGCTGATATCAAAATTAATTTTTTTTTAAAAAAAAATATTATTTTAATGTATTTTTAAACTAAAAACTATTTTCAAATAACCACACTCTCAATAGACAATAATTCATTTTTAAAATCATCACTGGGATTCCATTTTTTTGTGGGTGCAAAGAACACTCATTTACCAATATCGCACATCAATCAAGATAGAGGAACTTTGTGCAAGAATCCATTTCACTTTGAGGATGAGGCTAGTTTGCTGCCATATTTGAAAACCCGAAGCTCAAATTTGAAAGAAAAAATAATAATCATACCCTGTCCTTTTAATTATATCTTTTGAGAATTATATTTTTTTTTACAGACAATAAATTCAGTAGTTCGTTCTACTCTATTCAGACAAATGCTGTGAAAGTGGTTCAAAAGTAAAGCTGCAAAAAGGTCTGTAATGGAAAATAAGGACTCATGATGATAGCCCTTTATTTTGCTATGATTAATGTTTATGATTTATCGAATAATGTAATGATAAATAATATATTTGTGAGATATTGTGGGCACCTACATATGTTGTCATCGATGATCATTGTCCACTTGGTACTTGAGAGACTTTACCACCACATTAACAATCTTCCCTCCTCGTAATGATCAAAAAATGGAAAAGAAATCCATCCCTGCCACGATCACGAGTTTTGGGGGTGTTTGGTAATATGTTTTGATTTTTTTTAGTGTTTTAAGATATTTTTTATGTGGGTGATATAAAAAATAATTTTTAAAAATAAAAAAAAATCATTTTAATATATTTTTAATAAAAAAAAATTTCAAAATAACTTTAATCATACTATTAAATACTTCATTGCTAGTTAGGGCACATTTACTTTCTTATTTACTGAAAACAAAGTGTTGCTTTTTGAAAAGATACACAAAGTTCATGTTTGCAATTGTCTTTGAAGTTATTTTTATAAATATTTTTTATTTAAAAATATATCAAAATAATATATTTTTTATTTTTTTTCAAAAAATATTTTTGAAATACAATGTCAAACAAGTTCAAAGTATAGGAGGAAGAACAAAACACGCATGGAAGTAAGACTGTAATTGTCATCCAAATTAAACTTAATTTATTTGACTAGATAATTATTTGAGAGTATCATTAAGGTTAATTTTTAAAATATTTTTTGTTCAGAAATATATTAAAATAATAAATAAATAAAAAATATTTTTGAAATTCGGTGCGAAACATAACAAACAGGAAGAAAAGTCTTCTTGATAATAAAAATTAGTTATGAATATACAATAATTATTATTGATTTGTCGGCCCAGCATAAACCAAGGTCACTGTCTGCTAGTTATATATGAGATTAATTTAGTGTTATTTTAAATATTCAAAGTACGGTTTGGTCAAATTTTATATAATGAAACTATTTTTTTTCCTCCCTGGGTTTAGACAGGCGTTTGTATTTTTTTTTATGATAAAAAAAAACGATTTCATTTATTTTTTACACGGATTGAATAAAAATTAAAAGACATATAATCGAATTAACATAATTATCAGTTGAAAATGAAAATTGCAGATTCATTTTTGATGGTTAAAGAAAAATAACAACATGTTGCTCATGATCTAACTCGAGTCAAACTCGGCGAATATGGTGAGTCAATTTGTGACTCGGTCAATTAGTTTTTATATATATAAACAATATCATTTTATTTATTTTCTTACTTTTTAAATGATACCATTTAAATTAACTTTGATGTTTAGAGTATTGTTGACATTATTGTAACGATTGTTTTTTAAATTATTTTTTTTATTAGAAATGCATTGAGATAATATTTTATTAATTTATAAAATCTATCTTTAACATCAATATATCAAAACAAATATAGAAATACTAAAATAATAATTAAAAAAACATAAAAACAAACAAACTATAGATTTAAACTGTGTTTTAAAAACTCTTCTGGAAAAAAAAATACTTTTTGTTTAATTTTTTTTTAAAAAATTATTTTGATGTGGCGATATCAAAAATAATTTTTTTTTAAAAAAAAATAAATTATTTTAATTAAAAAAAAAGGAGGACAGAACCGTAACTGAAGTCCGGAGGTTGCTACAAGGAGGGCAATTGGGAAGGGGAAAGGGACGGGAAGAGTTGTGATTGGCTAGAGATTGTTAATGGGGATGGTGGCAGAAGTCAATATACGTACTCGAAGAGAATCAATGCCTCCAATTTTATCCCTCTCTTCTCTCTTAGTGGCCATCACTCTCCCACCACAAACTAACATCACCTTTATTATTATCCTCTTCCCACGTGTCACGCCATTCTTCGTTCTTTATTTTCATGGTCGTGGTATTCTCGAAATAGAGTTCACATGTTAGAATTAAATTTATTTTCATTTATTTGCACCATTCACGGGCTAAAGTTTGATTTTGTAATGTATGGATATAACTTGATAGATTAACATTTTTGATTAAATAATATTTTTAATCACGGATAAAAAAATGAATTTTGTAATTAATTTAACAGCATGGTTCACAAATAATTCCCACGCATCATAACATTGAGGTTCAAGATTTGTTAGCAGGGAAAAACCCTTCATTTAGTGTAAAAATCTTTCATTATGGCAATATAGGTTTTTGAGCCCATAATTTATTTTTATGTTTGTTACAAATAAATATGCTAATAAATTATACTAGACTCGCGGCCGTTATATATCCTGGATATAAAAAAAAAATCATAAAAAAAGAAAAAAAATTGATACCTTATTGTTGACCTGATTAAGTTTAATAGACTTGATTAATCTAATAATATGATTTAAAAAAAAAAGAATTGATGTTGAGCATAATATTTAAAACAAATAATGATAATTAACTATAAAAAATAGAATATCAAAACCATAATCGACAAGAAAAAAAGAGAGGAAAGTTTGCTAGAGACTCTCCATCACTCTATCATAAATTTAACGTTATTTTAAAGGGTTGCATGACAATATTGAAAGAGGTTGCATGTGTTTCGTGTTACGAAACACAACAACCCGAAAAGTAAATCATGTAGTATATCATGAAATGAGCACTTCATGCTTGTATTTAATTAATTAATTTAATTTAAAAAATATAATGTCACTCTAGTATTTAATTAATTAATTAATTTTTTTGGTATTTTTAGATTATTTTTGAACGAAAAACACTTTAAAAAATAATCTCAACCACACTCTCAACCACATACTTACTTGGTGGACTCGGAACACAGTCCATTGAAGAAAAATCCAATTGTTATTTCTTTTAGTATTTTCTAGTAAATATGCTATTTTTAATAGCATATATATATACATTTTTAGGCTTTCTAATCAATTTTTTTGCAGGGATTTTTTTTAACAAAACCAGCCCAACTGGTAAATGAATCTCACAAAATCAAACTATATATGTGTATGTGTGTGTGAATAAACGTTGTGTATTAAAAGTGGGCCACATGCTTAAGAGTCTCACAGAGCACAGGAAAGCAAATATTAACTCGTGGGTCATCACTCTTGGAGCTAACGAACCATAAACACAACAAACTTTATTATATATGGTTCAATAATCATAAAATAAATGGCGGTCCATGTTTAACGACATGATTTTTTTTTAAAAGGAGAAGGGCTGATCAAAACATGTAGCATTTAAAAATATTACAAATCTTTGCTTATATTTGCCCTACCAATAACACAAGAGAGACGAGACCAAAGCCAAAGAAGGTGCGGGTGGGTCGGTGTTAAAACTCATGAAGAGGATTTGGTGTTAGGTTAGCGGGAGAGAGAGAGAGAGAGAGAGAGAGAGAGAGAGAGAGAGAGATCTTTTATACTTTTTTTAATCTTCTTCCTGAAATTATATTTATCTATATTCTACTAAAACAATATGATTTAGCCGAATTAAGTTTTCTGAAATCAAAATCAAATCAGAATGAGTGATTTTTCTAACTTTTTATCTTTTTTTTTTCATTTTCTCAATTTAATCGGTTTTTAAGAACAACCACCAAGTGATTCATTACTCTTTTCTTTTAAGAATATGACAACACTCAATTTTTTGTTTATTGTGTTCATTGCATGTTAAAAATACTTTTAAAAAAAATTAAAAAAAAATATTTTCATTTTAAATTAAATTTTTTAGTGTTTTAAAATTATTTTATATGTTGATATAAAAAATAAGTTTAAAAAATAAAAATATTTTAAAAAACAACTTCAACTATATTTGTAAACAGATAGATATCCACAATCAGGTAGATGTAATATACACAATAAACTCGACTTGTATATTTTTTACTAAATCTATTGTCCGGCTATTTTTCCATGTGTTTTGGCACAACAACAGTTTTTATAATTATAATTTTGAAAAATAAACTTAACAATAATTTATAGTTTCTTTATAACCAAGACGAAGAAAATTCCTTCTACAAGACACACACAAAACCACACAATTATTTTTGGAAATCAAATAGAATTGAATATATAAATATAATTGATGTTATTTTTTAAAATATTTTTCAATTTAAAAATATATTAAAATATTATTTTTTTTAAAAAAATATTTTTAATACTCATCACATAAAAATAATATAAACACATAGCTTTTAAAAAATTAAAGTGTTTTTTTTTATTGTTTTAGAAATATTAATAATAAAATTACTATTTTAAAAATAAAAAATAACCTCCACTGCACTTACCGTACCTGGATGATCAGAACTCCCGGCTGAGCTTGGCAGCTTTTCCCATGATGAGTACAGTGATTAGACATAAAAGAGATGCACGTGGACGGGAGGATGACACCGTAATAAGATTACCACCATGCCCCCAGAAAGTAAGGGATATAATCATGAGATTGAGTTTAAAGTTATTTTTAAAGTATTTTCTGTTTAATAATATTTTTAAAATTATTTTCATTTTAATATATTAAAATGATTTAATATGTTCAAAAACAATTAAAAATCAATTTTAAAATATAATAACAAACACATAGGAACAGTGATTATAGATGAGAGGTATCCCTACAAAAAAAAAAAATCCTAAAACACAAAGTCCAACAGCAGCACGGAACACGGCAGAGCCCTCTCTTTCGTTTGCAAGAACAACGAAAATCAAGCACACTATCACACAACCTTTATGCCTTTATTCAGACACAGGGACAATGAGTGCAGGAGAGAAGAAATAATGATTAATTAATATAATAAATAAATTAAACAACATCTTCCTCTTTCAGAGAAAGACAGAACCTTTTGCTTTTTAATGCCCTGCTCCTCTTAAAAATTCAGTCTTTGAATTAAGACCCCTCTCTTTCTCTCTCCCTCTCTTGAAAATCGTTTTCTCTGTAGTTTTTACCCCCTCTCCCTCTTAACCTGAAGAGAGAGGAAGCCATGAAGGAGAAGCTTGATATGAAGAGGAAATGGCAGTGGTGCTGACAATGGATCAACAAAGCAAAAACAACAATGCCAATAATAGTGCTTTATGTAAACAACAGTACTGCAACAAGCCAACAGCAACAAAAACAAGATTTGAAGGCAATGTTTCATGATTTCTTGGGCATGAAAGGAACTACAAATTCACCAGTTGTTTTAGCTCCAAAAAATAAAGATGGGTCCCCTTCTGCTTCTGCTTCTGCTTCTCCTCGGGCTTCTTCTGGTGGTGGCCGTGGACCTCTCTCTTCCACCTCTGATCTAGCTTCGGGTCAGTAGTTGCTCTACAGCTTGAAAACTTCTGTCGTTTTTTTTTAGCCCTCATAGGCTAATGGGTCCTTTTGATTATTTTTGTTTTTCCCTTTATTGTCGTTGAAACTCTTCAAGAAACTCCTTTTCTTTCTCTATTTAGCTGGTGGGTTCTTTTTATCTAATTATGTTTTTATTTTGTTTAGTTAATTTCCCCTCTCCTTTCGTTATTATCAAGTGAAATGGAGTTCCTTTCTCCTTTTTCCCTCCATGATCTAGCGGGGCTTTTGTGCGTGTGTGTTTGCGTGTGTGTGAGAGAGAGAGGTTTGATGGCCAGTCTTGATTTTTCACTGTGATGTAGAGAACACTATCTATTTTCAGGTAGTGAGATGGATTATTCTTTTAGTGATTAGTTTTAGTGAGGTTGTTAGCTTTGTTAGGATTTCACTTCGTCTTTCTTTTATTTTACTACTATACTTGATCTTTCAGTAAGGGAAAGTTTAATTTGCAACTCCTTGCCACTCTTTTAGTGTTTCCTTGATTTGTACACTAAAGCATCTTCATCTAATGGATTTTGCCAAATGTGGTGTTTTGTGGTTTTCTTTACTCAAATGTTGTTTCCTAAAGAAGTAAGAACATAATTAAATGTGTTCGTGTATATACTCCTTTCCTTTCAAAGATTCTACAGTGCGAAGAACTGAATTAAGCATGCCATTTGCAATTTAGGCCTACATGCATTTCTGTCGAGGAAAAGGGTTTTTTAATTGTAGCTTACACATGTTACTTCTCCTTTTATGGAGATTTTTCATCAACAACCCCGACTAAAAGGGCATTGATAAGGTTGAACTTTAATTGTTGAAATTGCTTTATATTTATTATTGCTTGTGTTTTCTGGTTTCATGATCCTACCAATCATTTTCAAAGTTTGATACTTTATCATCGATATTAATAGAAAGGCAGGCTGGAAGTCATCTTGAGGGGATTCCATTTTACGGTCCTAGGAGTGATATTTCTGGTCCTGAGATAAGCAACAGATTAACAGGAAGTAAGCGGAGCAATTCAGATTCTGCCTTTACAGGACCAAGGGATGGGATTCCACAAATGACTCATGATTCCATCGACAGCCTGCATTTGATGAAGGTAGCTTTGATATTTAATCTTGTGGTCCGTTCTTCCATTTTAATGAATGAGAAGAACTTCCCATGTGATTTGTTTTTATTAACATTTAGTTTTTCATGCTGAGATTCAGATGCTAAAATATGGAGGTGGTGGAGAGCGGTCTAGAAGGTCCAACAATGACGAGGCTTTCTATGGTATGCAGTCAATGAGGCCGAGTTCTGCATCTCTCATACTGCAACCTTCTGCTTGCAGTAGACTTGATGCCAATGTTTCCAAACGAGAGCGATCCATTCCCATGGGGATAGGTGCATATCTTCCGCGTGGTGGTCAATTTGTTCCTCTTACGCATCAAGTTCCCACAAACAGATTCAGAGACACAAATGCTGGTCCTTCAATTATCTCACAATCTGCTGCCGATGAAGGATCCAGAACTGGAATTAAAGGCCCTGGAATTCTGAGTACTATAAATGCTGGCAGTGGTGTCTCTGAGAAAAACTCATCCAGAGGGCTGCCTATCGGTGGCAAACCCAAGACCGGGATTCATATTTCAGAGCCAGAATATTCAAATCCTTCAAGGTGAGTTATATAATATAGTACATTATCTTCTACGCTTCTCAATGTTAATTGTTTAATGGATGCTAATTATCACCCATTAAAAAGAACTTGATACCATATCTTTTGGTTCCTCTGACAGTCGACAGGGTCTAACATCTGCCAGCCGCCAGATGACTATATTTTATGGTGGTCAAGCTCATGTTTTTGATGATGTCCATCCAAACAAGGTTTGCTTTCCATTTGTTTGCTAATAAAGGATAACCCTTTTAATCTCACTGGTTTATACAGTTTCTTGGATGGAAAGCTTATTTTACATTCTCGCTTGCAACCTTCATCAGTTTTTGCTAGTGAATCACCTAGAGAAAAATGCTTATGTTTGATAGCATCTTGGTTGAGTCATATAAAGATTGTAGTTGCAGCCTTCTGTCATTGAGAATGTGAACCTATGCCCAGGGAAGCAGGTGTACTTAGTTATGGCCTGCAAATTTGCTAATATATAGTGTTCTGCTATTTGGAAAACGGTTCTCTGTTGTCTGAACTGTGCATGCAAAGTGAACAAATTGTGATTGACCTTCAGTTGGAAACATGTCGTATTAATATGTAAGGGATGGATTTCGTGCAATTTCTTTGTTCGCTTTGGGGAATATGATTCCATATGGCCAGATACACCTCAAGTTAAGAGTTTACTTGGTTAGAAACATGTTGAACGTAGCAGAATCGTCTTTTGAATTAATTTATCTTATACATGGAAAGAAAACGAAACAGAGTTACAAACTGACGCCCAGTTCACTGGACTGCAGTTACTCAAGTGAGAAAGTCTGATGATGGTTTCTTTATAGAGTGTTAGGATTACTTTTTATACATTACCTGGCAGTATTTTCCCTTAGTGAAGGGGTAGGCTCACTAGTATCTATGTTTCAAGTAGTTCCTTTTCCCCAAAAAAAAGTGAGCACATATCCATGTTTGAAGTTGTGATCTCTCTCAACCTTCCCAGCCCTGTTTATTTTTATTTTTTTAATTTGATTTTTGTTATATCAGTCATGTCCTTTTAATATTGTTCATCTTAAGTTGTTTGTTGTGTATTAATACAATTGGAGTGGCTATTCCTTGGTGAAGTGAATGAGAGGATTGATATCACACTATTCTCTTTCTTTGCTCTCTAAACTTTGTGGTTCCATTTTGTCACCTGTTATATGCTCAGCACATAACTTTACTATCATTGTTTCTGTCAATCACAGAAATTTTCAAACCGGGTAAAACTGTATGGAAAGGTTACTTTTTATTGGTTGCTTGGGCTTGCTAATGTGCCTTCCTCAATCTTTAGTGGGTGTCAATCATGTAGCACATTCCCCGTAAATCTGTCGCGTAATGTTTTCACTTTTTTATCCTCATCATGATAGCTGTGAAGTTTTTCATGGTGGTCTCCAAGAACGTTGTGCTTTTGATCTATCCAGTCTTTCAATATGGAAACTTCATTTTTTGTAGTTCTGCTTCATAAGTTAAGTTAGCCATATTGGGTCATAATTGTCCCGATCATTTTTCTATACAAGGCATCGTTTCTTTCTTGAACTGGTGAAATATCTTCATCACAAGTTTGAACATTAAAAGCTGCCCATTATTATGGACAGCACTCCCTATTCCTTTAATGATGATGGACGCTTTTTATTTCTGCTAAATCCTTATGTGGTCCCTGTAGGAACTGTTGCTATTATTCATCTTTACAGTTTCTGATACTTTTAACATGCTTATGAACGACAATATTTATGTTACTTTTGTTCACTTTTTTAAAATTAAATCCTGGCATAAAGATATGCCGGGTAGCAATCTTGTGCCAAAGACCAGCTTTGATGTTTTGATAAAGGCATCGATTATGTACCTGTCAGCCTAGGCCTCTGAAAAAAATAGTAAAATTGGTTTCTGTAGATTTTCTGAGGTAAATCACATAATACTTTTTATCCATTTCTCCCTCTTACCCCGTGCTTGCGAAGGCCTCGGAGAGTCATTGTCAAAGCTGCCAAAAGTAACAGGAAACTCGGGGAAATTTATGCTATTGTTTTCCTATGATGTTCGACTCAGTCATTCACACGTGGTACAAGTATTTATCTCACAGTGCATAGCCAAAGTGGTGCCTTGACCATTATGTGCTGTCTGATCTATTTCAGGCAGATATTATAATGGCCCTGGCAGGTTCGAACGGAGGATCATGGTCAACAACCTACTCACCAAAACCTACTGCAAGGCCAGGTAGTGAAAGTTACATGACCAGCGGGGAATACGAACTCGGTGGGAGGCTATCCATCACCGGCAATGCTAGTCGCGGAGTTGGCTCCGGCGATCGAATCTCTACACCAGCAGGTGAATATTCATATTTATCATCCACAATGCCCTTTGCCCTTCTGAGCTGGGAAATGACTTGCTTAAATTGCTTTTTTTGTTTGCGAATCTGCAGGAGGTCATCATGGAAGCATTGTGATGGCTAAAGAGACGAGAAACCCCGTCCAGGCAGCCGAACCCAGCAGCGAGGAGAAATGAGAGGTCTAAACTTCAAAGTTGAGAACTTGAAACAGCCCTGACATTGTTTTAGATAACAGCTCTTTAGGAAAGAATGAGCTCGTTTTTCTGGTGTTGCTTAAGCTTCATTCTTGTCCTTTTTTTTCTCTGTTTTTTCCGGGAAAAAGAGCAATTGGGAGGGGAGTTCTTGTGTACAGAGAGGACTTGTATCATAATCAGATGCAACCGCGACCAAGCTTTTGATATAAATCTATGTTATTTATCAATTTTTCAACTTGAAAAATCCCCTGCTCCCTTTGCTTGAAACTAGCAGGCATTTACAAACACAATTCCTTAAACCTTTTTCTTACAGATATCCATTTCTGGCAAGAGAGTTCTGTTCTGAGTGCGGCTCATCAAGCTCGTATTTCATGGAGTGTGACAGTCTTTCTTTTTATTTTATAAAAATATTAGATTGATGTTTTTTTAGAGTCTTTCTATAATTTTGGGCTTTTGATTTTTGACTGATTTTTATGGTAATAATTAAAAGTAAAATATAAACAATTTTTATATTTGTTCGGTTCTCGAATAAAACCTCTTTACAAACAATGCATAAACGTATATTGATAGATCTTGAGGGCTCACAATCACATTTGCATTGTTCAATGGGAATTGGAAAACATGCATTTCTTCTTCTTTTTTTATGCTTTTTTTTTACCATGGTAATAATTAAAAGGAAAAAAGAAACCAGTTTTAACCAGGTTGGTCGGACTAAACCTAACAGAGACTACTTCTATAAATAGAAATGATTTTTAATAAAAATAATTAACTTTAATTAACCCACAACTCGTTTGTAAATTGAAGCGGTATTTCCCCCAAGTTTAAGTTCTTTTGCTCGTCATCTACGTGGGTCTTGTACCGCTACAACACTAGTTTCTCTTAATGATGGGCTCAGGCCCATAATCAACATGATCTTTCTTACGGTAGACAATGAATGGGCTTTGGACCCGAGACTTCCAGGAGACACGTGTTCATGTAATGATGATAATTATAAACCCATCATGATCGTTAAGGTATTGAGATTGTTTGGGCCAACCATCAATTTGATGCCATCCAGCATAAAATCAACATCTAAAAAGGTGTTTGAGATATAGTACGAATTGTTTTTTAAAATATTTTTTTGTTATTTAAATATTTTTTTTAATCTTTAATGCTAACATATAAAAGCAATTCAGATTAAAAAATAATAATTTAAAACTAAAATATTAATAATAATTAAAATACGTTACAGCATCACAAAACAAGATGCAATGCCCATTATAAAAGAAATAAAAATAAATATCTGAAATTTCCATTTAATTGAAATATATGACGAGGTGTGCATGTGTAGTTGGTTCCAGATAGTCTGGATTGTCTGTCTTCCACCGAAGTCAAGTACAAGGAGACAAACCCCAAAAAGTATGACCACCTTGGGTTTTAAGTTCACAGTTTCAGGAGTTGATAGTTTCATGATGAACAAGTGGAATATTTACCCAAATTTCGATTTTAATTGAATTTGAGTATGTTTTTTAAGGTAATTTTTGTTTGTAAATATATTAAAATAATTATTTTTTATTTTTAAAAATTATTTTTGACACTAGCACATGAAAATGATCTAAAAACATCTAAAATAATTAATTTAAAATAAAAAAAAAATCATTTTTTTTTCAAAATTACTTTTAAAACACAATTCTAAATAGCTGTTAAGTTGACAATTTCAGGAGTTGATAGTTTGATGATGAAGAAGTGGAATATTACCCAAACTTGGATTTTAATTGGTTGTAACGGGTTTAATTTGTTTTTTTTAAAGTGATTTATGTTCAAAAATTCATCAAAATAATTATTTTTTATTTTTTTTAAATCATTTTTAATACTACCACGTTAAAATGATCTAAAAAAATCAAAAATAATTAATTTAAAATAAAAAATAAATTTTTTTTTTCAAAAATACTTTTAAAACACGATGCTAAATACTGCTAAGTTGATAGTTTCAGGAGTTGATAGATAGTTTGATGATGAAGAAGTGGAATATTACCCAAACTTGGATTTTAATTGGTTGCAACGGGTTTAAGTTGTTTTTTACAGTGATTTATGTTCAGAAATTCATCAAAATAATCATTTTTTATTTTTTTTAAATCATTTTTAATACTATCACGTGAAAATGATCTAAAAACATCAAAAATGATTAATTTAAAATAAAAAATAAAAAAATTCATTTTTTTTTCAAAATTACTTTTAAAACACAATGCTAAATACTGCTAAGTTGATAGTTTCAGGAGTTGATAGATAGTTTGATGATGAAGAAGTGGAATATTACCCAAACTTGGATTTTAATTGGTTGTGACGGGTTTAAGTTGTTTTTTACAGTGATTTATGTTCAGAAATTCATCAAAATAATTATTTTTTATTTTTTTAAAATCATTTTTAATACTAGCACGAGAAAATGATCTAAAAACATAAAAAATAATTAATTTAAAATAAAAAATAATTTTTTTTTCAAAAATACTTTTAAAACACGATGCTAAATATTGCTAAGTTGATAGTTTAAGGAGTTGATAGATAGTTTGATGATGAAGAAGTGGAATATTACCCAAACTTGGATTTTAATTGGTTGTAACGGGTTTAAGTTGTTTTTTACAGTGATTTATGTTCAGAAATTCATCAAAATAATTATTTTTTATTTTTTTAAAATCATTTTTAATACTAGCACGTGAAAATGATCTAAAAACATCAAAAATAATTAATTTAAAAAAAAATAAAAAATTTCATTTTTTTTCAAAATTACTTTTAAAACACAATGCTAAATACTGCTAAGTTGATAGTTTCAGGAGTTGATAGATAGTTTGATGATGAAGAAGTGGAATATTACCCAAACTTGGATTTTAATTGGTTGTGACGGGTTTAAGTTGTTTTTTAAAGTGATTTATGTTCAGAAATTCATTAAAATAATGAATTTTAATTTTTTAAAATTATTTTTGACACTAACACGTGAAAATGATCTAAAAACATAAAAAATAATTAATTTAAAATAATTTTTTTTAATTTTTTCCAAAAATAGTTTTAAAACAAAATGCTAAATACTGCTAAGTTGACAGTTTCAGGAGTTGATAGATAGTTTGATGATGAAGAAGTGGAATATCATCTATGTTCTGTTTCAAGAGTTGATACCACCGCACCAATATTTATACACACACACACACTAGACAATGGAGGTAGATTTTTTTCTCTAAAAGGGGAAAGGAAGATACCGACATTATAAAATATAAAAACGATTTTATTTTAATTAACATCATTCTTATAATCTTATTACAACTATCCTGTTCATTTTGAAACTGCCCAATGCACTGTTCTAGAATCTTCTATACAATTTTTTTTTTTTTTATGATTTTAACAAAAAGAAGAGTTAAGGCGATGCAAATGTTTCTATACAGTAAACAAAAAAAAGAGAAGAATTAAATTAAGTAATCTCAGCTAATTTAAATAATATGAATAAAAAATACAATAATAATAATAAATAAATAGTTTTTTTTGATAAATTAAAAAAAAATAAAACAAAACATATCATACTCATGCAGGTTGTCGTGATGCCGGGATAACTTTGTCAAAATAAAATTAAATAAAATATTAAGCTCGATTATTAAACAATCTAATGTTAAGAGTCAAAACTGAAAAAAAAATATATTAAGAAAATAAAAATAAAAATTCATGCTAGCAGACATTAACCCACTAACCTCATAACCATGGATATAGGATTGAGATAACCATAGAAAGAGAGTGAAAAAAAAATGAAAATCAATTCTCAATTAATCGGATCTTGAAGGAAGAAATCAATTTTTTTTAAAAGGATCCAAACAAAATACCAAAATCGACACATGTTAATTTCTTAAAACCTATAACCCTAGTCATGAGCCCATAATTAACCCCACAGAAGACAAATTCTAAAAATTAACAAAGAAAAAAAAATCTAAATCTATAAAATACCAAGGGATAAAATTGAGAAAAATAAATAAAAAAAGGATCCAAAACAAAAGGAATAGCTATAAAAAGAATAAGAACTACCTTTAATATGAAAATAATTTGAAATCAAATGTCAGGGATGAAGTTGAAAATAAAACTCAATTAGAAATAAAGATAAAAAAATAAACAACAATAAAAAGAGTAAGGGCGAAATTTAAAATAAAGATTAAATAAAACCAAATGACAAGGGATGAAACTAAATATAAAAATAAAACAATTAACAATAAAAAAATGAGGATAAAAATAATAATTGAAATATCATTTGTAAATTTTGGCAAGGAGAAGAGAGAAAAGATAACCATCTCACCGTTCACCGTTGTGTACATGGATCACACTACCGGGAAGATCATAGTGAGACACTTCCGATGCTATCGTGGAAGATAGTGTTTGGATGTGAGACAATGTTGCACGTGGCGCTGAAAGACACGTACATGCCAGCTATTTTTGTTTTTAAATTAATATTTATATCTATAAAAAGATCAAATGCTCTAGTAAACTTATTAATTACAAAAAAAAGAAGTTTGAAATACAAAAAAAACTTTGAAGTCCGACTCGTGCCATCACACCAATTATCGCATAAATAATTTCTTTTCAACTCATTCAAGGCACGAGCTTGCAATTTCATTAATTAAGTCAAAGAAGTATATTTGGGGAGATTTTCTTGCTAGAAATGTGTTCCATAATAGAAGACATGTTAGTAAAAATTGATGTGATGTTCACGTGAAATAATCTAATTTATCAAACAACTTTTCTTTTAAGTCTTTCCAAGATTCCATTTGACAATGCAGTCAATTACATTTTCAATTGCTGTTTATCATATAATAATAATAATAATAATAATAACAACTAAAATGATATTTTTTTCATCCAATTACAAAACCTAAACTGCGAGGAGAAACTTCTGTATATTAGCCTTGATTTACTGTAAATTAAAAAAATAAATCGATAAAATTACCATTTAAAAAACCTAGTAGCGCTTTCTTTTAAGGGTAAAATAGTTATTTTATTAGATTTATTTGTTATTTTAGAGTTGTTTGGGAATATCTTGGTCTATTTATAATTTTCATAGTGAAATTACTTGGTTAACCTTAAAATAAAATAAAAATAGCTATGATTGAGCGGCTTTTGGGGAATTTCCTTTTTGGCATGCATACCATGCCACTCTATTTGGAATGAAAAAGTCTTGGGATTTGTTTAAGGGACATGTTGGTATTTTCACATTTTTTGTGTGGTAATTATTGGGTTCCAAAGGTGATTTGGTAGTTTGATTAGTAAATAAATAATTAAAAAACAAAAAAAGTTGCAGGCATGCTTGTGGAAGATGCCGGGGAGCCAATTTATCATTTTCGGATGACGCTTTGACAGATCACAACATGTAAATAAAACCAACTTTTATGGTGTGTTTTTTTTATTCACATCAACAAATATTATTTCTCCATTCAACGCGTGTGAATAATTTTTTAGAGTTTGGTTGAAATTATTTTTGATTTTTTTTATTTAAAAATATATTAAAATAATATTTTTATTTTACTTTTATATCAGTATATAAAAATAATCTAAAATATGAAAAGAAATAAATAAAAAATAAAAAATAAAAATATTTTATTTTTATTTTTTTTCAAAAACACTACGGTAAAACATCCCATTAATTCCCAATAGCTTGGCGGTGATTGACTTTTTTTGTTTTCTATTTCTTCCTCGATTTCCATGCCTACCCCTGCAACATTTCATCGATTCTTTTAATTTCAGATTTTATTGTTATTTTATTTTATTTTGGGTGTTTTTTGAAATTGACTTTCTTTTTACAACTTTATCCTCCATTGTATTTACATATAAGATCTTATCTAAAAAACATTATTGTTATTTTTTTTAACTCCGGTAAATATTTTAAATTGATTTTTTTTATATTTCATGCTTTAACATTACATTGAGCTTCTTAATCGAACCTGGATTTAAAATTTGACAAGTTATGAATTTGAGAAACTAACCTAAATTTGAGAGATTCACTTGAGTTCATGTATTTTTTTCTTCTTAAACTCAAGCTTTTCAATTTTATGATTTGGAATTTAATTTAATTGGATATTGAGTTTCTTAATATTTTTTATTGTATACAATATTTTTCATTAATTGTAAAAAGATCTTGAGTCTTTTTATGTTTTATTCTTTGTTGGATTTAGTTTTTTTTAAGAAATTTTCTTAACTACTTATTTTAATATATATAATCCAGTATATCATTATCTTTGTTTATTTTAATATTTCTTCAAGGTCAGAAAAAAAATATTTGACATGTGTTAACTAAATTTTTATCTCTCTTTCAAGCTTATATTTATTTATTTTAAAAAATTATTAAAAAAAAATTAATCTCGATAAGTCATAGTGGCCGTTTGGCTCTGCGTTTCACGCTGCGTTTGCGTTTAACATGGAGCGAAATGCCAGTAATACCAAACAGGACCTCAAATTTTTTCTGTGGGTCCCACTAAATTTTCAGCGGTGCGTTCGTGTTTTGAAAAACATATTTTTTATGTTTTTCAAACAAACACAAGTTGGCCTAAACTGAAGAATGTTGAAAATAAAAGCTGAGTTCACCCATGCATGCTTTCATTTTTACTGCCATGTACGTGAACATAAACAAACGAACACAGAAACAAGAAATTCTGGGGAAGTTTACAGAATTTTTAGCAAAGAAAAACAAGCAAAAAACAAGGAAATATCACACAAAAAGCACGCCATCATCCCTCATTCGCCTCGACAACCAGCTCCTTCTCTCTCTCTCGGTTTGCAGGTGCTCTCTCTCTCTAAAATCAGCTCTGTCGAGCTCTCTCTCTCCACCGTTAGAGGCCACCCAACCAACCAACATCACCCTTATACCCACCTTGAACTTCCCCTACACACTAGCAACCTGACCACACTCTCCGGCGAGGCAACAACCACGGTTGCAACAGCTACAACGTGTGCCCCGTCACCTTTAGAAACCTCCTCCGGTCACCACAGACAGTCATTTTCAACGCCACCACGACAGAGAAAACCACATCGACCTCCTCTACCTGTTGGTACTGGCCGTTTACCCTTTAGTCACAGTAGGCCATGTTACTGTTCACGTGAACAGTATGTGAACAATAACATTGCAAAATTAATTCATGCAAAAACGAAAGGAAAAACGCACCATTTTGTGCCTGCTTTTTGAACAATTAGGTTGGGCTGGGCTGCGCTGGGCTTTTTTGCCCACCTTGGCTGGGCCGACCCATTTAGTTTGGGACAGGCCCAGTCCAATATTTTTTTAAAAAAAAATATAGAAATTATATTTAAAAAAAATAAAAAAATATGTAAATAGAGATCAACTCTGATGAAAGTGATGTAGAACAAGTGGCAGAGGCGTAATTGCAAGTAATTTGATGAGAGAATAAAATTGAGTGTCTAATTTATTTTAATTATTAATTACATTTTATTATTATGATAATTAAATCTACAATATTTAAAAAATATATATGTGTGTCTTTTAAAGTAATTTCACAAGTTGACAACAATATGAAAAATATGGTAACCAAACACTCAAAACTGCTTTTCATTAAACCTCAAACTCAACCACAATTTTAATCAAACACTTCAATTTTAGTTTTGAACCGTAGCTAAAAGCGCTTTTCATGAAAGTATTTTTTCTCAACCTCAACCACAACAATAACAACTGTTACAAACAAACCCATAATCTAAAACATGGTTCGTCGCGCAGACCAACACACTTTACGTCCATGTTTTCAACGATTGAAGAAGGATTGGTACGGTTTTCCCCTCAATGGCATTTCAGTGATTTAGGACGACAAATATAAGTTTACTGAAATATTTTGCATTCTGTTTTTTTTATATATATTAATATAAAAAATAATTTTTAAAAAATAAAAAATATTATTTTAATATATTTTTAAATAAATATATTTTAAAAAGCAATAACAAGTAAACAACCCTCCTAAACAAGAGTTTGATATATATATATAGTCGGCAGGCATACATAGAGCCAAGCCACGTAGCTCTCATTTTTCCTTTTCTTTCCTGGTTCAGTTTCCTCCATTATATATATATATATATATATATATATATATATATATATATATATATATAAGTGTGTGTGTGTATTAGACTTGTTCTCTATTTTATAATTAGACAAATGAATAATAGCATGAAAGTCATCTTTTAAATTATTTTGTTCTCTAGTTTACAGCTCAGGAATAACTGATTAATCAGCTGAATCTTTTATTTTATTTTCAACTTAATGCAATGCATCTTAAAATAACATAATAATAATAATAATAATAATAATAATAATAATAATAATAATAATAATAATAATAATAATAATAATAATAATAATAATTGCTCTCAAAGTGGAGGAAAGGAATGGTAAATTTAATTTCCGAAAAATAATTTTTACACGAAAATTTAGGAGTTTTTTTCTAAATCTTTTCAAGTGAAGACTATAAATTTGAAACTTGCATAAATTCATTATTAACATATGTTTAATTATAATTCTAATTAGAAAAATTAATATAGATAACGAGATTTGAAATTATTATCTTTTAATCACTAAAATTCTGATAACACATGGAAAAACCATTTCATTCCAAAAATCTAAACTATTGAGTTGTGTTCACAATATGATTTCCAGGGTGCTGGACAGTTTTTCGAAAGTACTTTTGATTTTTTTATTTTAAATTAATTTTTTTTGGGTGTTTTTGGATAATTTTGATGTGCTAATATCAAAAATAATTTTTTTTAAAAAAATATATTATTTTGATGCATTTCTAAACGAAAAGCATTTTCAAAAGCAACCGCAACCACACTCCCAAACAGACACTCCCAACCGCACTTTCATATCAACTCTCCAGGAAGTTCAACTTGATATATATATCAAGATATAATTTATATTATTATTTAACGGTCTACATGCATTTAATGCATTTAATTTGTTGGTGGGATCGAAGTAGAAGGAAATTATTAATCTTTTTCACGTGTGTGTGTGTGTCTATATATATATCACTCTTAATTTTGAGGTGTGTTCTTACTATAATGTTGAGAACACTATATATTGCTATTTTTTCACACTTGATATTGGGTATTTACCACAGAGTTCACTCAAGCTTTGTGCCCTCTATCTCATATTGAAACAGCTAATTTATTCCTACACTGTCATGTTTCATGGCCTGGCTTGCATTCACTTGGTGCATGTGTGCCTAGCTCGATGGAGGAGAAGCTAAGACAGCTCTGCCTGCAATGGCTACAAGTAAATCCCAGCATAAAAATAATATTATTTTATTGTATTTTTAAATAAAAAATACTTTAAAAAACAACCGTAACCAAACTCTAAAACAAGCACTATATAGACTGCTCGGAACAATTATATTTTTGAGGATGAACTGGACTAAAATGTTTCACCTCATACTTGATTTATAGGCTGTCAATGATCTGGTTCAAGTCACTGGTAGCAATGTTTCCGTACGCAATATTTTGTATATTTTGTATGTTTCCCTTCAATATTTTTCAGGCGCAACTTCATATAACTAATGGAATTATTCTGTAATCATTAATAAAACTCTACGATAGTGGCGCAACACTCAATCTGTGTTGCTGTTGCTGAACTCATTATACATCATGCATTAATTCTATAAAACAATGTTCTTTAAACTTCAATGCAAGCAAATATTATTTAAAAAACAATAGCTGAGATATAAATATTATTACAAAAGAATCATTTCAACTAAAAATATTCAATTATTTGAAGAAGATTTAAAATTATATTTAAAATTAAATTATTGATTTTCGATCATGATCAAGACTCTTAAAAAAAACACATCTTAAACTCACCCCCCCGCATGCATTAACTGCCCTAGATGTTAATTTACTGCTCACTAGTTTTCTAATAACCCCCTTTTTTTGTGTTTTTATAAGCAAAATTGTAAAATGGCGCCAAGGAAGAGGCGAACAAGAATTATTAATTTTTTTTTGCAAAAAACAAAAGACAAGTAAGACTGGTAACCCAGAAACCATACATTTACAAGGAAAACAAATTCAAAACCAAGCACTACAAACTACAAAGTAATGCTGTTAATATCATGAAGACTACAAAATTAGCTTTTAAAGACAACATTAATCACCCGATCTATTAGAGAACAATATAAACTATATTTTAAAGCTCCACCTAACAGTTTAAGCTTTTTGATGAAATAATTTTTTAATATGGTATCAAAATTTTATTGACTCATCGGTTACGAGTTCAAATCTCACCATCTCTATTCTATTTGATAAAAATCAAGCACAAGATAATATGAGTCTGTGAAAGTTTCAAACTCAATTTTTTTTTTCACTTGAATAGATATGTTAAAAATTAATACAAATAATATTATGAAACATTAACTAACCATTTAAAATTTTAAATAACATCGATTCCTGGATACAAATGGAGAGTACATGGAGTTACCTGTAGCCATGAAATATCAGGATATATATATATATAAAAGTCAAACCACAAAGTCGCAACTTGTAGTCGCACTTTGTCTTGTCAGAACAAAACCTTGGATATATACAACCAGCTGGGTCAAGCAATGCACTATCTCCTTCACATGCATTTTCTCCAGCAAACAGAGCAGCTTCATAGATACTAGCTAGCTAGAAAGCAGTGAAAAGGATTTTACTTCACCTCCAATGGCCGCAACTAGTTTTCAAACTTCACCTTCACACCGATGAATATTTTTCAATAGTCAGACTGGATAATTCCATCCCGGATCTCACCAAATCCACCATTAAAGCTCCAATTCATACTCTTGTGGCTTTAGAAAAGCAAACTGTCCCAGCAATGGAGCTGCCTACCTGCCCTTTACCAAAAGTTTTCCTCCTAGACCACCTCTCTTTCCTAGCTTTTCAAGTTTTTTTTTGGCATATAGCGACGGGTCTTTGTTTAACAATGGTTTGTGAAAAGCTAGTTACGTGATTGTTTGAGAATGTGATTGTGGTTGTTTTTAAAATTATTTTTAAAATACAGTGTTAAACACCCGATACATGAAAGTCCTATGGCAGTGTATAATTTGTCTCCTTCCTTGAATAGACAACATAATATAATTTGTAAAAGTAGTTCTCGTGTCCTAATTCGATTGCTATAGAATCGAAAGAGATGATTACTTGTTCTTAATATATATGGTCACAATGATTTGAATATTCTTGTATTAGTTTTTTATATTTTGGAATAATTATTTTTCTCTTATGACAAACACGATTAATTTTAATCTAGATTGAATCTCTAGCTATGTTTAAAATACATTATAAGGAATCATTTCAATTTAAAAATTATAGTTGTTGAGCTAGACTTAAGAAATAACTTGGTACTAAATCTAATATACTTTCTTGGATTTTAGATTCAAAACTTGTATAAGTTTTTTTTTTTAATGTGAGAAAACCCCACATTCCATAAAATATATTTTGTAACCTAAATGATTGTGTGAAACACCGGTTATCTCAAACTTTTACAATAATGCATGACTTAACTCGAACTCGAGATAATCACTATCCCAAGCTCATTGTTATACACGAAGCTCTAACAATAATTTTGTATTATTCTTTTTATACCTATTATATATGATTTATTGGAAGCATAATTAATTATATGCTTTTCAACAGTGCTATCCTACTTGTGGACAGGGCATGTCTATTGTCCACAAAAGCAAAAGATAAAACGAGGGTCCCTCTTATCATATCCAGATTCCAAACAAACAGTTTAGAGTTTCTGAGATGTGCCTGATCAGCTTTCTCATTGGCTCTTCCTTCTTCTGTCCCATTCAACCAATCCCCATACCCTCCAAATTCACAAACAGACACCACTCAGCCACCCTCATCCACCTTCATTATTTAACCTAATCCCTTGTATCGATCCATTAATCTAATGCACTCATGCTCCAATTCAACTGCTTCACTCTCTCGAGTTTACTTTATTCTTGTCCCATTAATAATCAAACATCTAGCTAGCTGTGATCATGAGCACTCTTTCCGAAGCCTATCAAGACCATCCTCTCCACCCCCACCATGTTATCCCACTGGACTTTGATTCAGTCCGAGCCTTGCCCGACTCCCATGCCTGGCCGCCTGCTCCCCACGCCTCGGAGTCCGATGACCGGCTATCGATACCCACCGTCGACCTCACCGATCCTGATGCAGGGAAACTGATAGGGCAAGCCTGCGAGGCATGGGGCGCGTTCCAAGTCACAAACCATGCCATTCCGTTGGGCCTGTTGCGTGAAGTCGAGTCCGAGGCTAGGAGACTCTTCTCTCTTCCGACAGGGACAGAAATTGAAGGTCTTACGTTCTCCTGGTGGAGCCACCGGCTATGGCTTACCTCGGATTTCGCCATTCTTCAACAAGTATATGTGGCATGAAGGGTTTACAATCATGGGTTCTTCTATCGATCACGCTAGGGATCTTTGGCCCAATGACTACAAACGTTTTTGGTGAGTCCATGCATTTTCATGCACGTAGAGAAATCTATGGAAGTAATTCATTTTGCATCTCAATTGCTCGTGATTAAGGCTTGATTATATATTAACTGGGAAGTAATTACACACGTATATAGTAAGATTCGAGTCATCACTCGAGAAAGAGTTTCTTAACCAACATGTTTCGACTTTAAAGGTGCCAAGATGAAGCTGATCAAATCATGATCAGCTGTTCTGATCACCTTACACATGTTTTCCCCTTAATTCCCATCTCCAAAATACCTTCTCAAGCAAAACTAGATTCCAATCATCATGGTACTGGATTCGTATGATACAATTTGTGCATCAATTTCTCCAACCAATCACTTGTTAGAAATTCGACATGCATGTCATGTTTTAATTTGTACAACCATTATAACTTGAAATTCATTAAAAAAACAATTTTTTGGATTGAAATTGTTCTTCTATATAATACTAGATGTTTGATTATCAAATGATTTTTAATCTCTAATCCTATTACCTCTATCTTTATAATTAATAAAGATAAATAGTGAATTTAAGTTGAAAGCATAGAGAAAACTTTTCAAAAATCTTATATAGACCAGCTGGTCTATGAAGGAGAAAGCGACTTAGATTTCATATATCTAGTATGATTGAGATGATTTGCTTTACTATACAATAATGTTTTTTAACTCTATGGGACGGCATATCACATAAAAAGGGAGATATATATATATATATATATATATATATATATATATATATATATATATTATGGCTAGATACCATATTGTATGATATTGGCAGCCATGGTAGTGGAATCGTGAGCTTTCAGAAAGAATAAGGGAAGATAAAAATGGTTTCCTTTGGGCATCACCCTTGAAGCTTTTTCAACAATTCACACGGCAAATCATACTTTAAGAATCTTTGAATTATAAAATCATAATTCAAAAAATAACTCTAACTTTTGCTTTTGAAGGAAAAAAAGAAAGAAACTTGAACTGATACTTAAACTTCATAAATAAAGAAAAGGCTTAATTAGAACAAGTTTGAATTGACTTGAAATTCTCAATTTTAGTGCTTTAATTTGATGTTTCTTCTTTCTCTCTCCCTCCCTCTTGGAAGAAAAGTCGCACATGTTCAAGAAGAATGAAATAAATGGGGTTTTGGAAAGGGTTGGAGATTAATAGTATGCAAATATCCTATTGGCGCTAGCTAGTTTCTTATTAGTTAAAAAGCATTTCTATATATATATATATATATACATTTATAATATTAATATACACGTAGAATATATATATATTTTTTTATCTTAATAAAATATGTATATACCCTACAATTGACATAATTCATACTAATACATGCACAATACTTATACTTTCATCATTTAATACACATATATTATTCTTTAATTCTATATATGTTAAATAATAAATAATGATTTAGTAATCAACATAGTTATATTGTTACAAGTTGGAATTAAATTACAAAAAATAACAATGAAGTATTTGATATCTTGATCTTGTTTTTATAATATAATTACATGCATATATATATATATATAAAAACAGCGATGCAATGGAAGATTATCAGAAGAGAATGAAGGAGCTAGCCATAACCCTAATGCATCTAATTCTCAAGTCCTTGGACATATCTGAAGAAGAAAGAAGTAGGGTTGTTTCAGCTGGAGGTGCCAGCACTGCTTTACAGCTGAACTCTTATCCATTCTGTCCCGACCCAAATCGAGCCATGGGTCTAGCTCCTCACACAGACACTTCCCTCTTGACAATACTGCACCAAAGCACTGTAAATGGCTTACAAATCTTCAAAGATGGAGTTGGTTGGGTTCTTGTATCTCCCACGAACGGATCACTTGTTGTAAACGTTGGTGATCTCCTGCATATTCTCTCAAATTCTAAGTTTCCTAATGTTCTTCATCGAGTGGTACTTATGAAAGAGAACCAACAAAGGCTGTCCCTGGCTTATTTTTACTGCCTTCCTTCTGATTTCCATCTCTCTCCTCTGGCCTTGAACTCTACCCAGATGCCGCTATACCGCTCTGTATCGGTCCGAGATTATGTCGGCATCAAGGCCAAGAATCTTGGGAAAGCACTTTCTCTGATCAGATTTTAGGGGAAAGAAATTGGTTGTGATCCTATCTGTGTGCATTAGTTGTGATATATGTGTGCATCGATCTACATAAAAGTAGAGCTCAGGGATAGAAATCGGAGCAAAGACACGAGAGAATGAGCTCTCGTGCTGCCTAAAATTAACGAAAGCTTTCTCTATACCAGACATCGTGTAATATTACAGTGCTTGCTTTGGCTTGTTCATGCATGTGTAAATTCCTATATATATATATATATATATATATATATATATATATATATATATATATATATATAGAATTGGTGTATTTAGATGGAAAAAAAGTTTGATTGGTTATCGTAATATTGTTGTTATTGTAATCAGCCATGTTAAATAATTATCTCATCTAAAAGCTTAAACAGTTAGATAAAATCTCATAACATGATTTATATTATTTGATACCATGTTACCGTATATTAGTATAAATCAATTAGCTATTATTTAGCCAAGATATTAGCCTAGAATCTCTCTAAGTTAGTATCCTTTTCTGTATAAAAGATGTGTGTATATGTGTTTTATATGAAGTAATATACTCAAAATTCTTTTCATTTTGTGCGTCAACATGTTGTTAAGGGAACAATTCAACTTCTCTATATTATTTCTACCGATCAACTCATGCTGATATTTTTACTAAAACTCATCCTTCAAATTGGTTTACTACTTTATTGTCCAAGCTCCAGTTGATTCCAGCATTACCCCATTGAGCTTGAGGGGGATTGTCATGGTATATTAGTATAAATCAATGTAAATCAATTAGGTATTATTTAGCCAAGAGATCAGCCTAGCTAGAATCTAAGTTAGTATCCTTTTTCCTATGTAAAGGATGTGTGTTTATGTGTTTTATATGAAATGATATACTCAGAATTCTTTTCATATTGTTCTTCCAACAAGCTAGCTTGGGATCAATTAATATACATAAAACTGTTTTCGTTATACAATGTGATGCCAACCTTGATAAAAGGAGTTTTCACCATTCTAATAAGCTAAGTGTATGACAGCCTGAGGCTGCCTTTTAGACCTACTTTTATTTTTATTTTTTATAATAACGTGGGTGTTGGGCTATAAAATAGAGCCTTCCAATTTCAAATCTTCATTCCACTCCTCCTAGAATCTAAATATGAATTGATTGCCCTAAATATAAATCAGAATCTCTATTCCCTGTGAATCGGACAAAACCACAATGATTTGTTTAATTGCAAATGGGACAAAAATAAAACAACATGTTAACATCCTGCGTAAAAGATACGTGTCTAAAAACTTTTGACGAGGTTGATGTGCCATCTTTTTCTTATAAAAGATTATCACACGATTAGTGGTTTCTTTTCCCCCCTCTAGCGGTAAACTAGGACCATGTTGGCTCGATGCCTTCCATGTGTGTGTGTGTGTATATATAATATGCTATCGCGAATGCCAAAATGGGACATCAGCGAAACTGCTGAAAACACATAAGGGATCTTGAAATTGTCGGTAAAATTGGTCGGATTGATCGCCAACAATCTCAAAATCACGCGCAGCAGATAAGAAAACAGGAAAATGACAATGGAGTGGACGATGTAATGACAAGAACTAATTTAACAGAGAGACAGCTTATGGTTATAAACAAAATCATTATTCATCTAGTTATAAGCTAGCCCATCAAGAATTGATCTGCACTGTATATGCCATCTTGAAACATTCATATTTTCTTGACAAGAAAAACAAAAGGAAAAAAGAATGGCAACTAACAGCAGCAACACTCGTTGGCTTACAAAGTATTCCAGGGCTAATGATTCTATATGGTGGTGGAGTGAAGAAAAAACGGGCAGTAAATTTTCAGCATTTATGGTGCTCTATGCATTTGCCTGCGTGATGTTTTGTTGGGTTAAAAGCTTTTTTCAATTTTTTTCCTCCGGTGATGGAGAAATCACAAAAAAAGACAACTTTTATTCATTTGTTAGGTTAATGACAATGGACGACAAATCGTTCATTAAACGACAACATGCAAAAAGAGAGAGGTTAAGATCTTAAACAATAATTAAATTAATTTTCCTTTCAGCATCTTTCCTAGCTAGCTAGGAAGCTAGGCTTGCAATATTCGTTTTGAGGTTTTTTGTTTGTTGTTGATGTAGATGTTTTTGTTTTCTTTAAGCTCCCCATAATCCATATTACAGCACCATCAAATAGATATCAGAAACGACAAAACAAGCCTACCACATGGCTTCTCTCTAATTAATTTATATTTTTTAGATGACAAGTAAAATGAAGAAAAAAACAAGAAAGTGAGACATTACATTGGATAAAAGATACAATAATTGCAAGTGGGGGTAATGGACTAATGTACCCTCCCTGCATCAAGGTTCAAATTTTACCATGTAAATCTGTTATTTTGTGATACTTTATTTATAGAATATTAAGTAGAGTTGAAAATTAATTATGATGTACGTAAGTTAGTCGAATACCTTGATTATATATAAAAAACAATAATCATAACATCATCTTTTATATTTAAAAACCAAAAACCAAAATTTTCGATTTTGATTCACGTTCGGTTTTGATTTTTAAACTCGTTTAACCGAAAAGTGAGCCGAATTTATAAAAACCGAAACCAAATAGCCGAAAACTCACCCTCATCGTACACGCCTAAGAAGCCAATCCTCAAGGTCGGTGGCCCCGGGAGATAATTTGTCATACAAAGAGGACAACAGATTTACTTTAATGCCAAGAAAAAGAGAAAAGGGAAAAGTTATGGTCAGGTGATACATACTGAAGTCACCAGCTAAAGAGATATCTGTTGCTTTTGCCCCAGTAGAGCTGTTAAATCGCCCTGAGAAAAGGTTTGCGAAGAACAATTGAAACGGAATCTAAAACATGTTTAATGGGATTTACACAATCTAAATCACCGATTGCATCTGGATTCCAGCAAGAAAAACTAAGCAGCCTGAACGTGTGCCTACTCAAATTCTAACACAATGTATTCATTTCTATGAGAAACTAAATGAGATGAGACCCAGTTGGTTTCCCCCCTCTATTGAATGGATCCTGTTAGGTTTTACTGCCGATAATATTGAGTCAACTTGCCTTGTATGAAGAACCTCCGTGAAATAACAGAATGAATCTAACAGTTGTTTGATAAAACTTATTCGGATAGTGTCAATAGTGATGCACAATAATATAGCCTACAAAGGAAAATCAGGGGGGGGGGATGTTAACTACATTTTCAATGGCGATAATGCTCTCCTTCTGATCTGATCTAAGAGATCAGCACTGCAAGAGTTATGGCACGAGTCAAGAGTCAATAGTGATGCACTGATGCTTAAACGTTTCAGCAATAGATGAGGCAGCAGTGGCGTTTTCAACAGAAGTCTGACCCCGAAGTCTCTCATTCTTTGCACATTCTTCCTGAAATAATAATAATAATAATAATAATAATAATAAAAAAACAATATTGATGTAAATTGGGCAGAGTAGGAACAGAGTTTGTTTAACCACAATGAATAAATGAATACATAAAACAGTGAAAAAAAAGGCCCCGCTGAATTTCATTTTTCTTTTCCAGCAACAATTTCCATGTGCACGTGTCGACACGAAGAAATTCAAATGAAAGAGGTCTTACTCGTGAACAACTTTTGTTAAGAATGAAAACAAATGGACAACTATTTCCTTTTGTTAAAAATGAGAAACTAACATATATCATATATAAAAGCGCTGGCTAATAAGCATCACTACCAGTTAACATCCTATCTAAATGGAGAGTTGTGATTTGTATGAAGGAGCTATTCTCAAAACTCAAACCTGGACACTTGTGGACCTGTGGTTGCAAGTCCAAGTCTTTTACCACTGAACAACAACAGCAGCTATTCTATAGTTCTTTACAAGTAACCTAGTGCATTTCTGCAAAATTAACTTAATTCATCGACAATAAATAACTTTTCTTTTGCCAAGAAAAAACCTGATTTGGAGGTGCCACAGCATATTCATAAATTGCCAAAGTTTAAAAGAAAATGATGTACAACATTGAAATAAAGTTGGAAGGATAGCGGAGTATAACATTGAGCTGCATTCTTGTAAAAGTCTTAAGAATGTTTTTTTTGCTCATACTGCCAGAAACCAGCAAGATGTGAAATTTGTTCTTGCATAGTATGCAGTGGCACTTTTTGCTATAACCATTATGACTAGCATGGTTTATTGACCAGTGGTTACCTGAAAAGCCTTCAAGAGGGAATAGCAGCGCCTTTGCTCTGCCATGGCTGCAGCATACCTCTTCTTGAGAGCATCAAAAACCTTTCTGCTCTTGTTGAAGCCCAGCTTCAATCTTTTGCAGCTTCTGCAAGATGGATGCGGTGGTATTACTCCCTCAAATAATTAAAATTGTTATCATGCAGAAAAAGTGAGCAGTATTTTGAAGAAAGAACATGAAAACACATCCAAGAACTTAAAGTGACAAAACTGCATTTCTCCACCAAACTACTAGTGTTAGTAATATCAATAAACTACTTTGAGGATAGTTCTCTCTAGAAACACAAATAGAACAGGCAGGCATATCAAAATAGACCATTTTTTTTTATAGACCTTATCCTTCTTTTCTGACTGTCAAGCATCCATGCCCTTTGATCCTCACAAGAAAGTAATGAACTCTCAATTCACCTTAAGTTCATATATAAAAAATGATTTCAAGTACCTGTTGGCTACCCTTGACAATTCCTTCCATGGAATCAATCAGTTTCGTGCGACCATCGGTAGTTGTAATGGCATCCTGAAACTGTGAATTTAACATGCGAAGCAAGTCAGCAACATTGAATCAACAGATCATGGCTGGATCTGTGCAAGTGAAGACATCTTTTATACATATTCTCTCGGTAATCAAAAGTTTATCATTGAAACAATCATGATGCAGGCTTTTCTTATATGAACACCAGAAGTGAGGTAAATGCATTTTAAGGGAACTTATAAGCACCGGTCTTTGTTACTTCCATATCATAGAACCACAATAGCATTCCAGTCACTGGGTCAAATAGTTTTAGTTATGCATCGCTTTATTCCTGAACATGTCAAACTGCAGCAACTAATTAGCAAGGAAAAAGGGGAGAAAAAAAAGACCCACAAATTAAAAGAGGATTAGTCAAAGAGCATCATAAATGCATTTTGTCAGTTGAACTGAATTCATAAAAAGAAATAATGATGATGCAGATTCTAAGTTGTTTGACAAATACCTGAGAACTTATTGAGTTCAATAAAGAAGTTTCCTTTAGCATCAATTCTTTAATCTCCAAAAGAGTATTATAGGTTGCATAATATTTACGGGTTTGTCGATGTTTTTCCTGTACATTAGCAAACAAACAGCACATGATTAAAGAAACTAGTTGAAGATAGATCCAACACAAATTTCGAATGAAGGCCAACAAACCAACACACAGAATCTTAAACCTGGATATGAGCATTCAAATCTGAAAACCCACATTCATACCTGAAATGAAAGCATGGAGTCAATCAATATCAGTCATTAAAAAGCTACACTAGGCAGCAATAAGCGTAATATCAAATAGTAGCAAGTATGTTCATGCATAGAGTGACAGGTGTAGCTTTGGATCTGGGGTCAATCAACATCAAACATTAAAAAGTTAAACTAGCTAGCAATATGCGTAATATCAAATAGTAGCAATTAAACCCATACATAAAATGACAGATGTATAGGATGTGGAAATTTTTGGAACAGATCCAGGAAAGGCATTTCTTGCAGCTATGATGATAAGATGGAAGTCTAAGAAATGGGATAGAAATTCGAATTTGAAAGAGGTAACTTAAAAAAGCTCCACATCCATAACTGTTTGGATATCAGTTTAGTTGAAATTGCACTTGCCTACCGATTTTTTTAAAATTATACCTTGCAACCTGAACTTTGTTGCTCGTGTATCAGCTTACATCCTAAATTATCCTATAGTTTAGTCTATTTTACACTCACCAAGGATATAAAATAATTTTTCAAAAGTCAGTAGGCAAGTGCAATTTCAATCAAACTATAGGATGCTATGATTTAACACTAACCATGCACTGGATGGAAGGTTTTGATTGCAAACAAAATGCAATGCAAAAGGACTCAATTAATCAAATTAGGAGTAAAAGGGACTCAAATAATCAAATGACCATATCATAAGGACAACATGTGTAATTCACCTCTCCTTTGAAACAAAAAATCCCATCAACTTGGACTATAGTTGAAATCATAAAAGATTAACTAGAAGACAAGGTCGAGGAATTATGTCATTACTAAATTCACAATTTCTCATGAAGCAATTAGAAAAATCTCTCTTGAACATATTAACATTTATCTGTTGTCAAGAAGACACAGATAGGGAAAAAAAAATGTGGCAAAAGGAGAAATATTAGAGACAAAGAAGCCATGGCAAACTTAGATTAATAAATGTGCCTCTACGGAGGAATGACTAGCATAAGCACTGTTATGTAAAACAAAAGGAAATTTTCTGAAGACAACTGAGAAAAGGCACCATCTCAATGATTTGCTTTTATTCGACTTTATGGAACATGAAGGTTGGTTTGGGGTGTGTGGGGGTGTTTGTAAGCATATGGTGAATTATGCTTTACCATGATCAATAAATTGAAGAGTATCAAATTACAGCTGATTCTTGCTAAAGCTCAGAGGAATTTATGTGAATGAAATGCTCAGGTGTTACATGAAAAAAATTAACCCCATGGCATTTCAGCATCTATGACATTTTACTTGCTCCAAGTTATAGAACATCTTATGTGTACTAGATATGTGAAATGCTAAAGGACAACACAACTAGACAAGAAAAGTTAAAAATACAGAACGAAAATGAATCAATATACTGGATAAGCTCGGATTGTGTTGGCACTTCACCAAGCTTCCGCTTTACTGACATCACTGCCCTCAATCTAGCTGCTAATTCCTAACACAAGAAAACACCACATCACCATCTCTGAAGAATTTGACTTTAACAGCAAATCAATTCCGAAATAGCAAGTTATTTTAAGTATTTTAGACCTTCTTTGCTGCATTGAGTCTCTCCAGTGACTCACTCAATAAACAATCTAAATCCTTACACAAAACCTCATTGTCCATCCCAGCAGATATTTTCTCCTCCAAATTACAAACTTCAGCTTCCAATTCCGTTCTCTTCACATCGTAATCAGATTGCAAAAGAGATTCTTCCGATTCTAAATCCTATAAAAACAAAACAAAAACACAAAAAGGATGGAACTTTTTTTCTCAACATTCACCACTAACACCTTACAAAAAAAAGTGAGATTAGTAGCTTATTGTGTTTTGTTACCTTTACTGACTTCAAAAGAGGAAGTAATTTCTGCACCCCACTATTAGTAACATCACCTTCTTTATTGAGTCTTTCTCTTAATTGTTCCAAATTGTTCAAAACATCAGCCTTTCTTTGATTCTAACAAGAACCCACCAAATTTAACATCACAAAATTAATAACCCACAAGAGAATAAGAAAAAAAAATCCACCAAGATTAATACATGTTTAATAAATAATTTGCTGACCAGATTGTCCAAATTGGCAGCCATTGTTTCTACTGAAGCTCTTGCACTTTGTAACTCCTCCTCTTCAGGTCGTGTGACCTTGTTAGTATCGTCATCGTGTTGTTGTTGCATTTCTACGAGAAAACCACTTAGTTTTTTCAATGTTTCTTTTTATTATGAGAACTGAGAAGATCGGAGAGTTGTGTGCCAGCCTAAATCAGACGATGATTGTGGGAAATTAAAGAGTTTTCGGTTGGTGGTTTAACTGTATATGTGGTCCCTATACCCTCGCTATTGTCTTCATATCATCCCTTAACTATCTTTTTGTTGATCCCTCAATTCAATCATATTTCTAATATGGTCCCTATATCCAAATTCCATTCATTTTAAGAAACATATAATAAAAATGGACACTTCTATAGAGCATGCCATGCCACGTGTTCAGACTCAATGATTAATTGGACAGAGAGGTTAGATTAAAAACGTTTCTTGAGTTGAGGGGTCAATTAAACAGTAAGAGGCGTAAAGGGTCCACGTTGTTAAACGTGTAAGAGTATAGGGATTAAATCTACGATTAGTCTTTGGGCTATTGGCTTGGTCCATATTAATTATTTGTTCATTCTCCAAAGTCCAAGATGTTCTTAGTGGATCCTTAAAAGCCCAGTTCTTTATTTCAATCAAATTAAGGCCTGTGGTCATGTGTCATATCTAAATTGTTTTTACAAGACTCGTGTGTTCGGCATAGTAACATCATACATGTTTTGGATTTGATATGGATCAGATTTAATAATATTTATATTATATTTATTATTTTTAATTAAAATAATTATTCAAAAAATATTTAATTTTTAGGTTGATACCAAGTTATTAGCTCGTGCTATATTACGAGTTCAATTTAATTTTTTTTAATATTTAAAAATAATATATTGGAGTTGCTAATGTTTCTTCTAGCCGATAACAAGCCATGCTATGAGACTAGTTATCTCAAGGTCAGATGCAAATAAATAATATGTGTTGAATATTTAATTAATCTCTTGGTTCTAGCATTTTATATTGTGTTTGGTAGACTAAGGTGACTAGTAGTTGATTCCTGCTAAAAAAAACTTTTATATATTTATTTGGAAACTCTTTGATGCTCAAGTGATTATTTTCTTACAAAAAAATACAATAATATTTTTAAAAAATAAAATTTTCAAAAAAATATATATGCTAAAAATATTGAAAAATAAAAAAATTATCTAGAGTTTGGATAATTCATAGCCCATGAATTTTATTCTCTTATAGAGATGGGAGGATAAAATATAATATTGACTTGATAGTATTAATAAAAAAATAAATATTCATTACAATAGCATACAATCACTATACAAGGCACCATAAAAGGCAAGGAAGAAGCCAAATAAGTAACTATCTAATAGGTGACTAGCGATAAGAATTTAAAATTAAAAGTTTGTTTTTCCTGTGATTATAGGTTCAAGTTTTATAGTTGTTAATATGATAACCACTAGAGATTTATATAATCATTAACTTTAGAACCTGTAAAATTAATTGAGGTATACGCAAGCTAGAACAGACATCCATATTAATTAAAAAAAGAAGAGGAAACAATCCATCATTACCTCCCCAAGAAATTTACTCCCCATTGAAGGGTTTATTGCATGCTATTAATTTCCTATATCTGATTCACAGTCACAGCTCTCCCACATCATGGGTCCATCCAGGATTCATTTTTTTTTGTGTGTGTGTGTGTAAGATTCACATCATGGTGGTGGTGGTGGTGGTGGTCGGAGATAATGGCTCGTTGGCTGTTTTAATTTTAATTATGTATAGTTGAATTTAATTCTAGTCAACAGGGAGATTGATTGATTATTGATTTTAACAAATTAGGATGAAGTGATTATCTTTTAATTTATATTCTTTTTTATTTTATATATATTTTAAAAAACAATCTTTATTTTACAGGAAATTATTCTTCTGACGAGAGCAAAAACTAGTCTCTAAATGCTTAGAGATTAACTAGAAGACGAGGTGAAGGAATTAAGTCATCACTCTATATCTCCGATGAAGCTACGGGGAAAAATCGCTCTCGGACAGATTAGTTTTGTAATATGTGCTTGTCGGAGATCCTAGTTTAAATTATTTTTTATTTATAAATATATTAAAATAATATTTATTTTTTTATTTTTAAAAATTATTTTTAACATCTTCAAAAAAACACTTTTGCGTCAAACAACCTCATAGAATCTGCCGAGTCGTCTTATGAAATGCTGTCTATAAATTAAAAAAAAATCACAAATTTGCCTTGTGGGCAAGTTTTCTTAAGCATCTGCATGGACATTCAAAACTCTAAACACAATTGTGAAGACACTAATCAGGGTGATTAGCAACATAAACATAGCATTAATCATAGAAGGAGTGTTTGCATGTGGAACCCAGCAATGTCCTCGATCAGATGCCAGCATATATCTCCAACGCATCATCACTCAATTTGGAAACAAAGTAGGAGAGATAATCTGAATAATTAAATGGCCTGTACTGAAGCGGATGCTCTTTGTCCACGAGTTCATCAGGCACCTCAATCACTGCCTCCTCTTTTGGAGTTGAAAATAGCCCACAAGAATACCTTTCCCTGTCCTCCCCGCTGATGATCACCACCCTGTGCCTCGCTGCATGAAGCCTCCCATTGCTCCATGCCTGGAAACACCAATCAGCACACAGATTATCTCACCCTCTCTCGTATATATATACATACGTGTATGAATATGGCCGACTGTACGTCTGGATTACGGTGGAAAAACAGGAGAAAAAGGAAGAAGAAGATTTACGTACGTACCTTGAGAGTATCACCGACAATGGCTGTGAAAGCGTTTTCAGGAACCATGACTCGAGCCCAGTCTCCATTCTTGGTCTGGACCTCGAGACCTTGAACTTCATTCTGGCATAAAATGGTGATCGCATTTTTGTCTGTGTGAGCCACCAGACCAATGGCTGACTCAGTCTCACCTGGAGGAACTTTATACTTCATCACTTTAAGTATACTTGTGGTTTCCTCGAGGAAAGAGTCATACAGCTTTTCGATGCCGAAACTCTCATAAATCATTTTCATCACCAGAAAATTCAGTTCTTGCATCTTTGAGCTCATGCTGTGGATTGTCTCACTGCACCCCCCCAAAAAAAAATCATAATAATAAATGCTGCCAGCCAAATCCTCTCAGACACGTTCCATGCATATTGTTCTTGTTTATTACCATTTTTTTTTATTTGACTGAAAAACATAATTTGTGTGTCTAATGAACAGGTAAAACCAGGATGTCTTAAATTCTTGTAAGAAATTAATGCATACTCTTAACTCTAACTCGAGAAAAAGCAGATCTCATTTATTACCATAATCTCAATACTAACAGCTAGGATCATGAGGCAGATTTTGAGATCAGTCAAGAGCAAGATAAAAACTGGCTCGTGCCCGTTCTGCCAGCCACCTCTCTCTTTTTTAATATGATTTAGCTTCTATTTGTTAACATATAAAACATTATATGAAAAACATTATAAAAAAAAAGGTGTGCTCTCCTTTGATCAGCCATGATTTTAGCAGTGATATTCCGATGTAGATGAACAGCAACGTAGAATTCATCGGTTAAAGAAAGAGATGGAATCATTCACCTGGAGTTATGACAAAAAGTTAAGTTCAGGATTGTGGCATGACTACACACAACCTGATACCAAACCCAGATGGAATTTAATGGAACTGCCAGCAGCAGTTATAGAAAAGCTCAGCAGCATATTTTAGAGTGTAGTGGAGGGTGGTTTTGAATTTATTTATTTATTTTCAAAATCACGGTCCAATCATAACCCTAACATCCCCTGGTTATTTTTTTTTTTCCTGCCAAGGCATGTGCATGAGTTTTTGAATCAGAACAATGATTTTAAAGCTGGCATTGTAATAAATTCAGCCTGTTTCAAGGGATAAGCCCCTATTAAATTGTGCAGTGGCAGCTAGCAAGCCTGTTTGGTAGCAGCCATTATCATGTGTAAGTAATAAGTATACCTACTGATGTGACAGAAGCTAAAAACCACCATTATTTCTCAGTTTCTACTTTCTACAGGCTAGTGTAAGATTCCTATCAAATACTATGATAGCTGCTGCACCGTACCCTCTTCCTATATTTTTGTTTTTGGATTTTCCTTTATTTTTTTCTTCCTGTTGTTTGGCCATGAATTAACACCTGTTCGAGGTCAGAAGATGAAGAACAGCTGGAACATCCCACCCAGGAAAGGAAATTAATTATCTGAAAGCTGGCTTTGAATCAAATTAAATAAAGAAGAGGGGCGATTTCTTTGTTTGTGGGTGTCATGATAAGGACAAAGGAATTAAAAAGGCAGCATTAATGATCATTTACTGATATCACTGATTATTATCTAATCAATTAGCGAGAAACAGTCAACAAATATAGACTTTAACTGCATGCTGCTGCTATAAAGCCATTAAATTAATCTTTCTTTCTGGCTATCTCATGATTTGATGGGTGTTTGGAAATGCATTTTTAAAAAAAAATAATTTTTTGATGCTTTAATATGTGATGTGCTATGTAAAAAAATAATTATTTTTTTTTAAAAAAAAATATTATTATATTTATTTTTAAAAACAACATAAAACACAACTTAAACAGGCATATAATCTCTAATTTTGATAATAATATCCTAAAAAAATAGCATTATTTTCAAGAGAAACTCGATCTTTTGCGTAAATAGTACTAAATTACATCAACCCAAAAAAAAAACATAAAGAAAAACATGAAGAACGATGATGGAAGATCAGGAGAGTAATCTTACCAGAAACTTGGGTTCCCTTCAGGCCACATCAGGGTGGTAAAAGCTTGAGAAGCATCAAGAGTAGGAGCATCATCGACACCAAAGCTCTCATGAAAAGGAACAACAGGACAGTTACCTAGGTAACTTCGATATGGCTTAGGATTAACGTGCTTGTTCTTGGTCTCCTCAGGAAGATCGAACAGTGCTTTCATGGCGCCAAACATTTCTTCACGTAAGCTTCCATGGATCTTATCATGAGTCAAGAAGAAGACCCCGTGAGTCTCACATGCCTCTCTAACTTGGTTGCATAATTCTCTCCACCTCTCACTCTTAGCTTCTAAGCCCTGTCAAAGCTTCTTCAGAGAAATCAAGAAATGGGATCTCGAGCTTAGCTACAGCCATCTCTCTCTCTCTCTCTCTCTCTCTGCTGTTGTTTGCTGTCGTACAAACTCCCGGAGGCATATCTCATTAAATAGGAGAAGTAGTTCAAGTATGTCCAAAAATTGGGTTTTACTTTTGAAGAAGTGGTTAGGGCTCCCATCATTGCTTCCTGGTATTAATTTAGTGACTCTGTGATTATGTGTTTTTAAAAGGTTTTTTTTAAATAAAACAAATATTTTAATTTTTTTTAGATATTTTAATGTATTGACATTGGTGGAAATTAACTTGTGTTTTTAGAGTTATATTTTATATTCTAAATTTTAGTGCATGTATAATAGTTTACATCACGAATCATTATATAATTTTAAACACGGGAAGGTTAGTTTAAAGGAGAATAACGTGTTGATTTTAATATTTAAATTCAAGAAATTAATGAAGAGGAGAAAAAATTCATTAACCCAAAACGTATGTCATTATAGAATCCACTAATGATTTTCTAATAAGTTCCATTGATGAGTTTGTGGGGGTGCTCATAGCCTAAGTTTCCGAGATGATTTTCTAGGTAGAGAGGCACAACATTGATGCATGTATTGGTCTTGTTGGGGTATTTATGATCTCACTTATTGTCGATGCATTTTGCCATATTTGCAGAGGCAAACACATTCTTATTTCATGCAATTAGACAAAGATGCCACCCGATCCTTGTCAATTACACGCACAAATTCTTCTATTTTTCGTTTCCGCCGACGGTTTCATGACGGTGAGTAAACCTCGTCTCTTGAAAAATATAATTTGTGGATTCAGTTAGACAAGTAAAACTATGGGTGTCTTAGACTCTTATAAAGAAATACAAGTTTTGACTCAAACTCGAGATCAACTATGTAGATCGCAAAACCTTTTATTGTTACACCACACTCCTTGGAGACTTCATTATGGTGAATGATCATATATATAAATTAATTATACAAGGAGACTAATTAATCATAAACATCCAAAGTGTTTTAAATATCTAATCAAGATTTAGGTGTGTGGGTTATGGATGAAATCCAACAATAAATCTTACTACTTAAAGTGTTTTTTTCATTTATTGTGATAATTTCAAAAAAGTGAATCCACTTACTCCATTGATATTCGATTTAACGAAGCTATTCAAAGGTTAATTAAATAGATATGTCCCCTACCCTTTATGGGAAAAATGCTCTATATTTAATGTGAAGACTCGAGAAATATTGATTGAATGTGTTGGGAAATAGGGGCAAAGTAGGCCCCGACCGAGACCTCTCTTCACTCAACTCATCAATGGGTTACTACACCAACATACATAAACAACCAAAATGTCTCTTGAATGCATTTACACCATGACAACAACTTGACTGGCTTGTATCTTCGGTGGTCTGTCGGAAAGGTGGCATTCACATGTTAGCTAGCCAGAGAGGTCTCCTGGTAGCCCTATTCTCCTGTTCATGGCATTCAATTTTGGCTCAAGAACCATATTCCATGAGTCATGATGGATCGAAACTAATTAGTTCATTGTTTTTTAAAATGTTTTTGGTACGATTTTCTTTTTTCAAGGGGATGGAAGATCGTGAGAGAGGCAGGGAGTTTCGCAGCAATGCTGCTGCTGCTGAAAAGATAAGGAACCCTAGCTAACGAGGCATGCAAAACATGATACATCGCCGAGAATCATGCTCTGGTTGAAAAGATAATGTTTTTTTTATTTTTTTTAAATTATTTTTGATATCATTACATGAAAATAAAAAAATATAATCTTTTTAATTTTTTTCAAAAATATTTTTAAAACAAAATGAATGGTTGTTCATGTTGGCTTATGAAGCTGTCTAAATGCATGTATGGTTAGTAATTCGATGCATTTAGTGTTTTATCAATTTTTAAACACAAAACAATCACAAAAATTGTATACATGAACACATATAAACATAAATTAGTAGAAATAAACATAAACTGAGATAACAATGATTAAAAAAAATAGTCATGATGGGGGTTATAAGAGAGGAATCGAATCAAAATAATTCGGGCACACACTGTAGACCATGCATGCGTAGCAAGAAAGTTCTTGTCAAAGTTTTTAGACTATCAAATCATAACTCAAATCCCAAGGTCAGAGCTGTGGTGATCGTGATCAGCAATCTATCCTGTAGGGTGGGGTTTCCACCATTTCTTAGAGTATCCCCCACAGCCCCGCTATCATCCCTAACTGACGACATCGTTTTGCCACATGATGGCAGGCAGAATCGTTGACGTGAATATGAGATGAACATTTCAGGGTCCAGTCACCGTCCCCATTGCTCAACCAGAGACATTGATCGTCAGAAAGCTCTTCAGCTTTGTGTTTTTATATAAAAAGATTCTGTTTAATCATCCACCACTGCCCAATGAGCTCTCCCACCCCGTAGTATACAGGGAGAAAATAATTCCAATGGTTCCATGTCGAGTCATGTCCTCCTTGTCTTGAAAAATAATAAGAAAATTAATTAATCAATGCCGTCGATTCTGGCGGCTAATACATGTCGACGAGGTGAATACATGTTTTCTTTTTATTTTGCGCGATGCTAGAGTATAATTATATTATATTATATTATAGGGTCTCATGTATAAGTTTGAGTATTTAGGTGAGATGGTTCCTTAACATGGTATCAGAGCCTTGTTGACCCAGCGGTCACGAGTTCGAATCTCACTACCCCCATTCTATTTGATAAAAACCAAACACAAGGTGATGTGAGCCTGTGCAAGTTTCAAGTCTAAAGGGCTTTCACTTGAGGGGGTGTGTTAGAGTATAACATAATCATATTATGGGGCCTCACCTATAAGCTTGAGCTTTTAGGTGAGATGGTTCCTTCGTTGAGATGGTTTCTTTTTATTTTGCGCGGAATAGATTTCGATTTTGAGTCAAAACATGTATTTTTTATAAAAATCTTATAAAAACCTGAGACAACTAAGATTTTACTCACTTATCCAGATATTGGGATTTCCTTGCATAAAAAACCAATTACTTTTATCTCAGGAAATAATATTTTTGGCATCAGAAATCCCGAAGCCATGGATTTCTTTTGGAGATGGAAAGGCAACTAATTACTTTCATACGAAAGCAGTTATCAGAGGTCGGACAAACAGGATTAAGTACCAACAAAAAAAAAAAAAACTTGCACCAAGATTGGAGCTGAAAGGAAGCTGCGGAATAATTATCCAAATGGACAACGCCACAAGTTGCCAAATAAGGCAATTGTTAGGTAATCTTGCACCAGCAGCCATTAATGCTCCTGGTTCTTTTCTCTGTTCAATCAACAGTTGGGTTTCCTTGCACCTTTACACAAAAGGAGAATATAAAACTGCAGCTTGATTGAGCCTGTTAAGATTTCATCTACGATGGGGTCCAAGGATTACAATCCTCCTGTCATTCATCATATTATACAGGTAATCTTCTGCATAAACACAAACTTAAATATGTTCTTCCTCCATTATTGCCACCATGATTACTTGTCCACTGACGCAAAGGAGACCAGATGGATAAAAGATTTGTAACGCTAGCTTGAGTGATAATCTAGTAATGTGACTCCTGTTTAAATTTGAAAAAGACTACAAAACGGGTGTCAACGATGACCGGTTGGGAAAATGTCGGGGAGCTATGACACAATTCTACGAATTTAGTAAGAAACAATCTTCCAAGCTATGTCTGACCTATCTGATTGTTTCAACCAGCCAAACCCCATTAAGCCAAATTGTATAATCAGATGCTGGTAGCTGATAGCAACCACATCTTGGGAGGAGATAACTTTTGACTCCATGATGGATTACAGGGTTTTGCTGCCCAATTATGAGAGGAGAGAATGCATCCACTGCACTTCTTGTGTTCTGTATCCCTCAGGAACACAACTTGCGCTTTTTGGCCCCACTTTTCACCAAAATACAACACAAGCATCCCCCACCTCTCTCCCCTATCCTCATGCACAAAGTGCAGATTCAGCATCAGGCTCTCTTTTAGAAACCTTGAGACATTTGATTCCTGTGCTTTTGGCTATAATGATTTGAAGCTTGTGCAAATTTGTAATAATAAAACCTTCCTCGCATATCCATTAATCAAATCAAACATAAGACGTGGAAATTAAGGTAACATTAGTGTTGCATGAAGCAACTTGTCGAGGAAAAGAACTGTGTTTTAGCATTAAGTGTAGATGAGAGGAGCCAAAAAAAAGTCCAGCAGAAGCAAGTTCGGACCAAAGCAGAGTGAACAAGAAAACTATTAACATAAACCATTTACTTCCTAGAGTACAGCATAGTCCAGGATGTTTGACCATTGATTTGCAAGTTACAGAGGTGGTCATGTAACAGATACAACAAATAAGGTTAGTTTCTGGGGTTATAGTGACCTGATATTTTTTGAACAGAACACAAAATGGGGAGATCGAGTAACCAAAATAAACAAGCTGCAAGAACTTGAAGAACACAGAGAAACAATCGTTTATCATTTCCATAGTTTAACGTGCTTATCATGACTAGCAGAAGCAACCAGCCCTGTAGCAGTTGATACAGACAAAGCAGCAATTAGACCCTCATGGGCCGGCAGAGTCATTGTCTTGTTCTCATTCATGTTCCAAAGCTCCAAAGACTGCAGTGTATACCACAGATGCATATCAGAAAACCCACCACAAATATAATGCAGATATTGAAAAAGATACGAGTAGAACCCAGTCCCAGGTGTGAATGGCCCTTCCCAGCTCAGCAAAGGGAAATAAAAAGAGAGTGGGGAAAAAGAAAAAGAAAAAAAAAAGGAAAGGCAGCATCAGAGAGAAGGTGCAAATGAAAATATACAAGAGACAAATGAAAACTTTTCTGGACTTGAAAACCAGATATTAATAAACTGTTATTATACTTTGAGAACTAATGTAACCTTTGACATGGATCCAACATGGACAATCTTTGGAGTGGAGAATACCGCATACAGTGGTAATAAAAATAATGCAGGTTTAGGGCTATAGTAAACCAGCACCAACCTAATCAACGGTTATAAAGTTTCCAAATCCTAATAAGAAAACTTCCAAGAAAGGAAACCATATTGCTAGCTGATATAGGAGAAAACAGCATCAATACCAGATAATAACAATACTAATATTGGTTTTAAATAACAGCCATTGTTTACCAAACAACGACGGCCCCAGTGACTGTTATTTGCTGTAGTGCTGCTGTTAACAGCAATTCACACAATGACAGCTATGGGGCCCATTATAATAGCAACAGCCATTTGTTGGGTATTTTTGTGAAAATAACAGGTCAGCAACCTAATAATGGCCTGCCTACTAATAATGATTTTTTATTATACATAGATTTTGCGTGCCAAATTCATGTTTTCACAGTTTACTTTCTTTTCTTTTTCTTTTTTCTTTTTTTTTTTTTGGGGGGTTATTGTTGAACTGCTAAATGAAATTATTAGAAACATGCATTACAAAAATTTGTTGAGTTACTAATGATTTGTGACAACAATAGACAAGATAGTTGTTTAACACCACTAAGTCCACAATCAGCATCCATGACTACAGGCCACAAGTACAATTTAAAACCATGATGCTAATGATGATAGTGAAATTGCAATGTGCAAAGACCAAAGCAGAAATCACATGCCTGGTAACAGCCAATGACTAGCAACGAAGGGAATGTAGGGTGGAAAACACAGGAGTGAAATTCATTGCCATTACAACTCAACTCATGAACACATTCGCCCTCACTTCCTGATCCAAGCGTCCAGACTCTGACAGAGTCCTCACTGGCAGATGCCAGATACTCACCAGAAGGATCCCAACAAACAGAATGAATTGTCTTAGTATGTCCCTACAGTTACAAATATCAAAAGGTAAGCTTACTCTTAGGAGAACAGAAAAATGGTGAAGGCACACGACATTCATGAGCAGAGTACACACAGAATCTGGATAAGTTTGAGCAAAACGTGAAGACACCTTAAAATATGAATATGACTGAGAACAACAAATATCCATGTTATGCAAGAAAAAACATCAGTGCCCCTCCTAGATAAAACAGGCGACTTTTGTCACCATGAGTGACAGGCAACTGAATGTGAAAATGACTACAGTAAATAAAATATATTGGTTAATACACATGATTGAATCCAGGTGGCACCTATATTTACGAACAGGGAGGGAATACAGTTAAATATTACCTTGACCTTTTGTGCATCCTTCCAGTCACATAAATGAAAGAAAACACCCAACTAACCTGTAATGAATGCCGACAAGCTTGTGTCTCAACATCCAGTATAGACACAACATTTGCGGCTGCAGCAGCAAGATACCTTCCCACACGAGGTTGAAATCTCATATGGGCCATACCACCCTGATCCAACAACTATCAGTGACCACAAGCTAGAAAACTAGAAAATAAAAACAATAAAAAAAAGACAACCAATGTCAAATCCACAAAATCTCCGATATCGTTAACTAGTTTACAAGACCTACCTTGAATACTCTTGCACAGCTACCATTGGTAATACTCCAGTACCTTATTTCACCATCTCCATCACAAGAGCATATAAGGTCATCTTTATTTGGGTGGAAGTCTAGTGACATTACAGAGGCGGAATGTCCAGTAAAAGTGCGGAGTGAGAAATTAGGCTGCAAACACCATTGTAAAGTTATTAACAGCATAAATTTAATGATGCAGCATTAAAAGGATAGAAAAGTCACACCATCAATTAGAGAGAGAGAGAAAACATCCTATTACCATTCCATAAGGAGGAAAAAAATTTAGCATGGTATGGATCCACCAAATATGAAAATTACTTGAAGAATCAAATCTTTATGAAATTCAACAGATGAATTTACGTGTTCTGAAGGAGTTGTTCAGAAATAAAACACTCCATGGAAAAGAAAAAGAAAAATAAAAGCAAGAATTAGCTGCAAAGAATTGTGAGTCATATATATAGAAAGAATATCATACTAACATTGTCAGCATCCCAAACCCTAACAGTTTTGTCAAATGAAGATGTTGCAAGTCGTGGCATGCTTGGGCTGAAACGGACATCAGTAATCAGAGATGTATGTTCTTCAAGGGTGGTTTTTGGCTTTAAAGTATCCGTGTACCACAATACAGCCTGTATTAAAAACCATCAAACAAAAAATCAACATTGTATTTGGGGTCAGTACAAAGCAGCCAAAAGAATACCTATCTTCCTTTTTCCTTATTCGATAATACACACAAGGCATAGAATTTCACGTTTTGGACAGGCAAAAAAGATTTCAAACAAGTATCCCAGAAGCTTGATAGTGAGAGTGTGGCATCAAATTATCCTGTATATTTATAACTTTCTAAAAAGTATAAGAAAACTTCCAGGAGATTAATTAACCTGGAATTAGGAATGTAGCGACCTGTCAATTTTTTAGACTCACCTTTTTATCATGGCCGCCACTAGCAAGCAATTTTCCATCTGATGAGAAGTGGCAACAGACTACTTTGCTTCCACTTGCTCTAACAGAATTTACTTCAGTAAATGAGAATCCTGAAGTCACATAAAAATTCTACACTTAGGGTAAATCACAGGCATAAGCGAGACAATTTTCAAAATAAGTCTGCCATGTCATTACATTTTATATGTATTTAACAATTCAAGAAAAAACAAGGGAACATGAAGAGGCATATTATTATCAATAATCAGTGATAGAGAATAATTTGTCGCAACATCATATTTAAGAAATGTGTACATGATCTTGACGAAAAAGCCAACAAGATTGTGGAACCAAATTTGAGAAAATCTTATCAAAAGAAAAATCAGGCTTTCATCTGCACACCTTTGCTCACATCCATATGAGGAACTGCATCTCTAGGATCATTATCATCATGGGATAAAAAAGAGTCAACATTATCTTCAAGAGATCCATCCTCCACAAATCGATCCATATCAGCCTGCAATTCAAGATCTTTGTCATCCCACTGCCAAAATGGAATGCCAATGAGAATTCAAGCAAGGAATTTTCAATTCCTTCACCATTAAGAAGGATGAAAAATTTACACACCAACTGATTTGATGGTGATGTAAGAGTGCCTGTACCATCCGCCCCAAACATAAAAGGCTTGGAAGAACCACCACTATGAGGCAGAGCAGGCATTGAGATCACATCTCCTGGTGTGTGGGTTGAAGGTGTAGAAGGTGCTGAACTTGGGGAGGGTCCTGCTGTGTTTGCAGTTCCTGAGCTATTGGCAGGACCTGAAGAAGACACTGGCTGTTTTCTCTTTCTCCCAGTCTGGTTTTTTGAAACCTTAAAATGCAATAAAGAAAACCATGTTAGGAACCTGTAAAGGCCAGTCATGTTGTGCATGCTGCTTTTAAAATGAACAAACTATTGTGCAACATCTTGGAAAGGTAATAAAATCTCAATTAAGACAAGGGGAGCCACAAAAATCCATGACATGAAAGTTAATCCAGATACAGGGAGAGGTCAAAAGGCATGTTTAATAACTACTGCCATAGAAAGGGTAAATTTGACTTCCAATAAATTAATGGAACTGCAAGAGCAGTCAACTTGGCACCCTATTAACCATACTATATTTGCCATCTTCTGCAACTTTCATCAAAGGTGTGAGATATTAGAGAACAGAAAAGCAAATGTTTGCATACTAGGCGTTCTACATGATTAGTATTAAGTAAAAAGTCTGAGGTGATTGAGATCTAAAACAATACCAAACTGTTTCCAACCAATGTAGCTAGAAACGTTAATAGCTGGTTCAAAGAATTAAGGAACGATAATGATGCTGCACCACCAATCAAAAGGATGTCATGCAGCCAGAGCATCAACTATAACAGTATATTAGAGGTAACCAGAAAAGACAGACCTGATCATTTCCTCGAAAAGAGTTGGATATACTACCGTCAACATTGACACTGCCAGCATCCCCCATCTTATCTTGTGGATGAAGATTGTGATTTGAACTCTGTGATTGCTGATTTGAAAGTGCATGATGCTGAAGAAGTTGCTGTTGCTGTTGCTGCTGCTGCTGCTGCTGTGGATTGCTGTTCAGTTGCTGCTGCTGTAAATGGGCTATTTTCATCTACATGTGAAGGAAGTTTTTTTCAGAACATTAAATTTATGAGAATGAAGTAGCTAAAGTAAGATATAAATAATACATTTAATTACAGATGAAAAGGTAATTCAAAGAGTCATTGAACCTTAAGCAGTATATCTGCTTCTCCACGAGACAAAAGTGGGCCACCTGTTTGCAAAGGGGATCCGACATTTGGAATAACATCACCAACAGAGTTTGTAAGGCCATCCTTTCCAATACTCATAGTCCGGTTATTTAAAACCATTCTCATCCTTCTATTTTCATCACTAGCAGCAGGTGACGTTAAATTTTGTTGAGCTAGCATAAGCTGCTGATGCTGTGGTGTTAACATCTGGATTTGATGAAAGGGCTGTGGTGCCTGTAAAAAAGATTTTTGTGGCTGAAGAAGTCCTGGACGAAGTTGTTCCAATCCCTGACAAGGAAGCAATAGGGTTAAACAGCTGATAGTCCAACACACATTCACAGTGATCATATTATTTGCTATTGTGCATCCACAATTAAACCATAATCATGTATGTACAATGTAGAATCTTCAGGAACAACTGAACCAGGGAGAACTTACATGGAGTGGCCATCCTCTTAGAGTCAAACTGTTGCCACCTTGATTTGATCCTGAAAAGCAATGACCTATAAGTTTAGCCATGGGCATCTCTAAACCAAAGAGATTATAATGAGCAGCAGTTACTGTTAAATTGAAAGATAAAGGCACAAGATTAAAGATCAAATAGTCTCGCAAGTGCATTAGAATGGAATTTGTCTCTCTGAAACCAGGATCAATCAATGATAATAGTGTATACAGGGAAATGCCATGAACAAAGCATACCAGGAATTCCTATCAGTGACCCTTCTGGACCAGCAGCTCTTGGATTCAGCACTGGATTGATCTCACTCTTTATGTCCTGATTCCATTCCAGACAAAATTTAGAGCAGTTTAATAATTAAGAAAATCTAAAATGATGAGAAAACCCTATGGGACCCATACAGGTGTGGACCCTGACAATTGCTGATTCCGAGCCTGGAACTGTGGGGACAATCCGCCAGAAGCACCATGCAACACTTGCCTGAAATTAGGTTATACAACATCAAAAAAAAGTTTGAATCAATTACAAGATTCTACAGCTAAATCACAAATCAATGTGTTTATTCAGACATGTATATAATAATAACGATTGTGTAGCATTCAGAATTGCAAATCCACACCAACTTGTATTTATTTAGAGAAACAGAATAAATATCGAGAACTTTCAATTAATATGAAATACATAAAAATATCATTTCAAATGCTGCATAAAAAACATTTATCATTCTAGTTTTTGTTCTATCCACAAGTTCAAGTATATGATTAAGCAATAAAGGTTAATGGAACAGAAAAGCACCCTGAAGGCTGGCCAGTTGCTGCAGCAGATTTCAAAATCGAGGCGTTTGAATCCAAAAGATGCCCTACACTCTCACCAAATCTTTGCTGTAAAAAGTTTTACAGATAATAGAATAAAGCAGTCATGCTTTGAAAAATCCAGTCAATCCACCACTCCTGAAAGCAAACTAAAGAAAAAGTGAAATGAGGAAAACACCAATCACCTACCTTCATTGCAGCATCTGACAATGAATCCCTCTCCATTGGTAATTTTAATTTTTCCTCGTACATCTTTGTAGCCATTGCATTAGCAGTTGCCGCATTTTGCCGCATGAGAGGATCATTTCCCACAAGCCCATTTGTAGTCCCATTAAGGAGGTGGGCGCCATCCCTTCTCTGCTGCTGTTGTTGTTGCTGCTGCTGCTGTGGAGGCTGCTGCTGCTGCTGCTGCTGGTGCTGTTGCTGTTGCTGCTGCTGCTGCTGGTGCTGTTGCTGCTGCTGCTGCTGTTGCTGTTGCTGCTGCCTCTGCAATAGGAGCTGTTGCATTTGCATTTGCTGCTGCTGCTGCTGCTGCTGTGGTTGTTGACCTTGCTGCTGTTGTTCCCGGGCTTTAATCAACTGAGTCTGAAGTTTCAGTATATCACAACTTTCCGATGAGTTCCAAAAGTTATTACTTCAAGAAATTTGCAAAAAAGCATTTTAAAGCTTAAAACTTCCAGCACCCAAGTTACAGGAGCACCAAATGGCTGATCCAGTTGATGATTTAAATGAGCATACATCTAAAACTATTTTACAAAATCCCAAAGAGCAACCCCTGGACCAGCATTTGGCTGAAGTCGCACCACCACGCTTGCAATGAGTTGTTCATCCAACAACAGAATGAACAGCTAGTTAAGATATTGTCGGGCTTTTTGGCATTACAGCAGATTTGTGTGCCACCACAATTTATCATACCATCCAGGAGAGGAGTCTAATACTGTTTTCAAGAAAAAGGCTTCACTGCACACAGAGGAGAAGCCTCAGCCTGGTCTCAGATACTTTTGTCCATCAAAAATCTAAATCTGATAATAGTTTTGCGGGCCACAATAAGATATTCAAAAGAAAGAAGTCGTTGATTTGCCACTTCATTGCCTCGTGGACAATCACAACTTTCCTTTTCCCTCTAGCACTCGTCGACACAAATAAACCTAAAGGAAAGAATAAGAAACAGCAAAGAATCCCTGAAAACCAACCTCAATGTAAGACGCAGCAACCTCCGAGTGCTTCTCATTGGTCCTAGCAATGAATATATCCCAGAACACTGACCACCATTCAAAGAGAAAGCCTCCAGGTGCATCAATAGCTGGAAAACCACAGTAAAATGTCAAAACCATGCAAGAAATTAAAAATAAATAAATATAGACAACCAAAGCAACATAAGGGCGTTCTCTTGCCCTTAATCATAAAAAACACTTACCTACAGGATCAGATGACACTTTTCCTTCAGCTTGAAAAGCCTGGGCAGATGCCTTCAAGTCCCTTTTTACCAGATAATCATGGATATACACATCCAACCTGTTATTTATCCAAAAAGTTACTCAAATTCATTTATATCGAAAGAAGAAGAAGAAGAAGGTTTCACCAACCCTAACAGCTGCGAACAGAATAATAAGTACAAACTAGTCACCCAAATCATAGAGAATCGTGTGAAGAAAAGTATATAACATGGACAGAATCAAGACCAGAGATACATGATTCCCAAATGTTGTAACCAAAAAAGTGAATAACCCGCAACCCCGGAGATTGAACCTCAAAAATAGTTAATCACAAAAGGTATTTTCACCTAAATATAGCAGAAATTCAAATTTTAAAACAAAATAATCAACAACCAACCACCAGTTAGAGAAACACAAACCCTAAATTCTAGTAATGCACAAGTATCAACGTAAACAAGCTTCAAAGAACAAAACTTTAGTCCTAAAACAAACATAAGAAACAAACCCCAGTAAAACCCACATGCCAGAAACACCAATCAAGAGCAGAAACATGAAAGAAAGGAGCATTAGAGCAGAAAAATGTGAATTGTAAAGAGAAAAAATGAACTTACATTTTATCAGCTTCCCAGTTGGTTTGAGACATGTTTTCGAATCTTAAACGGTTGTTTTACCTACACTGCTTTAGCTCTCTTTGCCTCTAACAATAGCAACCCAGAAAATAAAAACATTAAATTTATTAGTACAAAAAAACTTTGCCTTCAATATATAAAATCAAATCACTGATAGAACTCAAAAAAAAAGATTGATAAAGTTCCAAGTTTTTTTTTACTTTTTTAGTGATATAAAGAGCAATGAAGAATCTATCAGTGCAAGAATAGAAATAGAACCTCAAAATTTAGGAACAAAAATTAAAAAAAAAAAAAAGGAATGCTTTTTAAAAAAAACAATATTGAATAGAACCAAACTCGAATAAAAATAAAAATATATAAGTGGGAAATTATAGGAAAATTAAATATCGCGATACCTGAAAACCCAAAAAGGAAAATTACTATATTTTGTTGAGAATTAAAAAAAATATCTCTGTAGCTTTTTGGTGGATTACGAGTTGCTGTTGCTGATACATAATGGCTTTGGTCGGTTCAGTTACTAATAAACCCTTAAGACCTTTAGCTAATTTTGTCTGAACCACAAGTTTCTGGACAACTTTAGGGTTGAATGACTGAAATAACCTTGCAAGTTAGTAAAGTTTCTGGTAGTTTTGGAACATTACTGTGTGTTTGTCAAGGTAACGGAGGCGTTTTGTGTAAATTGATGGTGTTAGATAGTTATTACACTTTCTATGTAGGCACTCAGGTTTTCTTCTTTTTATGAACTAGCCATATAACTCGGTAATTTTCATCTGTTACCCACAACTTCTAGACCGACTTAAAATTGAGCGATAAAGTTATATTTTTATTGTGGTTGAGGTTGTTTTTTAAAGTATTTTTTAATTATAAATGTATTAAAATAATATTTTTTATATCAGTACATAAAAATTATCTAAAAACACTAAAAATTTAATTTAAAAAAAAATTTCAAAACACTTTTAAAACACAATATCGAAAAAGATGCACCACCGGCCGATCAAAACAAGAATGGAGTTATATATCCAAATTAATCTAAAATAACTCTATCTTTAAAAACAAAATCTAAACAATATTATTTTGACCGGAAAAAAATGGGTTAAGTGTCGTGTTTTGACTAGTTAAGCTTGGATTAACACTATCAATGGCTTAACCTAGATTTTTAATCGATTTAGTTTTTTTTATTCGACTTGGTCTAGTTCAAGCCGTGAATTTTAGGTTCACTCACTTAATTTATCCAGATTTTACAATAATGTTAAGCAAATAGCACTCATCTACGGTTGATATTCTTGGCTTCATTGTGAAGTTTTACGATTTTTCTAGTTATGTTAATGTTTTTATATATGACATTTCGATGAAATTATGACTTTTTTTCAAAACATGTATGGAGGATTTTTTTAGAAAAAATAATGTTTTGATGTAGCTTTGAGTGGACATATTATGGACTCGCGTGATATCTTTTTTCTTCTTCTATTTTTATTTTTTATTTTTTCCCTTGATTGTTTTTTTATTTTTGTTTTGCGTATTACTTTGATTTGTAATTGGGTTTGATGATTTATTTAGTGTTGTTTTCTTTCATTATAATATCCGATATAAAAAAATAACATGTAACTAGTAAATTGGTCATTCAAGAAAGAATACTAAGTGTTAGTATTACAATTCTTAATTGAAAATGGCACATATAATGATGTTGTAATTCACATTCGACTAATGAAAAATTCTTTTTTATAATCTCTCCATAAATTAAATAAAAATGATATCATGGAATTCAAACCCACGAATACATTATTATATAAGATTTATTTATTTATTTAAAAAAGAAGAATTGTGTGCATATGCCATATTCTATTTGATGTTTATGATCTTATCATGTATGATCACTAAAAAATCATCACTGATTTGTAGAAGATTTTTACAATAGTTTTTATTTGATGGAAGGATTTTTTTTACACCTCTTAATGGGAGTTAACAACGAATAATCAACGAAATAAACTGCGTTTAAAGTATTTTTTTAATTGAAAATGTATTAAAATTATATATATAGATAGATATACATGTATTTTTTTTAATAGAAAATGCATTAAAATTATATATATAGATATAGATAGATAGATAGATACAAGTATTTTTTTTTAATTGAAAAATGCATTAAAATTATATATATGAAACTGAAAAGGGAGTGAAGGAAATGGGCAGACAAGTCAATTCATCAATTTCATTTCACTCATTATTTTGCTTTATTGCTAGAGGTGTTTTTTGTCCTTTGCGTTTTGACCCAAACCACACAAGCTGGCCCTTCAGTCAATCAATTTCTCGAGTCCTCTTCGTTCTGCCAGACAACAAAGAACATTTTCATGAGACTGCAATTCTGGAATCGGTTAATTTTAACAGCTTTATAAATAAATAAATAAATAAATAATAAAAATAGAACATTTTTTTCACGGCTCAAATTGACTCGGTTTTGATATCGGGCTGCAATTGCCCGTTAGGGAACTGGGCCATTGACAAAGTCCAGTCTTGCTCCCGTTGGGCCATCAAGTGCTTTAGGCCCACAAGGTAGGATCCTGTATGACTTGAAATAGACCTCTGACTCGAGTCCTGACCCGGGTGAGGTTAAAACTTAGATGAGAATTTGGTTCGACATCTTGTAACCCGGTTGAAATATGGTTTGACATCTTTTTTAATACCATCATTTTTAAGTTGGTTTTAGCGTCTAGATTTTGAATTCTAACCCTTACACTGCAATAAAACAAAATAAAATAAAAAACACATCCGGCCACCGTCAACTTCCTATGAAATGAACGTTGAGAAGTTTACAGGCAATAGGCTGGACAAATGAGAATCACATCAACTTCAATTTATAGGGTCATCGAAGAGGCTTGATGGCCCACCAATGATTTTAAGTCAGTGTTTAGAAGTGTAGTTGAGAATATTTTTTAGAAATAAATTAAAATGATATTTTTTATTTTTTAAAATTATTTTTAATACTAATATATGAAAATGATCTAAAAATATCAATTTTTTTAATTTAAAATAAAATTAAAAATTAAAAATAAAATATTTTTGCAAACGTAATATCAAACAACCCCATGCGTTTTGATTAAATGAAATTTGTCTCGGGGGCTATCTCACAAGCAATAAAATACAGTAATTTTTGAATTATCGAGGTATGATAAGAGTATTGAAAGGGAAGACAAGCACCCATTTTGGGTGTAGAAGTTGGTGATGGATGGATTATATAATGGGTTGGTGAACATCGTTTTAGAAGTTACGAGGTTAATTGCTCGCGTGCTGTGCTAAATTTGTTTTATATAAAAAGTGATTGATTCTATATATGTTATAATTAGTTATTTTAATATTTAACTAGTAAAATTATAGTAGATTAAACCTGTTAGAAATGAGAGGTTTTTTTATTTAAAAAAAAAATATTGTAATTGAAATGCAGGGAAAGTGACTCGTATATTTTTTAGAGTATAGTTTGTAATGATATATATAAAAATCATAATTGAGAAATACAATATTAACATGGTAATCACTAAAATACTACCAAAAAAGATTTAATTTAAACCCTGCTAATTTACTAAAAAAAATTAAAAAAAAGGTTCAATATTTTACTATTAAAATTTAAATGAATATTATTATGGCTGTCATTACTATCCCAATCTGTAAGCAATCCATGCAGTGCAGTACTTAGGGGTGAGCAAACCGAACCGAATAACCGATTTAACCGAGAAAACAAAAAAAAAAACCGAAAAAACCGAACCGAAAAAACAAACCGATTAAACCGATTGCAAAATTATAAAAAGCGTCCGGTTCGGTTCAGTATCGGTTTTGTACTGGATCAAAACCGATTGAGCCGAACCGAACAGTTCGAGTCGGTTTGAAGTATACTATAAATACAAACTTAAGAAACCCCTAACCTAAGAAACACTACCGATCTCGCCTCTCGCCTCTCTCTTCTCGCCTCTCGCCTCTCTCCTCTCAGCCTCCCTCGGCTCTGCATCTCATGCAACTAAACTAAGCCTCTCGGTTCGGTGACTAACACCTTAGCAAGCGACCTCTCGCTCTCTAGTCTCTACCTTAGCAAGCGACCTCTCGCATCTCGTCTCTGCATCATAAATCTCATCCCTCTCGCCTCTAGCTTCTCGGCTTGTCATTTGTCTTTCAGTCCGACTCTCTACTCTTTATCTTGTTTATTTCTTCTCTTTCATGTTTCCATCGTTTGTGTGCTTGATCATGATTCCGGATGTTAGGGTTTTACGTGGTTCTCGGGATGTTAGAGATGTTAGAAGTCATTGTATTTGATAATGAGTATATTTATGGTATTGACTGGTAAATTAGGGTTTCACTAAATTGTGCATCTCTGCAACAAATATGGTTGCAACAAATTAGGGGCTCCTACTAAATTGTGCATCTCTCGCAACAAATGTTTTCTTGATGGTAAAATGAGGGATATTTATGGTCTTGACTCGATATTTATGGTTTTCTTTGTGCATCTCTCGCAACTAAATTAGGTCTTGACTGATTTTATTTGGTGTTTATCTTTTTGATAAATTGGGGAAATGAAGTGAGATTTAAATCTAAGTGTTTTTCATTTTGGTTTTACGTGTTGAATTCTTGCCTAATTTAAGTAGTTGAAATTGTTAGAGTAGGCGAGCCAGAGATGCTCTCGATTTAAATTATTGGTATTCTTCACTTGTTTGCATTAGTAGTAAGTAGTAATTCACCTCTGGCTATTCTACATGAAAAAACTTAGTTGATGGATGAATTGTAATATTTTTGCTTGAAAAGATTTCCAATCCATATGCATCAATAATTATTATCTGAGATCATTAAATTTTAGCAATGAATTTCACATTTGATTCCATTCTATTAATATTAGTTCCTTATCCTACTGCATGTTAAAGAAGTCATTTGCACTATGATAGTTTTCGCTGACATCAAAACCATCTTAAGTCGTCCCTTGCATCCACATGTATAAATTGTTATTGGTCTTTTGTTTGACTTCTTGGTTGTTCTTGTCTCGTTAAAAATATGCGGGGAGTGAATTTTAGCTCAATGCTTTTCTACGACTATGGCGGGGGTTGAAGAACTAGTGTATTTTGCTAGCTCGAAGGAACAATATGAAATTGTAATTCACCACTATATTCGGGTGCTTTCTCAACCTTTGTTTATTTGCGAACATTGTTGTTACTTGCCATGCTTTTTAACGTGAAAATGGGTTTAGGACAAAGGTTATTTACTTAACAAAAAATGTTATTCAAGTTGAAATAGGTTTAGGACAAAGGTCCGCTACCAAATGTGATTGCTTACGCAGGTTTGAACTCCTATGTGTCAAAAGCACACAATGATTTTGGCTCTTAAATTATCAACTTATTTGCAATCTAACATTTCTATTATTTTTTTTTGTAGATTTTTGGTGGAAAGTTAAATCTAGCTGACTGGATGATAATTAGTTCAAAACCGATCTGTATTTCTCGAAGTTTTTTTATGTTAATGTTGCTTGTTTATTTTGAAGCCCTTTGAAGGCATTTTCTGTAATTTAAATTTAAATTTGTTCACTTGTGTAGTTTTAATTATTTCTCATCATGCTAAATTACACAAAACAAAAGTATTGGAAAGGTTAAAAAAAAAACTTCATAAACACTATATTAACAATTTAATACATTAATATTTGTATTTGTTGCAAAAAAAATTTAAAAATACTTTGGGTTCTGGTATGAAAATAATTTTTCAAGCCCATCAGAAAAATTTATTAGAAAACCCATCAAAAAAGCCCATCGGGAAGGCTCGGCAAAGGCCCATCGGATGGCCCAATAACCAAATTCGGTTTTATGATTTTTTTAACCCAAAAACCGGACCGGACCGAACCGAAAGTGGTCGGTTTTGAAAAGATCCGGTTCGGTTTCGGTTTGAATTTTTTTTAAAAAAAAAATTCGGTTTGGTTATTTTTTTTGACAAAAAACTGGACCGAACCGAAAATGCTCACCCCTAGCAGTACTCCTCTGAAGACTCATCTCACAACAGTGGATTGTTATCAGAAGGTGACAATTTGCATAGGAAGAAGGTTATCATATATGTTGTTGTTTCATGGATCAGACTAGCTGTGGCCTATAGCACAGCAAATACAATACACGACTAGACTAGATCCCTGCACTGAGTTTCTGCCGGAATATTCCAAGTTGAAGACGGAGAATACGACGGCCACTGCAAGGTCTTCGTCCTACTCGCCACACCCACATGAGCTCTGGCAAAACATTATGCAAGAATGTTAGTCAGAGAAAACCAATCTTCTCCCTCGAATCGAATTGAGCGCTGTTAATCTGCAGGGAGCAATGTCGAAGCAAGCTTGCAGCCGTCGCTGGTGTTTTAGATACTTTTGAAAAAAAATGAAAACTTTTTATTTTTATTTTTCACTTAAAGTTTTTTTTTGTTGTTGTTGTTTTACATACTTTTTTTTATTATTTTAATTGATTTTTAACAAAAAAAAACACTTTTAAATAGTTGTTGCGTTGGTGTTTGATGTATTTTAAAAGTATTTTTGAAAAAAATTGAAAAATTTTTATTTTTATTTTTCACTTAAAATTAATTATTTTTTTTGGTGTTTTAGATACTTTTCATGTGATGATGTTAAAAATAATTTTAAAAAAATAAATAAAAATAATTTTAGTATATTTCTGAACGAAAAATACTTTAAAAAACACAAAAAACACACTACCGCACTTAGCCAGCTAGCTTGCTTGCTTGTCAGCTTGAGAAGGGCTGCTATTAAAGCAACATGCCACTGAGATCAAGTGGGCCCAATTGAATGTAGAAACAAGAAGGAATTCTGGCTTCGGGGACCCTTCTCTTCCATCCTCATCATCATCTCATCACTGCTAAAGATTTAAAATGTAAAATCAAAATCAGCAGAAGATGACAGAAAATAAGGATTTTATGTTGTTTTGTTTTCTACTCTGCCAAATGCATGGTGTTCATAGTTTTTTCACAAGTAATATTTGCATGGATCAATATGGCATGCATGCACATCAATCTGTTCTTTGATTAGTACAGGTGCATGCCATGCCATGCCATGCCAGCCTCTACTAGCCTGCATCCGTCCCTAGGTTAATCCCGACTACCCATGCACGCACCCTCTCATCCATTCCCTTCATAAATTAATCCATAATTAATTAAGCCCCCGTGATTGTATTAATCTTCACCGCATGACTATAAATGCTGTTGATTTTACCCTGGAAAAATTAATTATGATGCTATCAAAAATCTCGAGCTGATACGGCGACGGATTCTGCTACCATCATGACGGACTGGGCTGTACCTAAATCAACAGTAGATGAAATAATCGAAGCTTTTTATATATATGAATTGCAAGGATGGGGTTTTATTTATATTAATTAACGGGGCTGGGTTATTTATATCAATACGATGATGATATTATTAGTTTAATCACACCCATGCAAGATTTGGATAATAAAATCATTTTAATTTATTAAAAATCAAACCATATTGTTTTAAAAATATAAATTACTCTCAGGCGACGACCCGGTTAGCTTCATAACTCAACGACACACACCCTAACCTCAAAACGGTGGTTCAAGTTGAAGCTCAAAGAGGGGGCCAGCAACAACTATCCTATTTGTATCCTCCATTGATGGAAAGAAACAGAAGGCCCATCCATATCTACGAGTATTTTCCATGGGCAATCTTCACCTGCTCTCCTCTATCCTGTGCATTTCCGTTCTGGTGTATAATTTTGGAAGCTCAGGAAAGGCATGCCAGATATATGCGACGGAGGAGCGAGGAGAGAGGGGCTGTTTGGCACGGCGTGACATCAGTTGCATGCAAAAAGAGGCATGGAATGAGTAGAGGAAGAGAAGAGAGGAGAGAAGGTGTGTCGTAAAACCATGCAATCTGCCCCTCTCTCTCTGACAGTCGTTTCGTTTCCAATCTCTGCCATGATTCTGGGTGGATGAGGAGTACTGATCAGTAAAAGAAGTGACGCAAGATACGCTCATCTCTCGTGAAAACGCGTGCATGGAAGCGTGTGATGGGGATTTCGAATTCAATGCAGAACCCCTCCTTCCTATCCTAACTTGGACTTTTCCTTCCTCCATTGTCTTATGGCGGCAGAGAGAGATAGGGATATTTAGAGGCCAAGCCGATGCTGGCATCATCACCACCATCACCAGCAGTAGAGAGAGAGAGAGAGAGAGAGAGAGAGAATAGGGTTTTCTTTCTCTGGTTCTGACTTCTGATAGAGAGAGTAAGGGGAGGAGATCTGTCAATCCGTTTCTGCAAGCTTCGTACAAACAGTCTATGAAAAGAGAATCAGAGCCCCACATTGTCACAGAGAGAGAGAGAGAGCTAACCAGTATTGTAGATATACTAACTACTGATCCGTATATTACAGCCACCCTATTACGCACCTTGTGTATAATATGCAATGTATAACAAGTTTGTCAATTCTGTTAAGTTAGATGCTTTATTTTTTTTCAATTGAAAATGGATGTTTTGGTTTTGGAGTGTTTTCTTCATGTCATTTTAAAGTTGTATTATTTATATATATATAATTAAACATAATAATTCAAAAAAAAATAGTTCAAATTCAAAAATAAAATTATTTAGAATTGTGCAATTTAATCTATAAAAACACAATAAAATGATTTTTCTGAATAAAACTATGAACATGTATAATAATCATCAATCTCGTAAGGTCATTATGTTTTCTGATTGCTCTAAAATTTAACATGATATATATATATATATATATAAATATATCAAGAGATTCGTCGTAAAATTTCAGAACAATTAGAAAATATAATGATTAAAAGATATAATTGATATTTGAAAAATTATTTATTATTTTAAAAACATATTATTTTCCCGAAATGAAACTAGTGAAACAAAACCAGAACATTTCGGTTAAAATTTAAGTGGAATTTCACTCCTTTCTAAAACAAAATTAGCAACAATGATATATACACATTTATCGACAGTTTAGGAACGTGATATTGATTATTTTTTAAATTATATTTTTTATTTTTTAAAAAATATTTTTAATATCAATATATAAAAATAATATAAAAATACAAAAATAATTTTAAATGAAAAATACTATTTTTTTCTATAACATTTTTTAAATACAGTGTGAAAGTTATAATTTAGAAGCATCCAAAGCTCGAGCGTGATCATACTACTTGCTTGATCAGTTGGGTTAGAGCTAGCAAAGTCAAGGTTGTCCAGCGTGCAGAACACGAGTTCATCTTTATAGATGTCTAGATTTTTAGACTCACGTGCATGTACCATGTTTGCAGACAATGGAAAGGAGCTCCACCATCCTACACTACTTGTTTTTCACCAAGAAGACGAAGTACATTAAGCTAGTTGATTTCGTGATGCCATTGAAATTGTTTTTGATGTATTTTAAATATATATTTGGCTTGAAATAATTATCGAATTAAAATTTTAGATAATTTTGGCTCGAAAATATTTAGGGAATCAATTTGTTTGGTTTCTAGTTTTGAAAAAACACTTGAATCAAACCAAATAAAAAAGACTTATTATAAATTAAAAACATATGAAATCAAAATCTACAAAAATATAATTCATCTAAAAGAAATTAAATTATATGTATTTGCTTTAAAAAAATATTAATTGTCAAAAAATATTTTATTAATATATTTTTAAATAAAAAATATATTTAAAATTGTCACTCCACAAACCACAGTCACTAAAGTCAAACCAAACTGTTTGAATCCATGCTCATATTTATTGCAAATTAATGTTTAATTGTCTTTAAAGTCTTGCCAATTATAACTTTCCAGGGCCGGTTAACGAGTGCTTTTAATACATTTATTAAGAGTCATTTAATGCCCCAATAACCAATCATAATATTTTCGTTTTCGTTTAGAATTCATTGTAAACATTTAAAACTATTATCATATTAAATAATAGTTATTTAATATAATTAGTTTTTTAAAAGTATTTAACTCTTATTATTTTCTAATATAATATATAAAGTTTAATAAAAACTAATAATATAAAATTCAATTTTTTTTCTTTAAATTAAACATATTTTTTCATTTATAAATATAAAAATCCGAAAATCACTTTTCAGGAAATAAAGTTATACAAGACAAAATGGGGGCATTAATTGAAATAAATAAAACTAAATGATCAATGAGGGAAAAGCAAACTAGTGCAATGAAGGATCCTCTTATTTTATTCGACAATGGCATGTTGTGATTTTATTTAAATAAATAAATATATAAATAAAAAATAAAAAATAAAAATTTGAACTTTAGCAAACCTTACTCCCAACACTTCAAAACAAGTGTTGAAATTAGTCAAGATTTGTGAAAGTTGATCTGGAGATATATATTAATAATAATAAAAAAAAAAGGTGCTGAGGCGAAAGAAAGACGGGGAAATGTGAAGTCAGAATGCTTAACGTCGAAAGTACACTACGGTATAGCTTGCCAAAAGCAAAATAAATAAATAAATAAATAAAAAACCCTAAAACTTAGGGCAACGCTTTTAGAAAATAGTTCTTAATATAGAAACTCATGATGAAAGTGGACATAAATGTTCAATTTCCCTCACATTTTGAGTACCTTTCTTGATCATTTCATCTTTCTCGCCCACATGGGTTTGGTGGAATCACAAGGGAATTAGGTATTTTGCCTTTTCAAGTTCTCTCATCAACAAAGTGTATGTTCAATTTTAGTGGCAGAAACAATTCTTTATAAAATTAAGAAAATTGTTTTTTTTAATTAATTTTAAATTTTTAATGTTTTTAGATCATTTTGACATGTTGAAGTTAAAAATAATTTTTTTAAATAAAAAATAATATTTTAATGTAGTTTTGAGCGACAAAACACATTATAAATCAAACTCAACCATACTCTAAAATTCGATTATTAGATAAAATAATATTACATGTTATTTATAAATTGATCCGGCTTAATGGATTAATATATTGCTGATTAGAACCTGATTTAATTTTTTTAAAATAAAATAATATCATTTTATTAAAAAAAATATATAATAAAATGATATTTCTTTAAAATATTAAGAGAATACATCAGTTTGGTCTACGTGTTTCATGGACAGGAATGCATTCAACACATTAATGGATAGTGAGTGAAAAAACACTAGATTTTTTTAAATTTTATTCATTTATAATAATGTTTTCTTACTTTTGCGGATAGAAAATCTATTTTTGGAGGACCTCACAATTGATCCTGCTTTTATGATAAGCTGCTGGCACTGTGAGCAAGAAGGTAGCTGCAGGCTTGCAGCAGGCCTTAATTTTCTTAAGAACCTAACCTGTAGATGACTACATGCACGTGCAGCTATTTTTTGAAAAAAATATAAAAATTTAACCATAGAAAAAAGGACCCATGTCACAGTATTTTTGAAATTCAAGATATTACTGAATATTTGAAAAGAAAGTTTAATTTGAAGTTATTTTTTGAAAGTATTTTTTTATTTAAAAATATAATTAAATAATGTTATTTAAAATAAAAACATTCTTTTTTAAAAAAAAAAAAAAGGTTTTGAATCTCAATGCCAGGGCCACATTCTACTCATGGAAATTATTATGTACAAAGTTAGAGAGAAATACAAGAGAAGTGGAGATGAGCCTCCCATACAAAATTGGTGAATTTACAAGAAAAAAAAAAAAAAAAAAAGGGAAATTTTGAAAACTAGTCCTCACCAAGTGAACAATTAATTAATCAATCTCCCATCTAAGAACTTAACCTAAGAAAACTTAACCCAAATTCCTCTCCCCCCACTCGTCTTCATCTCCCTCACCATGATCTTCCGAGTATGATTACATGGGAATCACAAGATTTACTGTTCTCCGTGATTGTCTTCCATTGATCACCTATGTCTCGCGCAATCTTAACAGCATCCGAGGCTGTTCCCAGGAGGCCTCTTCTCGTGAAACCCACCGTGTACAGCCCGTTTCCGCCCTTCCAGCTGTCAGGGAAGGGTGGTGCCGGCATGCCATCCTTCGTGAAAAAATCACACCCCTGCATTAACCACAGCATAATAAATTAATCAATGCAAGGAAAATTCAAACTGGGAGGACAGATTTCGAGGTTCATTTAGCAGAACGAATGATATGATGTCATGAAAGCAACATCACATAAAACCCCACAAAGAAAAATATAATAACTACAAGCAGACTTTAACCGATTTTATTCTGTTTTGCATGGAGAAAAGAAGAGATTTGTAGGTGTCTGCTCTCTGTGCATGCGTTCAGGGCAGAAAGGGATGGATGATTCATGAGAAGATGGAGCTAAAACTAAACCAGGATTAATGGAAAACAAAAAAGTCAAAAATACGATTATGATTCCTGCGTGCGTACCTTGAGCCAAGTAGGCACGTTGCTTTTGTACCCAGTGGCTAAGATTATAGACTCGAACTTCTTTTCTTGACCATCCATGAATTTGACCCCGCTTCTCGTTATCTCCTTCACACCTTCCATCACCTGAAACCCTAACAGCAGTTTAGCTAAAATCCTGAAGGTGTTGCAGAAAGCAGCAGCACGCATGCACAGATATAAATATATGTGAAGGAAAACAACAAGGGCTGATTTGTTTGCTCGGGTGTGCTTGATTTACCTTAATTTTGCCAGACTTGATTTGAGACAACGCGCCAACGTCTAGAACCGGTGTCTTTCCAGTGACATTCTTGAGCTCAATCGGGCCTGTTTTTGGTCGTTTGAGGCCTAACTGGTCCGTGTTTCCCAGGATGAAACTGGCTAGAAGGAGTAGAAATTTATCCACCCATCTTAAAGGTAACCACTTTAGAAGTGCCATGGCTATTCCGAATGTTGACATGCCAAACATCTCTCTGGGTAGAACATGCACCTGTGTTTACAAAACAAGACACAGATAATCAGAAGCCAGACACATCGAATGTGAAACCAATCTCAAAACCGAGCAATTGAATGAACAGCAACGTTAAAACCATAGAATTGGTTAGCTTACAGTGTTTCTAACGACCATGTGAGGGATTGCATTGTGCCTACAAAGGTCTAAGCTAACTTCCATCCCTGAGTTGCCACACCCAATAACCAAGACCCTCTGGTTCTTGAACTTGGAACCAGACTTGTACTCACTTGTATGTAGAATTGTACCTCTAAACTTTTCGTAACCAGCTATATCAGGTATAACAGGCTCTGCATTCTCGCCAGTGGCAACAATAAGCCACCTAGAATGGTACTCGAGTTCTTCAGTTTGCACCCTCCACACCCCCTTAATGTGGTCAAACTCTGTCGTTTTTACGGACTGGTTGAATTTAGGATGGATTCTGAAATGCGAAGCATAAGACTCCATGTAAGAAATGAATTGGCCCTTTTGTGGGGTACTTGGGGAAAATCACCGGGGAAACCAAGAAGTGGGAGCTCACAAAACTGTTTAGGAAGGTGAAGTTTTAAGCGATCGTAGGTTTTTTGTTGCCAGAGAGAAGCTATGCAGTCATTTTTTTCAAGAATCAGAAAGGGGACTCCTTGCTGGGAAAGGCAAGCTGCAACTGCTAGACCAGATGGCCCTGCACCTACAATGATAGGTCCAAGAACCTTAACGAACCTCGCTTGGTTAAACCCTTGTTTTTCATGTTCTTTGCAATAATCCATGTTGGAAATCCCAAAAAAAAACAAGAAAGAAAGTGAAAGAAACTAAAAAAGATTAGTTCTTTTGTTTCCTGCACCTCCAATGACTCTGTTTTTGCTCTGTTTTTACCCTCTCAGAATGGGAGTTTGAAAGAGAGAAAAACGGTTCTTTTGGTGAGAAAATAGTGAAAGCGAAGAGAATCAGAGGTCGAGTGTGAGGCTGAGGGCAATAAATGCGTAGAAGACAAAGGTTTTTATGAGAAGTGAGAAGTGAGAGGTGGAGAGAGAATAATATAGAGAGGGAGGGAGAGTTAATATTAGCAGAGACAGAGAGAGAGAGAGATAGAGAGAGCGCAACGGTGCAATGAAGGCGTAAAGGTTAAGGAAAGGATTCAGTTTTCTTTCTCAAGGTTTTCTTCTCAGTCTTCTGCAGAGTTTTTTCTTTTTTCTGGGATATAATCTAAGATCCCTTTTCAATTATTATTAATAGGGATGAGCATCGCTTTATTCGGTTCAATTTATATTTGTTTTGATATCCGACATTAAAATTATTAGTTTATATATATATATATATGTTTTAAATTTAATATAATTTAAAATAAAAAATGCTTTTAAAAATAATTATAACAAAAACACAATATCAATTAAAAACTTCATGTATTTTGTCTAAAAGAAACAATCATCATAGTGTAATAGAGTGAGGTGAATGAGTTTAAATTTCATTTTTTACTTTCTGAGATATTGTGACGATTAAGCTTGGGTTTATAAAAAAAGAAATAACATTTGAAATTATGTAATTAGTGAATACAAAGTGTAAGGATAGATATATTTATTTTAATTATAGTACTTAGAATTATTTCGAATCCATCCTTTTATTATCACTAAGTTTTAATTTTAATTGATTTTTAAACAAAATATTCATATAGCTAAACATCAAAATATTTTTAACTCAAATTGGTGACATAAATATCAAATTTATTTATCATTTACAAAAAAAAAAAAACTAAAAAATTGCCTTTGAATTTTAAAACTAAAGAGAAAATGAATAAGGATTTTGATGAGAGTCGTGATTGGTCGTTGACATGCATCTCTTGATGAGCTCCCCTGGAAATTTAAAAATACTTTGACCACGCAAAAAAAAAAGAATTTATGTATTAGAAATTGTGAACACCGAAATTCATCATATTTTTTTATTACAATATGGCATGTCTTGTTTTAAAAAAATTAATAATAAGAGTTGCTTTAATGACTTAAGAAATGTCTTGATATGGACTCTAAGATCACGGAGGCTAAATTTAATTTGTAGATCTAATTTGGAGATCATGGATAATTTTTAAACTTTATTCGAGAAAATAGATTTAATTTTAGCATGTGAAAATTGCAATGGTAAAATAAAAAAATAATTAATATCAATTCTCTAAAACCACAGAACATTCCATGGAGACTAAATCCCAACAAGTTGATTTTAAGAATTTATAATGTATAGTTTAACTTTTAATTTGAATTAAAAAAATATTAAATTAGTGAATTATGTCATATAAACAGTAATATATTTTTTAAGAGAAAAAAATCATATAAACAACATTATTTTAATAAAAATAACAATATTGATACACGGGTTCAATCAACAATTCAATATCCCAAAGGTCAAATCCCAAAAACAAATCTAAAAACCATGTCCATAGAAAACCAAAGAATTTTTTATATGAAGATTAGGAAATCGACTTTGTCATTCTTCTATTTGATTTTTGATCTTGCCTTTTATTAATCATAATTATTAAACCCGACATAACTTAGTAAGTTATTCAAAAATAAATTATTACTTAGAATATAACTCGAGAGAGGTTTTATTTTGAATTAAAAAATTAAATATATCAAGTTGGTTGAATCTTAATTAACAATAATATTAAAAAATGGATTGACCCATTAACCTAACAGTTCAAGTCTTTTCACTAAGTTAAATATGTTATTACAAATTTCTTTAACAAGTTATGAAAGGTGAAGGATCAAATTGCAAGGGGAAATATAAGATTTAGGTGTAATGTAAAAAGTAAGATTTGTGGGACCAAAATTGAACAAAAAGATTTTATTATTGAAATTAAGGATTTCATTGCATCAAATTCAAATTCTAGGAGGCAATTAAGGACCTCAATAAATAAATTCAAAACTAAGGACATATCTGTATAACACATGTAGTTTTAGTGATCAAATCGATAACTTTAAACGCTTAAGGAAAAATATAGTGAATTTGTTTAATCAAGGGCTGAATTGGTCAAATTCAAAATCAAAGATTAAAATGGAAAAGACACTCAAATCCAGAGTCGAAATATGATTTCAACGAAAGTTGAGATTGGAAAATTAAAAGTGTAATTGAATAAATTAAAAGCATAAAGGTGTAACCAAACATTCCAAAACCAAAAAACCTTGATTTTAACGGTTAGCCTAAGTGGTGTCGTCTCATGAGCATTTAACACCTGTCTTCCTTAATCATGGAGACACCTTCATAGGATCTAATACAACATTTTAGTCTATATCTAGGACTAAAATTATAATCATTTGACCCACAAACACCGCTTGTCTTAAAGTCCAATGTTTGCATCCAATATTCATCATTTTTTTTTAACTTCATGTACCTAATTGGCTTTCAATGCATATGAAAGGAAATGTTTATTGTAGAGGTAACTTCAAGCAATTAAATATGGAGCTACAAATATCGACCCTGTCTAGAACACCCAATGCACAAAACCATCTAGCTATTTCTCATGCTTATACTACAAATTGATAAAGAAGGTTCTTATTAAAAGTTATAAATCATTTTTTCAAGATTAGAAAGCTAAATACATGTTTTTTGTCTATATGATTTCTACAAATACCATTTGAATCCAAAACCATTTTTTGTTTTGTGCAAAAAAACAGCAAGGTTGTAAAATGTCAAAGCCCTAAAAACCCATAAAAGATCAACTGATACGTGGAAGCTAGGCAACAACAAAGGAGAAACAAAGAGAAAATAAGAAAAAGCCACAAGAAAGAAGTAAAACAAATTTGAGATGGGGTGGAGATTTGAAGAAAGTCTAAAAGAGTAAATTTAAAACCTTTGAAACCATGTAAGGTTTAGTCCATATGACCTCTCTAATTACTTGAGTGTATTGTTTCAGTATGTTTTAATATTATTTATTGATTTGATTGCATTATAGTCTGATTAGGAGGCCCAAAGTTTTGTTCTCATTAACATTATATTGTGTTTACATGGTTGTTTTATGTTTTTATTCCAATTAAGATGTTGAAGTTGTTTTGACATTTGATAGTGTGATAAGTATAAGTTGAAATGCATGAGTTTGAGGCCTTAAATGGATGTTCTAGGTTTTGGTAATGTTTATGGGGTTTTTTTTTGCGTGTTCATTGTATGCACATTGCTTCAGTATTAGTTTTGATGCCTTGTTTTGATTTGATTTTGATTTATATATGTTCTTACATCATTATTAGCAGATAATCTAAGGTTTATATATTTTATAACACTGTTTAAAATTTTTAATCTTAGTGTTTTAGTTTGATAATGAAACTTGTTTCCACCAAATTGTAGAATTTTAGTGAAAATCAAAGTCAATAGACCTTCAGTTATTGATATATGCATGAATTTCAACCTTTCCCATTTCTAATTTTGATTAAAAAGCTAGTTTGAAATGAGTTTTGTGTTGTTGGGATTCAAGATGAACATTCATTGAGTTATTCATCTCATATGTTTTTTATTCGTTTTAATTCATTATTTTTAAAGTTTTAGTATTTTTTAAATTTAATTTGTTTGGTTTTTTGTTTTGTTTATTTAGTTTTTGTTGGGTTGACCCCTATCAAGTGAACTAGATAAGAGTCAAACTGTTAAGTTGATTCAATCGAGTCAACCATATGAGTTAACTCAAAACTAAAAATCTATGTATTTGACGTTTTAAAAAAATGATTTTTGCCAAACGTTTGCTTTACAAAAAATTATAAAGATTATTCTTTTTTTTTCAATTCAAATGATCAAATGTGTCAGAAAAAAATCATGCATTTTTAGTTCAAATAATTTTATATTTGATTTTGCATACATATGAGGATTTCAATAAACAATTTTATAAAAACATTAAAAATTAAACCAATATTTCAAAAAATACAATTCACCTACTTTTTTAATTCATGGGTTATCTTAAAATATTGGACCTATTATTAGTTTAATATTTAAAATATTAGTGATTTACTCGAAAAAAATCTCAAAGTTATCTTAAACATCCATCAATTTTAATTAACGGGTATTTTAACCAATCACTCTTCAGTTCATGAGATAATGCTGAGAAAATAATAGATTTGTTGGTATTCTAATATTTAAATAATAGTGATTTATCCGAAAAAATTTCTCAAGGTTATCTAAAATATTCATAAAGTCAAATTGTGAGAATTCTGACCTTTCATAATCATCTCGTTTTGGTCTAATCTAGGTGAACTCTATCACGAGTACCTATACAAGTCCTGTAAAAAATTGAGGTATAAGACTTTTTTGCAAAGAAGGCAACCCAAAACCAAAACCATTTACCAATGAACTGTCAAATCTCAAAACTATATTAAAGCCACAAAAAATAGCTCACCTCAAGTAAAGCATGTTAATACCTTTTCTTAACGCTGACTATCTTATTACCCTTCCAAACTTTTAGAAATCATCATATTAGTGAGATTTTGCTAATAACTCTAATCAAATAACTAGACGACAATTCTCAAAACCCCTAACGCCATCGCACCGACCCTATGACAAGATACTTGATGGTAGTCTACTAACTATACTACTGATTGCTAATACTATGCTTTATTATTCAATAATTGTACTACTATTATTTTATCAAGAGCATAACCAAGCATAAAAACTATACTCGATAAAAATGATATGAGCTACTCCTGGAATTATATATAGGTTTGGAAGCTCTGGGCTGCATGCGCCACCCTTGATTTTCCTTGAACATGTAACACATGGCATCTTATTCCATCGCATATGTAATTGTACTTTGCAAATAATGAAATAAATTTAAAAGTGAGCAGACTTGTGAGTTTATATTAATTAAAGACAGCAAAGTTTATATGTTCGTGGTCATTATAATGCTATAAACTAGCTAGGGCTAGCTTCATGTGCTGCCCTATTGCTGAAACTTTGTTTTCATGATGGGTGTGGTGCGGCTCCATCTTATTTTAATTATAATTTGAGTATTTTTTTCTTAAAACTTTATTTAAAAAACTATAATTTGTAGTGTTTTTTAAAAATTAAGCTATCAAACCACAAACACAAAAACTTTTATAATACAAAACATATACTTAGGGTAATTATACCCACCAGCCCCTATCTTTCTAAGAAATTTGCAGCAAGCAGCTGTCTAGAGCCCAACGGATATAGCACATAGGCAAGATGAATTATTTTAGTTATGGTGGTGGTAAAAAAATAGGACTAATTTTTATTTTTATTTTTGTGATTTTAGATTTGAAAATTGTGATTGCTCATATGATAATCATTGTAAGTGTACATAATTGTTAACTTTGGAACTCATGGGTTTAGTCATGTTGCGTACAAATTGACTTGCACACCCATGTTAATAAATTATTTCTTTTAACTTCCCATCTTTATTTCAAAAGGCTTAAAAATGCTGTTAACTTAATTTTTTTCTTCTAATTTTATGTTTTAAAGAGACACTGAACAATTAACATTTGAGAATTTTCAACTACGAGACAAGAAATTCAAGTCCCAGATAGAATCGATCAAGATCTAGTCACTCCTCATCATTCAAAAAAGTTTAAAGAGTTATACAATACAGTTTTTTCATAGCTAAGATTTCAAGAGAGGATTTTAAGTGAAACTTGTCCAGAATATAGATGTATATTGATTATTCAAATATTTTTAAAAATTACAACAGAGGCAAAATATAATTTTAACTCATACTTCACCACTCTATCATATATATATATATATATATATACACACACACACACACACACACATATTATTAAAAGTATGAATGGTTTAAGATCAAGTACCGAGTGCACTCTATAAAAGAAAGAGGGATCAGATTAATGCCCTATCATCCCCATATCCTCAAGGAGACTGCAATGATTGTTTTACTTTAATTATTAGTTTGGAACAGGAGTTTTTTTTTTTTAATTTGAGATTCAAGTTCTATAATTGTTGATATGATAATTATCGGAAGTTTATTAAATTATTTATTTTAAAATTTATAAAATTAGTTTAGATGCATGCAAACTGATTTGAACGTTTAATTTTAGCAGATAATGGCCCAAACATGCCATAATCTTTTTTTTTTTATTATTAATTTTTCAATATTAATTAATATGAAAAGTGAGCTACATAAAATATTTATCTTTTACGTAACAGATTCAATATTAAAAGACAACAAGTTATGTTCATTCTCAAACTCTTTACCAAACAAGAATTGTTTTTTTTTTCCCATGGGTTCTTGCCATAAACTCAGTTAATTGTCGAACCATCCTAGATCATATCTTATCCCAATTCTCTATTTTACATCCCATCCCATGTCCATCACTTACACCTATGTACATAATCTTGTTAATTCCAATGATATCCCTTCTTTACACCCTATTTATGTTTTCCCAATAGCTATTTTCAATTCTTAAACCTTCACCATTCCTGTAATTAAAATAATCATTTTATCAATTAATATAATATTTTTTAACCGACATTGTGAATTTTTTATTCAGGTTAACCATCGAGAATTATCATAATTACTTATAGATGTAAAGATAACGACAGATAATATTTCTTATGATGATCAAGCATATTTTAACTAGAAAGCAAATAAAAATAAGTATAATTAAGAATATTAATCCACCCGCGAAGAAAATAGTTTTACTACAACAAAGCAATGATTCCCTATGCTATGGAGCTAGGGTTAGTTGTGACATTAGAAAAATATATAAATTAATCCACTTACCAAAGCAACATTCTTAAAGCGACGAAGATCGTGTGCTAATAATTTGCAAATCAATAATTAAATCATATAATAGTGAGTTGTCAACATATTTTACAAAAAGAAGTCCAAGGGTCTTACCGACAGAGTTTTTTTTTAATTTTTTAATTTTTTAATTTTAGTCAGAGTTCAAGTTAAACCTAATGTCGACGCAACAACCATGATCTATCCATTCACACATCTCTCCATCAATGATGACAACTTTAGTCTCCAAAAAGGATTGAGCTTTGAAGTGAGAAATTGGCAAGGTGGTAAGCTTTACTTATATCATACGTTTATAAGAAATACTCGTATGATTTGTTTGTAAGCAATAAGCATAGCATTGTTTTTATTTATTTATTTATTTATTATTATTTAAATTTTAAATTTTCTCATGCCTATTGTTTGTTTTCCTTAGCATCAATTTAATTTATCTTTTCATATTACTGATTTAATGAAGCTAACATTTTATCCCTTTCCCCGCGGTCTAATTTTCATCTAAGAAATCATAGCTAGTAGCTAGTAGCAATAAAGAACACTAACATATTGCAGAAACACAAACACATATTGATTTTTTTATATACGAGAAAACCTCAACTCCAGAAAATATACTTTGTGAATTTAGGTGAGTAAATAAAACATTAAGTATATTCAAACTAGAGATCTACAATGTAAATTATAAGCTCTTTAACATCACGACATGTCCCACGCCGACTATATATATTGATTTTCTTTCTAGCATCTCAGCAGCGTATTCTTACAGCGACGTTACAAGTAAATCTTGGACGTAAAGATCAGAGATATGAACGACACAAATAGTTGTGAAGGTGACGAGAAATCAGAGCCTGGTTCCTATTTCGAACATTCTCGTTGAACCCATGGCCACTGTGTTTTTTGTCGTTGACATGAACCGATGTGAGCCGGTCCCCCACCACTGAGCTGCCCGGGTCCTCTCCTTTTCTCTCTCGTTCGTCGCGGCAGCTACCATCCTTGACTTGCTATTTTCACACTAGCGCACCTGCCATTCTTAATTCCGATTTGCCAAACGAGATCTCTTGATATCTCTTAGGGTTTCGAGCCTGCATATGACTATTCAACGGCTGTAGAAGAGAAAGTTGCATGCATATTTGCTGTCAACTGCAAAAAACAAAACGAAATCTCAGCTGTGAACGTTTTTGGGAAATAAACAGGGCAGAGGATTTGGTCACAGTTGCAAAAATGATCATAGATGAAGGGAAGGGGTGTTTGTCGACGCGTTTCAAATTTTTTTTCAAAAAAACTTGATTTTTTTTTTTAAATTAAAATAATTTTTAATATCATTTGAAATAAAAAAATATTTTTAAAAACAACAACAATTATAATCTTAAACAGACAAGTACTAGATGCCCTCACTTGTATTATTATCGATCGCTTCATGATCAACTGCTGATGCTTTAGCGCATGCAATCATTAAAGCATTATTATATTTACACGTACTGATTTTATTGATGGGCTTCAGCGATATAACGGGTAATCTTCCTTCCACAACCATCAAATTCTCTTCTCATTATTTCTTTTTCGATTCAATTAAACCTTTTGGTGAAAATACTTTAGGTTTGCTAAGCTACATCTATATAAATAAAAAAATTTTATAGAGCAAAGCATTTGAAAATGGAAGAAAAAGAATCGGACCTCGTCCAAAAAGATTTATAGTCTAAAATAGGCGAATAAAAAGCGTAAAATTTACTTAATCAAAAAATAAAAATAAAATAAAAACAAGACCAGGCATGCTATAAAAAAAAATACAAAAAATACTAGACAACACAAAATACAAAAGAAATAAAAAAATATAGACTACTTTATAACATGGCCATAGATATGCTTGTAATATATTTGATATGATTTTGCAAATTATTATATTTTTTCAACTCTTGTCTTAAGAAGAAGTTACGAGTATATTTGATTAGAAATAAATCTTGATTGAAATTTAAAATTTGTTTGAAAATGAAAATTCTAATTTAATCTAAAGGTAAGGCATTAACACATGATTTATAATTTATACTCTATTGTTTCTTCAAATATTTTAATTTCTCTTAAACCCAAACCAAAATAAATAAAAAAACTAAATATGGGCTCAGTACTGCATTATTTTTTGCGACTACATTTTGAAAAAATAAGTTTAACAAAAACTATAAATTAAAACCTTTTCAAACTCAAGTTTTTATTATAAAATAAAACAAATTCCAAAAAAAATCTAAAGGAATCTCCGTCGCGGGTTTCGGGACGGAATCTGCTCCTAATTTGCCATTGAATAACTGAGGGCGTGAGACAGATTGTACGGATGGATATCTGTATCATAGTCCCCGGCCAAGTTGGTGTTTGCAGTCGTCAGGCCCACCTGGCATGATGTCACGTGACAGAAGCAAACCCGTCGTACCCTGCCAGTCACGTGGCGTTTCTAACCTCCAATAGAATCTTAATGACTGAAAGTATCGAAAAGACCAAAACGACCTTGACTGGTGACTGATGGAAGCGCAGAGAAATACACTTTTTAGTTTTTTGGTGTGAGAAGCGACCCTTTTTGGTATTAGGATCGGTGCCCTTGATTTGACGGTTGGGGTTTTTTTTCGTCATCACCTCTACTACACGTGTCGAGACCCCTTTTGCCTGTTATGGTATAATTTGACAAAATGTGTTTGAGCTTTGAATTTTGGATCTTTTTGCTAAAGAGCACGCTCGAATCTGAGCCATTGACTGGACTGCTGAAGAGGTGCATCAATCGAACTCCAACACAGATCTAACGGCTGGGATGCTTCAGAATTTACAGTTTTGACCATTTCAGTTGACACGATTGATTGACCTCTATTAATTAAATTTTGACTCCCTCGCTTTTTATCCGTTTATCAATCACCGCCTATAATATCGATAAAATTGCAATTACAGCCTTCTTTCTAAGGGATTACAATTTGACCACACCATCGAGGTACCAAGCCTAATCGTGAGTAGATTGATCGATAAAATTATATTAAATTACTTTAATATAATGTATATATATATATATACAATCAAGTTATTAAATAGATCGATCAACATCAACTCGAGAGTAAAAATGGAGACGAACACGAAAAGAAATTCCAGGATCCAGCAAAGGTGGGGTTATATGAATCCCAGCAATATCAGAAATAGAATCAATCAACCGATCCCCGGCCTCCATAGATATGATTGCACGGAGATATTCGCAACTCTTAGCGTTTTGATAGTTGGATTGATGATCAAGTGCAGAACAAAATTTCTGGCTCCATCGAAAAACTTTCAAAATTAATTATATATAAACGAAGGTGGAACCTGAAACTTTTTGCAATGGCCACTAATATATATGCTGCGTACAATAGAATCCAAATTGCCTGACTCCATTGTTGCATGCGCGAAGCTTTTTCTGCAGACTAGCTAGGCAAGGCTCCAGCTTCCTAGCTAGTAGTAACTTTGGAATCCAATCTCCCTGCAGCAAGGATCTTATATTATTATTATTTTCGCGTTTTGAATGATACAGAAGGGAGAAAAGTTGAGGACCGCATGAGGAAAGATACAACTATATAAATTATCACGGTCCCTTTCAAAAAGCTTAAGCAAATTGTTCAGGCTGGTGATCATGTCCGCATGGTGATGCTCAGAAAATTAGGCCCCATGCATGCATGCTGGCGAGCTTTCCTTGCCAAGGAATATATTTTTCTGATATTTTGAACGTCTGGACCAGCAGCTAGGTTAGATAGTAGTCTTGCATGGATGGAATATCCTTTTATTTGAATAATGTTCGGTGACATCTTCGTCAATATCTAGCTAGGTCCATGATTCTGCTGCTGCTGCTGCTGCTGGAAGCTGCTTTAGCTTCTTTAGTGGGATACCATCTGCTTCTATATCTATTCGACAGTGATTCTAGAATTGGCCACAGCAAATTTGACGGTACTCATTAGCTAGCTGTGAATTTCATGATTCTATCATTTTCATGGGGTGTTCTTGTGGCAATCATTAATTTGTACACGTTTTGCTGTCTCGAAATGCAATTTTCCTTGCGAGAAGTACATTGGGTGTTGATTTATAAGATGAGTTTAGGTTTCATTCCTAACAACATGATGATTTAATCAATCGCGTTCTTCATCAAGCCATTAGGCCAATTACAATGATTGCTGTATAGAACTTCAAATGGTTGATCACATGCATTTGCTTGCGATCCTCCAAGTTTCTTGCAAAAGGCCTGACATCTCTTCATCTTAATCTGTATTCTTTTTAATAATATAAATTATATTTTGAGTCTCACTTAAAAGTTTAAGTTTTTAGACGATATAGTTTTTTAAGTATCAGAATTTTGTTGACCCAGCAGTCGCAAGTTTGAATCTCACCATCCTCATTCTATTTGATAAAAAACCAAATACAAGATAATGTAGGTCTGTGCAGGTTTAAAGCTCAAAAAACTTTACTTGAGAGAATATATTAACAACTTAACTTTTTAAACTGAGATAATTACTTAATACAAAAGTTTATACAAGCAGATGAAGATGCATGAAAGAATAACTTTGGTGAGTTGAATCTTGGAATATCCTAGATACCTAGATGGATATGATAGCGTGGCTCTTTAACAAGCTTTGGCTACAAATCTAAACGTCTCTTGTTTCTAAGTAGGCAACACGTTATCTTCTTGCCACCAAAAAGCTTGTTGATGGAATTCTATGATCCTGTAAAATCTGTATCCACATGATTTTGCCTATGAAGTTGCCCTATGAGACCATCAATTCGTTTCTACCCCCTCCTTTTCTTTTGTATCTACCGAAAAATATTGGAGGATATGATGGGAATGTAAAGAAGAAACAAACGACCCAAGGAGTCCTGGCGTGAGTGGTGAGGGCTCTCGTCCCTTAAGAGAGGTCAGGGGTTCAATCCCTACTCTTGTATGGAGCTGGCTATTTGGGGAGCACTTTCACCTCTTCGGGGCCCACCCGGTGCGAACGTGGATTAGTCTGGACCAGTGTCTAAGACACCGCGTGATTTATACCAAAAAAAAAAGAAGAAACAAACGAAACCTGAGGCGTAGCTAGCATGGAAATACCTAGCTAGCTGCCCACAGTTTTTGTCAAAAATAAGCAACTTTATGCAGGCCTTCGAAAAAGAAAGATCGCCATCTTAGAGGCAGGCAGCTTGCTCATAATTTCAACCCCCCATTTTTGGCATGTTTGTAGAAATTCTCTGCGTGGTCGTGCCTTGTTTTTTTGTAGCATGCAGAGAGATGAGTAGTGATAGAGAGATTTTGTTCATCGTTTTCTTACCTCGGTCCCCGAGCCTCTTAAAGAAACGATGTGCTGGTAGCTTTGTCTACACAATTCCATTCTTCTCAGTATCTCACCTTCTACCTTCTTCTTTTATTCCGCACGTGTGTCTTTTTGTTGGCTCTCTTTTTGCTGAGTTATTTTTTATTATTATTATTTATCTTGTTTTTTAAAGAATTCTTTATCAAAAAAAATTAAATCAATAGTTTTTTTAAAAAAAAATTATGTGCTGATTTATATATTTTTAAAATATTTTTAATAGAAGAATTACCTCGTGCATCAAATTACTAAAATACACTTCTTTTTATTAATATTGTTATTGGTATCTATGCATTTTCTGCTTTTGTATAGTAAGAAAATAATGAATTGTTTGTCCAAAAAGGTACCGTGCGAAATTAAATGAATTTAAAAAAGTTGTTTTCATGAAATAAAATATTTTGACGATATTTGTATTTTACAATATCTAACACAAAATGCTTGCAATAAAATACACATGATTAATTTGGATTGGAGACCAACAAACATCATTAATCACCTCATATTATATTAAAAAATAATCCTGTATCCAGTATTTTTTTATGCTTTTTAACTACTTTGTTATGCTAATATAAAAAATAAATCTCATTTTTAAATAAAAATAATTTAAAAAATAACCAATAAAACAATATCAGACACAACAATAATTAAATAAAGACACCACGACGCTGCCAGCACTCTCCAGGAGAGGGAGAGGGAGAGACTTGCAGCGATGAATTTGTGCATATGAGAAAAGCTATAAAAAAATGATTTTTTTAAAATAACATATATACATGCACACACTTTCATGAATAGTTATATATCAAAATATTTTTAAAGTTAAAATTTAATAGTTTCTCAATCTCAATAGCTTGTGATATGCTTGTTTTAAATTTTGAAAAATAAAACTGAAATAAATAATAAAACACTACATAGTTTTTTACTCGGTAATAAAAACTATTTTTAAATTAATTTATATAATAATTAAAACTATTTAATATTACCCGTTTTGTTTCGGTGTAGTATTGTGATAATAATATATTTTTTTAAAAAAAATATATCAATACATTAAAACCATTAAAGGTACTAAAGAGATTTAATGTTTTTTTCTGTAAAAAATAATAATTTAAAAAACATAAGCACACAAATTAGAAACGGGACCGTAAATTTCTATTAGCAGTAAGAAGAAGCATAGTTTTGAACCACCCCAACGTGGTCTAAGAACCTTTCAATGAGTTTAAGCCCCGTTTTATACATGAGAAAGATTTGATAAGATTTTAATTTTTTTTTTATTCAAGAAAATCTCATCTTTCCTTAGAAATTTTTTGTGGGATCGAGTTTAGTAAGCAAAACCCCAATTATTACACACATTTACAAGGTTAGCATATCCTGATTCAAATCCATGATTCATGAGATATATCTAAAAATTTTTTTTTGTCACCATATCACACCTATTAAAAGATAAAGAACGTATTTGGTATTGTTTTTGTTTTTATGGTTAAGGTTTTAAGAAAACAGTTTCATTAAAAATACTTTTTTAGCTCACGGTTCAAAATAATTTTTGAAGTGTTTGATTAAAACTGTAGTTGAGTTTGAGGTTAATAAAGAAATAATTTCATGTGTTTGGTTACCAAGCTTTTTCATATTGCTTTTAACTTGTGAAATTAATTTAAAGGGCATAAATATGTACACATACACATACATACATACATACATACATACATACATACATACATACATACATACATACATACATACATACATACATACATACATACATTGTGTTAATAATCATAATTTCATAATGTAATGAATAATTCAAGTAAATTGGACACTTCTTTTTATTCTTCCACCAAATTATTTGCAATGTCATCACGGACAAGATTCATACGTGAAGGCCTCTGCAATCTCTTATTATTTTTGCGCGCTACAATATTTGATAAAAAATCATATGGGATATAATTGGGATTGCGATCATATTCTACAAAAACAATATCATTTTGTGATCTCCTTCTGATATAATTATGTAGTGTCATCGATGCAATAACAATCTCAACTTGCATTTTGTATGGATAGGCTGACATGTTCTGTAAAATTCTCCACCTTTGCTTTCATACTCCAAAAGTACGTTCTATGACATTACGTACTAATGAATGTGCATGATTAAATATTTCTTCTTGTCCACTTGGTTGTTCACGACGTCGAAAATCTTATAAATGATACCTCTCCCTTTTATATGGATCACAAGTTGTTAATAGATATATTTATTAATAGATATATAATAATTTATCTTCTAAATATATTTATTAATAAGAAAAGCACCAATGAGAGCACATTCCTTTATAATAAGAAAAGAAAAGAAAAAAGACTCCACGTGGACGCATTTCTTTGCCTATTTATTTTTCAAAGCAAGAGTCAGATTATAATAATCAAAGCAAAAACACACTCTGAGAAGACCGGCCAGCCATCATCCTCTATTTTATAATAAACACATTTCTTGCTATTTTCTATTTATTTATCTTCCTCTCTGATATTTCCCTTCTCTACAAAAAAAATTCTATTTTCTATAAAAAATTCTTCACTGAATGAAAATGGAATAAATATTTCATGGAGTCGACACGTGGAGTTGTTTTACAGCCCTATCATCCATGTGTCAACATGTTGAGCCGACAGCAGTCGCGGAGTTTCATGAAATCAAATGGGCTCGAGCTGTTGTATACCAAGGTGACCGGCCCATTAGACCCAAAGAGCCTGTCCATAATTGGGTCGTTAGGTGGCATTTCGAAAGCCTTCCAATTGTACTTCCTCCTCGTTTCAGCCAATTATGAATGTACTACGTGTACTACCGGTTATTTATTTATTTATTTAAAACAAATAACAGCAACCATCTTAGATATTTCTATGTCAGTAATGCTCAGTATGTTTCCAAGATATTCTAAAGATCATACCCCAAAAAAAATTCAACTTTCAAAAGTTATGAAAACGACGTTTTAATTTTGTATTATTATTATTATTATTATTATTATTATTATTATTATTATATATTTACATCAATTGGGTGGGTGATTTAATTAATTTAGATCAATCATAAAATAACATTATTTTATTTCTTAACAAAAGATAGAAGTTTTATATTTAATCTAATTTTAATTAAATTAACATTATCCATAATAATCTAGAATAAAATCTAACTGGTAATATATTTCAAATCATAACTGTTGTTTTAACATGGATATCCAGACCAACTTGCACATATCTTAACTAACCCTATAGATCCTGAAATGAATGATTTTTTTAATTATCTCTAATAGCCCTGAAAATTTATAAAATTTGAGTTAATGATTTCTAGAACATAAACCTAGAGCTATACCATTGTATCTGTGAGGATTATCAAATTGATAATGCCAAGCTAAACAAAACAAAACCATGAATCATCACATGATTAGTGAAGATTGAATTTGGTATCGAAATATTGTCAATTTAATTAGTTTCCACACGCTTGAAGCTAAAATTGGTAAATTTTATTGATGTATTTCAATAATTTTTGGTAATCATATTGTATATATTCACATTCCTTTTTCCTATACTTTGTTTTACCAACTTTTTTTCTTAAATAAAGACGACATGTATGCTTTGAAAAATGAAATTGTGTATGTTTTTACAAGGAAAAGCAGCCGTTGCTTCTCTTTGATCACGATCACTTTGACCGCCGGAGCATTGCTCTTTGAAAAACCAACCACCTCCCACCTCCGATGAGCCGATGGCCTTGGAAGGTTCTCCGGCACAATCGTCTCTAACGAATTTTGAGTCCACGGAGGGCACATTCTCTTGTCACTCCACCGTGGCCCCTTCAAGTTTTCTTTTGATTCCACAACCACCTGCATCTCCGTAGCCACGGCGAGATTCTCACCGCTCGCTGAATCACAGCCCACCTCAAGTCCGATTATCATGCATGCCGTGCCCAGCACAAATCGATTCCTCCACTTCTCATCCCTGAACCTACACGAAGTAAAATTGTTCAAATCTAGTGATTTGTGATCAATAAATTGATCCAAGTTTAGAGCAATAGCATAATCCCGAGACAGTAATCGAGGTTTCGACTTACCAGGCAACCTGGGAGTTCTTTGCAGAGGAAGAAGGGAGGGCTGAGCCGGAGCCTGGAGAAGAGAGATTGAGGCAACCGGTGGTTCTAACGGCCATACTCTCTCTTCCGGGTTGAAGGTTCAGATTCTGGTGGCGGGTAGATGGTTAGATATATAGAGAGAGGATCGGGAGCTGACAAAAATGGCTGCTTGTGTTTGGACACGTGGGTTGGACCCTTGAACCAAACCACCATTCATTGCTTGCCGTCTTCCACTATTCCGCCTCCGAGAAGCGTGTAGGGAATGGTTTCTGTGAGATTAGTAGCCCAGGACAAGGCCGTCCTGCTCACCTGTCACACCACCCTCCTCTATTGCTTGCAAAACTTATATTAGAAATCACGGTTGGCCCATTGATTAGTAAATCTGAGTTGGGTTTGGTCCAGATCTGAGTTGGGTTTGGGCCTTTAGGTGGATTAGTTTTGACTCTCCTTTCCATGGGCCTTCAATTTCTTTTCTCGATTGCTGTGTTATATGGGCCTTTAGCCCTCTTGTTACTGGGCTTCTTGCATTTTGACTACGACTCAATCCTCTTGATTAAACTTTAAAGAGATTATTCTCTGTTCAGAAAAAAAAAAAGTACCCACAGTCGCGCTTTCGGCTTGCAGAAGCAAAAATAAATAAAAATATATATATATATATATATATATATATATATATATATATATATATATTAACTTTGCATGAATAATACTATTAAATACAGTTTGACTTTGACCCCACCAGTCATTAAAAATACGATTTGAAAAAATAAAGGGAAATTGAGATTAGTGGGGTGTTTTACACTTCATTTTTAAAGTGTTTTTGAAAAAAAAAAAATTTTTTTATATTTTTAGATTACTTTTATGTGTTTATGTTAAAAATAATTTTAAAAAAAAATATTATTTTGATATATTTTTGAATGCAAAATCACTTTAAGAAACAACTCCAACTATATTCTCGGACAATTTATATATCTATATATAATATCATTTTAGTTTTTTTAAATAATTAAAACCTCGTTAATTTATATAACCTATGGATAATGTAATGTGTAGTAACTTTGCTTTGGTCACAAGATACCTTCATATATATTTTATCTTGGGAATTATAGAAAGGAACCTATTTAGCATATGGTTAGATTGATTTTTCGATCACGTGGGTGATCACAAGCCAGCATTGGTAGATTTTTATTATTAGTTTTATATATTAATCCATTTTATTTGTCAATATTTTGATTTTTTTTCTATCCTCGATTTTTGTCTAAATATTTTGAAGTTTTTAGTTTTTTATTTATTCATCATATTCTATCATTTACTGAAATCCTATCATGTTTTATTTTTTACTTGATCTTTGTGAGAAGTTAAAAATGAATAACAAAATAATAGTATTAGTGTTCGTCGGAATTGCATTACTTTTTGTCTTTTAAATCACTTTTATTTTAAAAATATATATTAAATTGATGTTTTTAATTATATTTTTCATGGTTTGATGTATTGATATAAAAAAATATAATTTTAATGTAGATTTAACTAAAAAATATTTTTAAAAATCACCTTACGAGTATTGGAGCAATTTCAAATATTATTTTTGAAATTGGGAAAACATATTTAGTGAAAATTCAAATAAATAAGAAAAATTGGGAAAACATTGTATTAAAACGAGAGAGTAAATTCCTCCATGTACAGGTAATGTGTGTGTGTACATATATGTAAACTATTTTAAATTGATGCACAAAATAACTTAAAAATATTCATCATCATTAAATAAAATAAATAAATAATATGAATAAATTACCAATAACCAATCCATTTATAGCTCATTAGTGAAATCACTGATCATTATTAATAAAACCCTAAAATAGAAGGTTGGATAAGAAGAAACACAACTTTTTGTTAGATGCTTTAAGCAAATAAGAAAATTTTCAGAATTGTTAAAATCAAATCATGAAAATTCAATTTTTAAAAATCATTCATAAACAGTATTTATCAAAGATAATTCAAAAAATATCTGCAGTAAAAAAAAAAAATTATATAAAAAAATTGACTCGACAAAGAAAACCGCACAACCAAATCTGACTGAAAACGACGTCGTCACCGTCAACCTCTATAGCCAACCAATCATAACTCCGGCCTTTACCAACTGAAGAAAAACTGCACCATCGTTTTAAATGCCTGAATTCTCTCTCTCTGCATAGATCACAGTGCAGCAGTGAATTGCTAAAGTGGCGTCCTTGAAAATCCTAATTTAACCCTAGCCCTAACCAACCTCCAACTGACCTCTTTACTACTTGTATTCTCGAAAAAAGCTCAAATCTTTTACCTCCACCGTTTGATTTCTTCCCGAGTTGACTCAGTGAGTCACTGCTCAATTAACTGAACTCAGTGAATCAAAGTTTTTGGCCCATTTTTTGTTTTTAATTCGGAGGTGGGTTTATTAGGAATGTGAAAAAATGGAAGGAAATAATGGGAGTTCGGGTGAAAGTAACTGTAGACCACCAATACCTCTATCTGCTGCTGCTACTACCACGACGTCGTGTAGACAGTGTTTTAGCATTGATAGTGTGCCTGTCAGTTGTAAAAAGACTCTGGTTCGTCACCAGTCCCTTGTAAGTTTCTAAATTTTAGACCCTTTTGGCATCTGGGTTTTTCGTTTTTTTTAGTTAAAAAAAATCTGGGTTTTGGTTATTGTTTAGGATTTAGTTGTTTAATGAGTTTTGTATGTAAATGGGTTGTGTTTGTTTTTGTTATTTGAGTAATTAAAGTTTGGATTTTGTTTGTATTGGATTGATTTGGTTTGTTTGCATTGATTTTTTTTTATAAAAAAAATAGATTTTGTTGTTCTTCTAGATGCATTATCTAACATACTCGTAACAACCACGGGGAGAATTTTTCGGTACAATTAGCATTATCCGCGTATAGATTATAATATGTAGACGGAATTAAGACGTTAGAGACTATATTAGTGAGGATTGAAATGAGTTGAGCGAGCTATGTTTTAGCTTGTAGCATATTCTTACTCTGTTGTTATCAAATTCTTTTTGTTGGATTATATTTTTTCTCATCACGAACTATTTTCTTTGACTCTTGTAATAGTTTGCATGTACTGGTGATGTACAGTTCTTTTTGTCAAGGTTTTGACCAGATTTTTGTGCAGGTGAAGACAAAGACATTGGATATCCCTGTTAAACCTAACCTTGGTGCAGAAAGTCACGATGCAGATTTTGTTCCGATTGTTCGCTCTGGAGCATGGACGGATATTGGCTTTCGCTCAAGCATGGAAGATGTATACATATGTGCTGACAATTTCATAAGTGATTATGGACTCAAGAATGCTACTGACGGGCCCAATGCCTTTTATGGGGTACTATTTTCCTTCTCTTTGTTCTCCTTATATATACTCATGTGGGATATTCGAGAATGCTACTGGCTGTTCTTTGGCGCAAATGATGTGTGCGGAACTCATGATTTCATTAGAGCATTGTCACCTCACATTCATTTATAAATTTTCTCATATCAAATTTCTTAAAATTTTGCAATTCATAATTTAGCACCATTTCAATCAAGTGTATTGCAGGCTGTTTTCGCTTGATATTCAAGAAACACGATGTTTTTATCTTTTCTTCAATTTTTGTTGTCTCAAAGCATAGTCGAAGCATGTTTTTGTGATTATTGTGGCCATGGTAAAACATTATGTTTTTGTGTGGTTGGTGGCAAGTGCAATACTGATGGTATTGATGTCAGTTATGGTGATGATGAGCAGCGATTCAAGTCGATTACGTGTTTTATGAAATGGTGAACGTATGTGTGGCAGCCACTGTGGTTGGGTAATGGTGGTGGATTATTAAATGCTGGTGCCACTGATTTCAGCCTTTAATGACGGGCTGTATTAGAGGAATGATGTTATAAAAGATGTTTATGACGCTATTGAATATTGCTAGTGGTGATTGTAATGTGTTTGCAATGGAGGTAATGGTATTTTTTTGTAAGGAGGCAGTGTTGTGCTTACTTGATGTGGTGACCTTTTTTCTACCACCGACGTTGCAAGTCATGGTTTTGATGTTATTGTTGGTTTTTCATGTCACAGGGCACATATCCTGTGTTGATAGTAGTTTTATATGTAACATTAGTTTGGTGATTGTAATGTTTGGCAATTTAACAAAGAGTTTTATATTGATGGTTAGGTGTTTGATGGACATGGTGGAAAGCATGCTGCTGACTTTACACGCTACCATATACCAAGATTCATTGATGAGGATGAAGACTTTCCGGTGGAGGTTGAGAGGGTCATTGCTTCTGCATTTCTGCAAACTGACTCTGCATTTGCAAAGGCCTACTCCCTAGATGCAGCCCTTGCTTCTGGAACCACTGCACTGGCAGCTCTTGTTGTTGGGAGGTTAGCATTTATCCATCCACCAACTGTTTTATGTGTCAATGGCTTATTATATAATTTTCTTTCTTGGAGCATCAAATGCTCACTGACCTGGACTGTGATGCTTCTATTAGTTAGATTGTTAAGCAGTGCTTTATTTCACCAATTACCCTATTTTGGAGCTAAGAAGCAAGGTAGTTATGAGCTATCAAAACCATATAAGGCTTTTTAATGAGCCAGAAATAGGGTTCAACCATATTCCATATTCAAGGGCAAGCATCCATCTGGATATTTCTTAGGGAGGTTCTCTTCTAAAAGTTGGTTTTGTGAGGACTGAAAGTTTTTGACTATTTTAGATGCTATTTATTTCTGATGACAGGTTGTTAGTGGTGGCAAATGCTGGAGATTGCCGAGTAGTGTTATGCCGCCGAGGCAATGCCATTGACATGTCTAACGATCACAAACCATCATGCAGCAAAGAAAGGAAGCGCATTGAGGCATCTGGGGGGTATGTATATGATGGTTATCTCAATGGACTACTCAATGTGGCTCGTGCTTTGGGAGACTGGCACATGGAAGGGCTGAAAGTTAGTGACAGTGATGGTGGGCCACTAAGTGCAGAGCCTGAGCTTATGACTAGACAGTTGACTGAGGAAGATGAATTCATCATCATAGGTTCTGACGGGATCTGGGATGTGTTCAGGAGCCAAAACGCGGTCGATTTTGCTAGGCGGAGGCTTCAGGAGCACAACGACCCAGTCATGTGTAGCAAAGATCTAGTTGACGAAGCCTTGAAGAGGAAGAGTGGTGATAATTTAGCTGTTATCGTGGTTTGCTTCCAGTCCGAGCCTCCCTCGTAACTTGATTGCCCCACGCCCAAGGGTTCACAGGAGCATATCCGCCGATGGCTTGAGGGAGTTGCAGAGCTTCTTGGATGACTTGGCAAAATGAGGCAGTGACATGTTCCGTTTTCTCTCTCTTTATTTTTCTAATTTGGAGTCTTAGCTGTAGTTTTAGATTTTGATTTTTACTTGAGTTTCAACTGTAACATATGCGGCGGCAAGCTGATAACTAATCAGCTCCTCTTTTAGAAGTTGTTCTTGTTTTAGCCTTGACTAAGCTCTTTCATGAAGACATTTCGGGTATTAAACTTGTTCATCGATCCTGTACTTAAGTGGTTTGTATTGGGTGTTTGATTTTGGTTCGATCGTTGATTGAACTATTCCTATAAATGCTGAATTGATTTCCCTATAAACGCTCAAGACATGGATTTTAGGCAGGTTTGACATGGATCTTGCACGCACGTAGCATTTTCAACATGAGCAAGATTTATGATCAACAGAACTAATAGAATTTGAGATATGATAAATTGTTGATTGTTTTATACATTTTTCCATGTAAAAAGGAAGAAAACCCCCCTCATCTTCTCTGGAAGTTAAATGCTCTGATGGAGAACGCAAAGGTGATTGCAAATAGCACAGACATCCCAACAACAACAACTGCACAGATTCCAACATAGTCATGCCGAAAGCCGAAATAATTCCTTACGAAATCTTTCACTGTTTCATCACCCTCTAATTTATCCTCGAGGTCTCCATATTGTGAAGCAATCAATCCATAGAGGGTCCAGGAGAACGGGCATGCCCAGAAGTACCATCTCCACCAGATAGGAACCCTCTGTTAGAATCAAGAATTAATCATCTTTAGCCATGCCTGTTCTTGATATTGACAGTAGATATAAAAACACACAGGATAATGGGAAGTTACCGTTCGGGGAATGATGAATCCTGAGAAAAGGTTCCATATTGCGTAGAATGCAGATGAAACTAAACTAGCAATGCCTTGGTTTGGCGTGATGGCAACATTCATCATGCCATAGAAAGTCATGTATAATAGAGTGAAGAACATGAAGAAGATGTACCAGAAGAACTTGATAACTGTCCATTCGAAACCAATCATGGAGTACACTATAACTCCATATATAAGAGCCTGGACTAAAGTGTAGGGAATTTCAATCATAACCTGCATGGAAAAATAAAAATGTTCATGGATCTCGAAACAAGCAAACAGTTGCTGGTAGTCTCATCTAAGTATCCAGCGCTTTGAATTCTGATAGCACATATTCGTATACCATGACTTTTGGCAGATGATTAATGAATTGATGGATGAACCAGTTCCTTCCCACAAACACAAAAGGGTCGAGTAACGAATCCAATTTACCTGTGCAAAGGCATATGGCAATGCAGAATACATCCCTGCTGCTCTTTCTCTGTAAAAGACTGTCCTCTCAATATCAACAACTGGCTGCACTGACATAGCATTCTGCACTCCTATGAAAAGAACAGCGGCATACATAGAGCCCATCGCATTGAATATATCTAGTTTGCTCTTTCTGCAATTCAAGAACATTTCATTTTAGTTGGAGAGCCAGGGAGAAGAGGAGGGGGATTTAGTGCTTATGTGAAGAAAATGTTGGACTTCTCTATACCTTTTGGAGCCCTAACTTCCAAAATATGGTCCCAAACATTAAAGCTATGATTGTTGTGAATAACAGTCTCACTGCATTATATGATGGGTTTCGCCAATATGACAAATGCTGCTTCCATAGGCAAGCCATGAACTGGGTGAAGGACTGTGAATATCGAGTGGGGAAGTATAGATCTTTTGAACCAGGTGGTGGATCACTTAGTTCTTTGATAAAGGCTTTGTTTTTCCTGAATAATTCACTGAAAATTGTCAATAGCCTTGCAACGTAATGTGCATTAGAAAATGATGTAGTTCTAGTGAAGATTTACTTAGATTCTTTAAATAATTTTCCAATCATAGCTGTTTTCAGCTCGAAATATGAGCACAAAATCCGCAAAATTCCCTCTTTTTTTTCCTCACCCCTTCTTATTTTGTTAAAAAGAAAAATGAAATGTGAGGTGGTCAGACCTGTATAGCTCTGAGTTCTTGTAGATATCGGTGAAGTTATCCGTGAGAAGTGCTTCTTGTGCTGCTGAAGTAACCTCCAACATCCATGTTGCAGGATTGTAACCATCCTTGATCTTTGGAACTCCCTCTATTTCCTTCAAAAGGCTCAAGTCCTCAATATTAGGAGTTTAGAAATAAGGAATGTAAGATTCAACTATCTTCTCTACCAAGCAAATGATTTGCTAACCTCAAAATACTTGATTAGATGGCAAGCATGGCGGCCTACTGGACCCACATAAATTTCCTCACCTCCCCTTTTCAGCAAAAATAGCTAGAAGGTGACAGTATCAGATTAGAACCTTTATGAAGATATAGAAACAGAAACCGAGCAGAAACAGTTTTATAGCTCATTAGCAAGAAAAATATGCCTCACCTCGTCAAAAGCATCAAATATGTCTATGCTTGGCTGGTGTATTGTGCACACTACAGTTCTTCCAGTATCCACTGTGTTCCTCACTGCTCTCATAACTATGGCTGCAGCCCTGGCATCAAGGCCAGAGGTTGGCTCATCCATGAAAATTATGGATGGATTAGCAACAAGTTCAACTGCAATTGTCAACCTCTTGCGCTGCTCGGTGGAGAGACCATCCACACCAGGCAATCCAACAAGTGCTTCTCTTAAAGGGTTCAATTCCACAAGTTCCATGACCTCCTCAATGAACATCTGCAACACATTGATTGAATTTACTGTCAATAACCTGATGGCTGAACAAAAAATTAAAGTTATAATCCCGTGTCTTCTATCTAGAATTTAGCTCTTTCTATTCACTACAGTGTGCATCCTTGAAGTTGGATGCTTTTACTTTCACCCCTCATCGTTTTCCAACAAAAAAAGAAGAAAGAAAAGGAAAGAAATGTACCTTTCTTGTTTCCGAATCAACATCAGGGGAAAGTCGAAGCCATGCAGAATAAACCAAGGATTCATAGACAGTAACATGAGGGGAGTGAATGTCAGTTTGCTCACAGTATCCTGAAATGCGAGCAAATGTTTTTTGGTTCTTTGGATATCCTGATATATTTATTCTTCCATCAATATAACCACCAGTTTTTCTTCCTGACAATACATCCATTAAAGTGGTCTTGCCGGCACCACTAACTCCCATTAAAGCTGTTAGGACTCCTGGCCTGAAAGCACCATTCGACACCCTTCAAAAGGTCCAGACGATCCTCAGGAATACCTTGAGCCTTCATTTCCTGCAAGTGTTGTGCAAGAGTCAGGATGCACACCTCGGTCCAGCATTACTATGGAATGTTTGTGAAAAGCAAGATATCAGAGCATATATTTTTGAAATTTAGAGACTTCCAACAGATTCAGAAACTCCTCATGCAATAACATTGGGAGAATTACCAAGAGAATGTTTTCATCCATATTGTCTGCAACTCCTGAAAGTTAAGCATCTTAATTGTTCTTTAAGCTTGCTAATATTAACATTGTTGCTTCATAATCAAAGCCTTAAGGTACCTGCGGCATGTCTACCGAATATCTTATATCTTCAAAAGTGATTGAAAGGGGTTGAAAAGGGAGAACCATCCCTCGCTTATTTTGATTGGCATCACCAAGGCTAGGTATTCTTAAAGATGATGCCTCAGCTAAGGAATTTCTTTTTCTGTCTTTCCCTCTTTCTGCAATGTTACGAGGAAGATGAACTTATAGCTTGCATCATACAAGATACAAAAGCAATATGCAGGAGAGTCTTGTGACTTACCTGAAGAGCTCTTTCCTGTTGTTGACAGATCAATAACATTCCCAGTTCTGTTGGCATCTCTTTCAGAAAAGGCCTCTTCTGATAATATTGCCCGAGGCTTCCCAAATGCTGCAATCAATTCAATCATCAGAACCGCATGCTCAACTTTCAAAACTGGACATGTAAAATGCAGATACTCACGGTTGAGATATTTTAGAGCCATGGTGAAAAGGAGGTTGAATAGCAAGATATATCCTATCAAAGCTCCTACTCCGATCCAATACCAACATGCTTCTGGAAAAAATCCACGAGACTTTAATAAAGTAACTCCTAATGACTCTGTTGAATTAGGAGGAATCTGCGGCGCACAAGGATATTTCCATGTTATTAGTATTAGCCGAAGCATTTTCTCTGAGTCTTCAATATATACTCTTGTTGGAGTTCAAGAACATGAATCTTACATGTCTCCAGCTATTCCCAAGAAATTCATTGACAGACACGGCATTCTGCACATACATCAACGGCGAGACCCAGTACCCCCATATCCACCAGGGCTTCACATTATCTAATACAAAAGAAAACAGGGTTCATCATCAGAATTCAATCTCATCACACTTGACAAAATAAATGAGAGTAAATGTATCCAAGTCACCTCTTGACAAGATGAATCCTCCCAGAACTAGTACAGCAAGCACTGCAAATGAACCAAATGTGCTGGCCACAATTAAGTTCCTTCCTAGTGCTCCCATCATTCGGAAGAGCCCAGATGACATCTGGCTAGCCAATACTAATATCAAGTACTGCTTGAAAAAGCTGCCACGAAAAGCTTTCATCAAATTCTGGAACCTGAAGTCCAAAGGACTTGAAATAAATTCATTGACAAGTTCAATTTTCCCACCTTCCAATGTTTGGATCAAAGCCTATACCATAATATGTCACGGTGGTCCATATGGCAAATTTCTACAAAGGTGATTGGGATCTTGAGAATCCATGTAGGTATGGCATATGCCCATGAAGGATAGAAGAGAAGGTCTCTTTGCTTGTAAAAAACAGGAAGCTTCATGATGGTCATGGCAAGCTCTGAAAAGCCATTGAACATAATGATAATGATAGCAAAGAAAAGAGCACCGAGATAAATCCCCCCATCCGTTGTTGTGTTGCGGTGCATCTCCGTTCTTAGAAAAGTTGTCATTGTTATGGAAGCTAAAAGAATAAGCTGAAAATGAAGGAAGAACAACTTATTATTGTCACAACAGTGAAGATCTTAAAGTTTATTCTAGTTTTTGAATACATGCAGATCCTTGAGAACACAGAATATGGATATAATTTCAGAGAACAAGAAGAATGCTCACTTGTGTGAATTTGAAAATGTAGAAAAATGAGTTCCTTTTCATGAGCAAAAATTCTCTTGAAATGCAAGCCTTCAAGAGTTCCTTCTTGTTGACACCATACTTCTCAGTTGATAGAGCAGAAGGGTGGCTTTTGGATTTTTCAAATGGTACAGCAAGTTCATCACCTAGTTTTCGACCAATATGAAATGATTGGAATGCTTCTGAAAACTCCTTGGCTGAAACAAAGCTATAAGGTTGATCTCTACGTGCCCAGTACTGCTCTTGATCTTTCCTTGATGTCAACTGTTCCATTTCACCAGAAAAGGTTGATGAACAAGTTCAAATCTGCTCAAAGAACGGTAAGGGAAACATAGTAATTGAAGTTATAGCTAGAATTACTTCTTGTAAGAAGTCAGCAACTCCTTTCCTCTCTGGACATTTAAAACCCAATGATTCAAAGAATTCAAGAACATTTTCGCGTGGACCTTGGTACACAATTAGTCCATCTGACAGAAGAATCACGTCATCGAAAAGATCATAGGTTTCTGGTGCTGGTTGAAGCAGAGAGATGAGAGTAGTTCCATTGAGAATGTGTGTTGTTTGCCTAAGTGAGTTCAACATTTGGAATGTTGTTGAACTGTCCAAACCAGTTGATATCTCATCCATGAAAAGTGCTCTCGCCGGACCAACTAACATCTCACCTGCATCACATAGACCAGAAGATGCTCAGGTCTGGCTGATGCTCATAAAGACTGTCGCCAACAATACCGAAATATTGCCTGTTGTTTTACCTGTAGTGACTCGCTTCTTTTGTCCACCGGAGATGCCTCGTATCATTTGATTGCCCACCATGGTATCAGCACATATATCAAGTCCTGTAATCTATGAAGTTGTAAAAGGAGAAAGATTAGTTATATCCATATTTGTAATCCGACAACTCACTGGCCTAATTAGATTTGCAGCAGGTACCTTGAGGATATAATATGTTGTCACACTAGTCTCTTGCCCTTCTAGTGCTGCTGCCTGCAGAATCCAAATATTCAGGGCATATTTTAATGAGGGAAACACTTTTCACCCTATGATTATGGCTTCAATTCTATTGCCATCCTTCCTCACCTTCATGTAAATGTCAATGTCAGGATCTGGTTTTATATTTGCTTCTTTCTCCCTTCTTGATAGTTCAGCTAACATCTCTGCACAGTTTCAGAATCCCTCAGCAGATTAATTTCAAATCCTTTATTAAGCAGACAACTGATGTGTTGAAACAATGGTGTATCACTGACCGCAGCGTGGACCGACACCTTGGCATCTTGCAGAGAAAGACAATGTTTCTCTCACAGTCATTTCTCCTAAATGAAGATCAAATTGACTGATGTAAGCCGATGTCCTCTGTGGTACAAACTCTTCCATCCCATGTCCGTTGTAAGTTACACTTCCTGAACACTGAAATTTCACAAATATCAAGGTGAGATCATGTAATAATTTCTTGAAAACAAATACCAAAATCCCTATCTCCTTACTTTCAAATCTTTACCAAGTTTCCCAGCCAAAGCCAATAGTAAAGTGGTCTTGCCTGAGCTTGGAGGGCCTAAAAGCAGTGTCATTCTGCAAAATTTGAATGAACTAACGTGAGGAACCAACCATTTTGCAGAACTTTCTGCATAAAAACACTGGTAACTTAATGTCTTACTGACCTCCGAGGCTTGATGATTCCACTAACATCACGAAGAATGGGAAATGGTTTCTTTCTACTTGGAAGTAAGTGGAGAGAACTCAAGAACCCCTATGAAGAGAGGAAGAATACAGAGCAATCAGTGAGTTCAACTCACGGATAATAATTTTTCGTTAAGTAAAACAGATAAGCAAGATGGTATGATTTCTGTAACTTTTGTACCTCTAACATGTTAGCAGGGAAGTTGAATATTGTAGGCAATGCTCTACCTCCTACATAAGTTGCTGCTTCAACATTCAAATGTTCGAACCTGACTTCAATCGTTGGCATTTCCAGTTCAACTCTGAAGAAAAAGGCCAAATTGATCAAGAAAAGAAAGAAAATCTTCAGAAACTGAGATGAAATTGAAGTTTGAAGAACCAATACCTGTCAATCCTTTCTTTGAGCTTCAGCAAGAACCTCTCGTTATCTTCTTCAGCAATCTTAACAAGTCTCTCTAACAAATTCCTCTTCTCTATTAAACCAAGGTTCATAATATCAATCTCTCTTGCCTTACCTCCTTCTTCAGCTAAAATACCTCTTGTCAAGCGTAAATAAGTAGGGAGTTTTTCTACAGCAGCCCATTTTAGAGCTTCTTCATCATCTTCATCACAGGAAGACCTTGAAAAAACGTCATGCATACTATTCCTCCATATATTAGAAGAAGTGCTTAAACGTGCACTACTTACTCTGTATGTATCACCAGCACCATCCATTTTTCTAGTTTCTCTATCAAAATGTTGCTACTATCATTCAAACATGAAGAAGCAAGAACAACTTTTGAAGTTTTCTTCGAGTTTCATGAAAGAAAAACCTAGACACGCGTGAACTTTGTAATCGAAGGACTTTTGTCAGTTGGTTTGAATATGGTATTGGTACTTTTGTCTGTAAAGACAACAATGTGATTTTCTTCTCTGCCCTTTCAATTGAAGAATTGTTGGGGCTTGTAATCTTTTGAGAGGCTTGGTGTCAAGAACTGGTAGATACATATATACATATGTACATATAGACACACACACACACACACACATAGAGAGAGAGAGAGAGAGAGAGAGAGAGAGCATTGTATTGACTGCAAAATATACAAATTAACTGGAATGGGTATATGATGTGATGATGACTTATTTCATAATTAAAATCAAAGTACTGTTGACTGCCTCTAGACGGTTGGTACTTCAAAGTTTTAGATTAAATTAATCATTATTGTGTGGGGGTTGTATCCATCTACAAATAGTTTCATAAAAAGTCTAATAAATTTAAAATTTATTGATTGTAAATCGAAGATAGGACAAATTTGGTATATCTTTGCTGCTAGCTCAGCTCCCAGTCTCATAAAATGGAATCTTATATGAAGATAAATTCAAATGTCTATGAGATGACAAAAGTCTTTTGAACTGTATAACAATTTTCGAGTTTGAGTATATATATATATATATATATATATATATATATATATATATATATATATATATATATATATATATATATATATATATTTAATAAAAATCTAATATAATTAGAATTTTATTTGTTTATCTAAACTCACAACACACGCTTTCAAGAAATGAAGTTTCTCACGTCAAATAAAAATAGCTATTAATTTCAGTTTTTCCTACTTAGTACATGAAAATCATAGTTATAATATATAATATAAAAAAATCCACTTATGGGTTGCGGGTCAACTCAATTATTTATTATTAAGACAATATTATTTTATATATGAAAAAAAAATTAATATAGTTTTGAGTCACAAATCATCAAGTTAATTTTCCTGAGCCATTTTATATTTTATAACTATGATTTAAACTTGTAATTTTAGCAAGTCTCGCAATGCTAAATTAAATTAAATTAAATTAAATTATGAACTTAATAGAGGCTGTATATCCTCTTGTTTGCTAGTCGACATTCCACTTCCATGGCATAAAGGATGTTAAATTGGTTTTGTATAGGGGTTAGGTATCCTTACCTAATGAGAAAAGGTCATTTCCTCTATTTATTTATTTTTTTTTCATGATGCAGCATGATAGGATATAGAATAACTGGCCTCTCGTACTTGTATACAAGCTTGAGTTTTTCTAGTGATGGGTATCTTTTTTTTTAATATTAATATTTCGTCTCTTCTAACTCTTCTAACCACAACAACAATTTATTAATTTGAAAATAATTCTTGGTCGTAGCATATTCAATGAAAAAAGTAGTGCTGATTCCATCATGCTAACAGCCTCTTTTTTTTTGTAAATTTTAGTCCCATGAAATTAAACCCTAGAATTAATTTTATTGTTTAATTAATTAATTTACTGATGTCGAGTTAGAAAATTATATTAAATATTTTGATATATTTTTAAATTAAAAATATATTTAAAAAACATCAAGTACTCCATATCAATACAATATAAATAATCATTTATAATTTCCTTCCATTATTCTGACTGGTTCACCAGTAGAGTGGATATAATTTATTTAGTGACTGTTCAGAGTATATAATAATTATAATTTATTTAAAAGAATGTCAACCTCAATTTTTATGGGCACGTGTCGCTTTCAAAATAAGATTTATATGGTTACCAAACACTACAGTACAAACACTAGAAGTAATGTTTGAGTGTTTGGTATGGGTTATTTTTTAAAAAGAATTGTTTAAAGATTTATTAAAATAAAAATATTCTTTATTTTTTTAAAAATATTTTTAATATTAATACATATAAATAATATAAAAATACTAAAAAATAAATTTGAGGCAAAAAATATATTTTATTTCATTTTATTTTAAAAAATCACTTTTAAAATACACACATAAATAGACATTAATGATTGGTTGACATTCTTTTATTTATTTTCTCTTTTGTTTCATTGAATAGGTTACGCAAATACTTTTGTTTTTTTATTGGTAATAACAACATTAATTATTACTTGACAAGTGAGATTAATAAAGCATTGGTTTGAGGTGGTAAATGTTATTTTTAAAGTATTTTTTTTACCGGAAGTATATAAAAATAATATTTTTTAATTTATTTTTAATATTAATATATTCTCAAAACACCAGAAACTCTTTGAACATTGAACACCAGAAACAGGAACAAAATGTGTCAGGAGGAACCTCAACAGTTGAGGGGCATCAATTTGCAGAGGAAATTCATATGAATACTACACAACAAAAGTAATTTGATTCATTTCTTAATTTCTTTAATTAATTCCTGGCAAGAATTTTATTTATTTTCTGCTTAATTAATTATTAGCTAGAATATTACATTATCTTACTAATTATCAGCTAATTTGGTACTTCATTATCCAAAAATAAATAAATTACGAAGCTACAATTAAATCTAGTAATGTGCTTTAATCATTACTTTTGAGGAATTGAAAAAATAAGATGGACGGTAGTCTCTTTTTCCTTCCCCAAATAAAAAGACTGGGCCAAAAAAAAAAACGAATTGGCAAAGAGGCTAGATTATTAAGGGATTCAATAATATAGTGGTGTGATGTATAAATATTTGAAATTATAAGGATTAACTGTTTAGTTTTGTTAAGTTATAGCGACTAAATTGTAATTTACTCAATACTCTATCCGTGGAGGTCGTTTTATGCTTCTGTGACTGGGTCCATGAGCCTGATTTTTTAGCCTTCTTTCTTCTTAAAATTTCTATTGGGCCTGTTGGGTTGCTGGTTTAAAATGGATAAATATTACTAAATATAATATATTATAATAATAAACGATATTCTTGGCACTTATGATTTTCACCTTTCCATTTATATTTCTGTGGGTTTAATTTTTCCAATAATCATTTTTTAATTTTAAAAAAAGTTTAAACACAGCCCCTTGATCATCGAATAACTAATAAAAACGTCTGTCTATTCTTTCATTTATTTTACTTCCATATATTTCTTCTCTTAAAATCATGCATATGATTATAATTTATTAGTATTTTCTATAAAATAAAACAAAATAATTGAAGGATTGAATGAGAAGTTGTTCTATCTTCAGCCACTAAAATCCAAATCTTAAACATAATTATGAAATAATGTTTCCATGAATCCTACATATACTCTACTAACAAATACCTAAAATACTTTTATAAATAAAAACATTTAACAAATACATTCATAATAATGTAACTAGAGTTATTTTTTCTCTATTTTTTTATTTCATCTTTCGGGTTAATTAAAAATCAACTCTATGCATCTTTTTTTAATTACATTATATGGAATTATTTTAATCTTTTGACCCGAATTTGATAAGTTAACTTGATTTGACTAATTTTTTTTATCCTTCAAAACTAAGTTGACTATAATTGAGATTTATATTTTTTTTATTTTCCTTTAAAAAAAACTGATTATAAATAAAAAGCATATGAGAACTATTTGTGTCACTAAATGTAAAAAACAAAGTGTTAACAAGTTTATTCAGTTCATCTAGCTGCGGGTTGAATAATTGTTTCTGCAACACAAAATAATAGTGTTTAAATATTATTAACATGTATTTTTATATACAGTAAAAATACAATCATGAATCAAAAAATCAATATTTATATATAATATCACATGCATTAATTAAAATATATAAGATCTAAAATCAATTTTTAACATAGCCAAAAATAATAAAATAATGTTGCGATTACAACAATAATACACCATTTTCTTAGTATGTGTAGAAGAAGTCTAAAAAATAATTTAACATAGCTGAAAAATATAACAATGTTACAATTACTACATTGAGGTATCATTTTTTTAGTATGTGTAGAATAAAGTTTCAAAAGCAAAAAGTGTAGAGAAAAAACATTAAAAAACAAAATATTAAAGAATAAAAAAATAAACAAAAGAAATGCTATAAATAGGCCAAGTGTAAGGAATAAAAAAACAATTGAAAAAAAAGAGAGAAAACTAAAAAAACATTTAAATTTTGATTTTGACATGCAAGTTGTATTTCATAAAAAAAAAACAAATATTAAGTTTGAAGGCTGCTCATACATGTTGTTTCACATGAAATTAAAAGTGTCAATTAAAAAGCCCATGCAACTATCTAACTACATAAATTGATATATATATTTATGCAAATACAAAAGGTTATCAACAAAAACTAAGAAATTAATTTTCAAGATACGATATTTATTTGATTATATTCAACAAAAAAATTTATTTTAAAAAATACAAGATAAATCCACTCTAAAAAACTTATGGCTTAAACGATAAGTACAGAAAAAAATAATTGAATAAACTTAAACCGTGAAAAAATATTATGAAAGGCCAAACACATAAAAAATATATAAGAAATGGACACATGCTAATATGATGATGATAACATATTTATAAATGCTTCTAGAAAGATCAAAGTCGACTTAGACTAATATCTTAGATCTATGACTCGAGTTATGAGATCGAGGTAATCATATTAAACACAAATCTAAAACAACAAAGAATACAGATTTTTAACCAAACAAATACTGAGAGATGGGATTAAGGACAAAAAAGGTCAATAGAAAAACATAAAAAACATAGAAATTAAAATAATTATGATTAAATTCAACGTAAAAACCACTTGAAATTAAATGCCAAGGAAAAATTTAAATGAAATTAAATGTTCAAGGATGGAATTGAAAAGAAAAACAAATCAATCAAGAAAATGGTTAGAAAAATAACAATTACAAGAACTGAAACCAAGCATGACTTAAAAACTCAATAAAAAAAATGCTCAAGGATGAAAATGAAAGAAACAAATCAATTAAGAAAATGATTGAAAAGGATAAGGACTAAATTTAATTAAAAAACTGATAAAATCAAACAACCAACGGTGGAATCAAAAATAAAATCCAATTAGAAATAATCAATGTAAATAAAACAATTGCAATTAAGAAAATAATGATTGAATCAATTGTTTTTTGAAGGGATGATATAATTTTTTGCATCACCAACATGCAATTGGAGGAAGAAAGAAAATGTCAATTGGCATCAAACCGAACTTCACTACTTTACACCCAGGGATAAAGAGGCCACTTAAACACATTAAATAATATGACAAAACTTGATTTTAACCACCCAAGTCAGATATATATGTCGCTAGAAGGTGACATAGTAACTGACACGTGCCAAGCACTTAACGATATTTTTTTTTATGTGTACAAAATTAAAAATACTCTTTTATAAAATTACAACCAAGCCCTTGAAACCAAGGTTAAGAAAATTAAATGGCAAAGATAATGGAGCGATTCAACTCTCCGTATAATAATAATAATAAAAAATACCCCTAGGATTAATAACAATAAAAAAACCATTAGAAAACGACAATTAAATCTTAAAGCCAAGGCTATAGAATTCACATAGTAAAGGTACATAAATTATTATTAATAATGATAACATAAAAAACCACACTCATACTGAATTGTTTATGACAAAATTATTATTTATGAAGTAAGACTTTAAAAATAAAAAATAAAGAATAAAATCGTAATTTTATTGTATTCCAATACATATTTCACTGTGAATGGGCTAAAAAAACTTAACAATATAGTATTTTACTAAATAATTTAAAAAATAAAAAAATTGAAAGCAATCGATTTTTTTCCCCTATCATCTAAAAATATGACTTGTTATACTATATTATCTTTCCTCGATCATTTAAAAATCAGGGACCATCTCGGAAGTTTTTGAAACCGCAATAATGATTATACTGTAAAACGTAAAAATACAGGAATGAAAATGTAATTTACCCAAATTATAAGTAGCATACTCGATCCCCACACAGATAAAAACCAATCCGATCGGAGACGAAACAAACCCCGCAAATTATCAGATCACGAAAATGTCAAGCTCATGGTCGCATGCACTCGTCAGGATCTCTCCTTACACTTACTCCGCTGTCGGAATCGCCATCGCCATCGGTGTCTCCGTCCTCGGCGCCGCCTGGTACCACCGCGACCTGTTAATTTTGGTGTGCTGAACCTGATGTTTGATTAATTATTTATTATGGTGTTTTGACAGGGGGATTTATATAACTGGGAGTAGTTTAATTGGTGCTGCAATTAAAGCTCCTCGCATTACTTCTAAGAATCTCATCAGGTGATTATTATAAATTACTATAAACCCTATTTTTTTTTAATTTCAATTTGATTTGTGTGTAAAATTCTGGAATTTTGATTTTTTCTCTCTAATATAATTGTTGGTTTTTATGGGTTTAATTTTAATCTGATTTTTTGTGGGTTTTTTGGTTGACGATGATTGATTGATTGATATTAGGATCTGTTTGGGCTACAAACTTTTTCTTTGGCATCCAATGTTGTTTGCATTGGTAATGGGATATAAGAAGTGAATCAAAATTGATGAGTATAGTCTGCATTTCTTTAGTGAGAAATTTTAAATGCACTAAGACGCTCGTGGTTGGAGGTGAAATTTTTGCTTTGGGACGGAGGAGATGGTGTGGATCTGTGCTATGTATTACTTGTATGTGCATTCCGTGGTGCTTTGGTGGAGCTGAATGCTTTTGTGGTGGTTTGCAGAATCTTGGACTAATGAATTGGTCATCGGAATCATCATAATTTTAACTAGTTAGAGAAGGGGTTTACAAAAATGTTTTTGCGAGTGGGGACCTTGGAAGGTTATGCTGGGAAAACAACGTTACTGTCTTGCACAAAAAATGGCTTGAGGTGTATATTTATAGGTGGTTGTGTGCAATTTGTATTTAGTTTCTTGTGAGTTTATACTTGGTAGCTAGAGCATCTTCATTCTCGTGACAATTCCTGAGAACCCAGCTGATGATTTTTTCACATTGAATTAGAAGGGTTAAGGAGAGTGTCTCGTTTAGCACTGAAATGAATGTATTGCTGTTTAGCCAGATTCTAAATGTTATTAGTTCAATTCTTTTCCTCTGTCTTCTCAATCCCCTTTCAAAGTGTGTCTCTACATGCAATGTTCTTCCATTTCATGAATGAAACAGCTCTTTAGTGAGAAGGATGCTACATAACTGGATTATAGTTGCTCATTATAATTTCAAGTTCTATCAAGTTTTGAGTTTCATGCAATTATGCAGGATGTCGTGATTGCAAAATGTGCATTTATTTTGCTTGTGAAGTTATGTTACATGATAGTTAAATTTATGAAATTTAAATGATGCCTTCAAACAGTGACTTGCTCAACTGCTTTTGTTTCTCAGTGTAATTTTTTGTGAGGCTGTTGCTATCTATGGCGTTATTGTAGCAATTATTCTTCAAACAAAGTTAGATAATGTTCCAGCATCAAAGATTTATGACCCCGAGTCTCTTAGAGCTGGATATGCAATTTTTGCCTCTGGGATTATTGTGGGCTTTGCAAACCTTTTCTGCGGGTTAGTATCTTCATCTGTTTTACCTATATCTTCAACTGAAATATATGCTATGCTTTATGAAGTGTATAACACAAAAAATTCACAAACAGATGGCAAGCATATGATTAAAACTTGGACCATTTTAATTATGTGAGCATTAGTGTTGTCATGATTCACAAATCTATAATTCCCATTAATGATATGAGCTTTTCTTTTTCTGTTTTGATGGAACAGATTGTGCGTGGGCATAATTGGAAGCAGTTGTGCTCTCTCTGATGCCCAAAACTCATCTCTTTTTGTGAAGATTCTTGTGATTGAGATATTTGGCAGTGCATTGGGGTTGTTTGGAGTGATTGTTGGAATTATTATGTCAGCTCAAGCAACCTGGCCTGCATGATCAGTATAATCTGTTTTTCTTCCCGGAATTCACAAAATCAGTTATGATGGAACCCAATACATGCCGTGTATCGAAAATGAACTTTGTATTTTACCTATTCAATTGTAGCAAGCTTGTAAAGACTTGAGTGGAAATGTAACGCTGTCTCTTCTAGTCATAAGTTTTGTCCATTTAAAAATAAACTTTGGTGTTAAAAAAAAATAAACTTTGGTGGAAGGCTCAAAGCATCATTGCCAATGGCATGATGGTGTTCAATATTCTTGGTGTTTGATGTACACTGTTTTTTATTAGGTTTTGCGTGATATGAGTTGTTTTGAGTCGTGGATGCCACTCAGTTGTGCAATTTGCCCGTGTGAAGTTAAGATGGATTCTATTTTTTCTAATTGAGCAGCATAAAAATGATACAAGTCATCACTCTTTTCTCTCTGTTTTTTAAGCACAAACACAATTTCTTGTCTATTAAGTGAATTATCATTTCAATATGGATCACTCTTATGTTTTTTCTCCTTGAACCATCTCGCATGCTACTAATGACATTGAGATTCGCTTTAGCCCAAGTAGTTTTTCAAAATATTAAGGGTTCTTTTCGCCACCAGCTTGGCTTAGAAGAATAGTTATTCAACTTAATCTGGGGTTAAATTGGCTAGGTGGGTTGACTCATGATTCAACTAGTCTATACAAGCTTTTTTTTTTTAATCGTTCTTTGGAAAAACCCTCTGAAACCATCACTTCATGTTTGCCTGGCCAGGTCAAGTTTTATAACAGTGCTTGTAAAAAATTTAAAAAAGCTCGTGATTGTATGCTGATAATGTAATTTACCTTACTCTGGTTAGAAAGAGTGGTTGCTGTGCCATGAGGTTAATTGCAGAGCACCCTCTTCTTGTGAATTGTTACTGCTGAAGACACCCAGAGTGTTCATCTGATCAAATATAACTTTGCTATATTCTATTGAAACACAATCCTTGTTTGTTTATCATCGATATATGAATCTATACACGCAGTTCCCGAAGAAATGAAAAGAGAAATAAAGAGGTCATGAGAACCCAAGAGTTTTCTGCCAGCAGATGATGGAGTTCGTCTGATCATGAGGAGCACAACATCAATCAGCTGACAAAGGAGCACTGGCGGAGAAAGGCATGTGTTTCTGTTGAAGCTCTTCACTTTCCTCTGCGCTTGCTGTCATCGGATCAAAAAGTCTATGACCGGGAAGAGCTAAGCCTCGGTTCCTTCGATCTACAGGCCGAGGATGTAAGACTTTCTTGGACGTGACCAGTAACCGGTAACCGGATGCACTGATATTCTTTCAGAGCTGAAGCTCTGTCCATCTTCAGATGAATTGTGCAGTAGAATCATGCGATCATGAAAGTAGAAAGTGAAGATCTCAGAAATGGGATTAGTAGGAAATCACCTCTGTGTCAGGCTCAGGTTGATGGACATGCCCTTTCCAATTAAACCTTTCACCGATTAGTCTTTTAAAAATATTTTAAAATATTTTTGAAAATATTTTTTTTTTATTTCGGATGCGGCAATTAAGGCTATGGTTGTCATTGTCTTTTAAAAATATTTTTTTTTAATTTTTAGATTATTTTAATATACTAATATTAAAAATATTTTTTAAAAACTAAAAAATATTTTTTTGATATATTTTTTAATAAAAAATATTTTAAAAAATAACCTTAACTATAGTACCAACTATTCGGTAAATATTAGAATTTTAGTGGTTGAGAAAAAAATGTAAAAAAAAGTCTTTTTTTTTAAATAGATTTAGAAACACGATATCAATAGATAAAAAAAAAGCCCTATACTTAATGTGTGTTTTAGTTGTTTTTTAAATTATTTTTTATTTATAAATATATTAAAATAATATATATATATATATATATATATTATTTTATTCTTTGATATTAATATATTAAAATAGTCCAAAAATATAAACAATTTGAAATAAAAAATAATAGCTTATAACCCCACCCCCCACCCGGTTAGTGGGTGTTAGTGGCAGAACAAAGCCCACTGGATCTTCAAAATTCTCTTACTAGCCGAACAGAAACTTCAGAGAATCAACTAGAAAACCACAGCTTGTGAAAAAGAGAGACGAAACCCCAATTCACAAGCAGCCTTTTATACCCCATATTTCAAATCTTTGTGTGTCCTGTGGGGTTTGATAGAAATCTATAATGGGGGTTGGGCGTGAGGTATCAATATCCCTAGATGGTGTAAGGGACAAGAACGTGATGCAGCTTAAGAAGCTAAACACTGCTCTCTTCCCCGTTCGTTATAATGACAAATATTACGCTGATGCCCTTTCTTCTGGGGACTTCACCAGGCTAGGTTTGTAATTGTTTTCCCCACTCTCTTTCTCTCCTTCTATATATATGTGCGTGTCTCTCTGTTTATTAATTCTGTTTTTTTTTTTTGGGTGTGTGTGTGTGTGTGTGGAGATTTGGTATTCTTATTTATTTGGCGAAATGGGTTATTGGGTTTTGTGTGTTTTGGTTTTTCTTTATTGGGTTTGTTGTTATGTTCTTCGTTTTGGATTTTCTTGTTGAGTTTTTGGGTTTTCTGGGATTTTTGCAGTTTGTAAAAGTGATTTTGTCTCTTTTAAGCGTTGGATTTAAGAGTACAAAGTGCTGGTTCTTTGAGTTTCTGCTTCTGTCAATAACGGGAAGTTCCAAGTAATCCAAAGCCTGGTGTTGGTGTTTGTTTTAGTTCTAGTTACATGTTTTTGATTATTTGATAATGCTGGCCATGTCAATGTATGTGAAATGCGAATGAAAAAGAAAAAGAAAATAACAACCCAACTCGAGAGACCTACGTACTAGGTTTGATATTTGTTAACTTTAAATTTCCTTCATGGGTTATTTTCTACATGAACTCATAGTAGGCCATTTAGTTTCTTTATACCAATCTGGCAAGAGTGTGATGGTGTTACTTTAGCCTTTCTTTGGGCTCTTTAGTAACTCAACTTGCCTTTCTTTTTGTAGTGTTTTGGTGATTGTTGTATAATGTGTTGGTTTCATTCTTCTATTTATGTAATGGTTTTATAGGTCCTGTAAAATACTTTTGTAGGCGTTTTCCTTCTTCTTTTTTGTGGATAGTTGCTTATCATCTCAAGATCCTAATTGTTGATAAGCTCATTTTCCAAGCATTTATTTTCTATTGTAGAGTATTTCAAACTCTCTCCCAACGATGTTTTTAAATTTATACCCATTTCCTTCGGGGCAAAATGTTAAAATATTTAGGATTGACATTTCAGCTTTCTTAAATTCAAATGAACAAGTCTTGTAGTTCTGATTACTTCTTCTTAACTTGACCATCTGATATCATGATTTTTAACAAATATCTTGAATGGTGTATATTCCTGAATTTCATTGATTGTATTAACAAGTCTGTTCTATCTTGCCTTGCAGTTTCTTGGTATCCTGATGTTTTCAATGGATTTCAGTGCACGAAATGATTCCTGATTTTGTGAATTTCATTGCATTTGAGTCTCCATTCCTGATTTTGTAAATTTCATTGCCTTTGAGTGGGAGACATTTGTGTGCTGAGGTTTTCATGGGTTGTGCAAAATTCCAAGCTGCAAGCTTTTATTATCAGTTGGAAAAGTTTTGTATTCTGTCTATCGAGATGCTTTTGAAGCCATTGGTTTCTTAGAGGATTGATGTTCTAAATATGTTAGTCTTAGCTTTATGTTCTGAAATATGTAGAACATGTCTTTCTGTTATGTATCCATTGTGGAGATCCAAGTGCACTATAGAATAAACATCGCGATGCTTGTAATTAATTGTTCCTCCATTTTCTAAGACATGCACCACATAGATGAGTAAAATGCGCTATACACATGACTTGAAGATACATGAAGTGTGGCAATGTTCACCTCAATCTCAATCTACATAATGCTGGAGTGCAACATTTCATGAAAAGTCAGTTGTATTTAACTTTGTTATTTTTTTCAGCATATTACAGTGACATCTGTGTCGGTTCAATTGCTTGCCGACTGGAGAAGAAAGACGGTGGAGGTCTACGTGTTTACATCATGACTTTAGGTGTTTTAGCACCATATCGTGGGCTAGGCATTGGTGAGCAAATCACCTATCTTCCTCCTATTGTAGAAATCATGCTGTTGATTCAGATACATGAATCGTCCTGGTTAATTATGAGAGTGAGTGATGCTCAAATAAAAGTGCGTAAAGAAAAGCAAGAAATGTACTCCTCGAACCTTAACCAGTTATTGCTAAACACATTTTTAACTTCCTTCACTTGTTTTTCTGTCTGCCTCCTTGTTTCTTATCACCTACTGGCCTTATAGGTTTTGCAAACTGTTAGCAGTGGAGTCACTATATAAAATAAGAATCATGAAGTATCATGAACTCCATGCTCTATACAATTATGAATAGTTGAAATCCCTTCGCTGAAAAGTCCTCTGGTTTTTGGATTTATTCCTCAGAAATCAGAACAGAAAGCAAAGATTGTGAAAGAAAGTTTTGGCATGTGCTTTTACTGATCGAATTGGTATGATCATGCAGGTACAAAGTTGTTGAACCATGTTATTGATCTCAGCTCAAAGCAAAATATTTCTGAGATTTATCTGCACGTGCAGACAAACAATGAAGATGCTATCAACTTTTACAAGAAATTTGGATTTGAAATCACAGATACCATCCAGAACTATTACATGAACATCACCCCGCCTGACTGCTATCTTCTTACAAAATTCATCACTGAGACAAAGAAATAATGTCAAAGAGCTAGTAGTTAAGGTGGGAGTTCACTTTTTGCCTATTTATTGAACTTTACATTGGTTTAGTTGTACTATCAAATATCAGATACTGTTATTGAGGGTTCTATATATACTGTTGATGAAATGATGGGTTAAAAGATCACACCTGCTAAATTCCGTGGATCAAGTGAGTTGTTATGGTTCTAATCAGTTCCACAAACATTTTTGTAGTCTTGTATTTCTTTGAGGTACTAAGAAGGGTCTGGATGTTTTATAAGACTCTGATTGCTGTGTTTCAGACGGATCCGATAACCAATTAGCAATCTTGTGATCTCATACTGTGCATGAAGCAGTGCCAATTTCTCTGGGTGTTCATTTTGAAATCCAAATCATTTGAAAACTAGCGAGACAATTATGTAAAAGCAAGTTGTTGACAATGAATGCTTTTTGTTTGGAGATATTATCAAAATTCCTGTACACCCGTCATCTTTTTTTACAATCGTGTATTAGACCCTAGCACGGACATGCATGGAGAAGCAACCAAGGAATACATTTATCTTTTATTCTGTAGAGCTTTTATAAACTGCTTTCATTTACAACAGTCTGACAGTAAATAATTATAAAATATGTACATTGTTCCGGGGTTTGAGAGCAGGCAGGCAAACCATGCCATGCTTCATTATCAGGGAAAGCAGAATTTTTCATCAGTCAAACCATACTGTATCAGAATTTGGTGTTTAGTAGGCCAAACCACCAGCAAAAGCATCTCCATCATGAAGAAGAGACTCTGTCAGCCAATAACCATCCCATGAACCACCGACTCTCTGCCACGCCACGACGTATTAGAGGAGGTGATATGACTCCGGAGAGTGCATTAAAGCTCTACATTATTGTCATTTTAATGTATAATGATTGAATGAAACCAATGATCTTAAACCCCACACAGTTTCGCAGAATTCTAGCAAGCAAGACGGGCATGATGTGCAAGAATCATGGTTTCCAAAAAGTCTAGACCTCCTAAATCTATAATAAAATCCTCCAAAATTGTTTTTCGAAACAGCTACTAATAGAGTACCATCCTCAGTCAACGCAATCTTACATGGAAACATCGTAAGAGATAACCATGACCATGATTTATCTATGCAAGGTGAGGTGAATCTGCAAGAGATACAGTTACCTGAACCATGGTAAATTGAAATATTTCTTCCTCCTCAGGGCGATTCCCTCGAATCCATATCCTCTGTTTGAATCGATTCTGTTCCATCCATAACACCCAGGCAAATAACATATACAGCAGAAGAGAGAAAATTTATCATATTTAGAAGAATTTATGACTCATAATTTGATAAAAATCCTCTTTGTCATATGCATCCATTAGTGAACTCGCACAAACTCATTTGACTGTCAAGCAACAAACAAATTGAACTACTAACAAAACGAAAATATGTCTTGACTCGAACCTCTTTCACGAACAAACTGCTCAAGATCTTCCTCTCCTTGTGACCAAGCAACACTCGATATGTCGAATGGTGAAAAATCCTCCTGAACCTTTCAAACTGCAATGAAAATAGGTTGGCCAAACCGAAAAGAGGTACTAATCAGCACAAAAAACACACAGAGAGAAGAAGATTTAGCAGAATCATGAGTAGAATTCAATGGCACAAATACACAGACTAAGATATTAAAGGGTTCTAGACAGAATTCACTGACCTGCCCTAAATCAAAAAATGGTCCAAAATAAGTCGACCTTTCGAAAGGATCGAATCCAGCAAACTATCAAATGTAAAAATACAAGAATTATATTAGCCACAACTTCCAACACTGCACAGTTGATAAAAATCATGAGAGACAACAAAAAACGATAAAAATCAACACGGGGCGTGCTTAGAATCTACCCTATACATGACCTCAATCCCATAATCTTGACGAGGTTGATCATTATACTTCAATGCATCAAGCTGGCAATTAACAGCTTCTTCTGCACTAAACTATATCAAGAGTTTAGCATAGATTTGACACCCTTTTGACAAAAAAATCTTAACTTCTTTGATCTTTTTATTGTCAGAAAGTTACATTTAATCTTGGGCCAAATGGTTTCTTCCTTCGAGATTCAAGCCTGTAATGTATCCGTCATAATTAAACCCAGAAAAAAAGTTAAAAGAGATTTGTATGTGATAATTCAACAAGAGAGAGAGAGGAATTGAAGTGTAAGAGAGGAAATTTGCATACCAATCAGCAGAGAGAAAATCAGGGACATCAGCAGAAGCTCTAAAGCGAGAGCCCAGTTTGTAGTCTCCATTGATGAGGGGCTTGTATTTAGATAAGAGAGACAAGGACTGTGGGGTTGATATAGATGAACAAAACGACATCCTCGGAACGCTGTAAGAGTTTGTATGTTGCCTGTCCCTGAGTTTGTGGATGTTTTGAGGTTGATGAGGTCTGATTTGATCTTCACCGTTTAATCGCTTTGATTAAAGTAAAATTACTAGGCAGTTGAGACTTGAGACGGTTGGAAATAAGGTTAACTATAAATCAGTCCCTATATTTCAGATTTTATATAAACCACCCCTTTTTTTCACAATATATCTTAAGATTCCTACACCAATGCAATTTTAAAATTAATGATAAATTAAAATAATCATCTTGGGGGTATTACGAAATTATAGAGTTCATCCAAAATTTTGAAAATTTTGACAAAGTTCCCCTTGACAATTAAGAAAATATAACAAAAATTCTTTATATGATCAAAATTCCTTTAATTAGTATTATATATATAAAAAAATAGTTAAATTAAGAACTAAGAGAAAATAAGAGAGAATATAAAGCATAGGACATTAGTATTTTAATATATAGACAATATTAATTCAACCATTTAATTCCCGTCAATTTTGTTTGTGGATTTTCTTTTTAATATTCATTCTCTATTTTTTTTAAAATTTCTTAATATAAATTTTGTTTTATTGTAAGTAATAATTAAGAATACTTTGGGTGTAATAGGGATGGTTTTGTCAAATCTTCAAACTTTTTAGTGGTCCTGGTAGTTTCATGATATCTGAGAGAGAAATATAATTTACTCTAAAAATAATTAATATAATTACCATACTAGATACCGACTTTAATTATATAACCAATTGAGTAAATTATAAATTATTCTTTCTAGTTTTTAAAAATGAATTAAATAGTTTCTTGAGTTTTAAATCTAATTAATGAATTAATCTCTTGATTTGTGTTAATCATGTTTAATTTAATATTATTTATTTCTTATATTTTCATCAATGTTTTTTCTATTTCTTAAAAATAAATAAATTATAAATGAACATTGAAGGACTGATTTATGACTTTTTGAAACCACAAAAACTATTTAAATTGTTTTGCACAACACCAAAATACTAATCTATAATTTACTCTCAGCTAAATGTCTGTTTGATAGTGTGATTGATATTATTTTTGAAAATATTTTTCATTTAAAAATACATTAAAATAATTTTTTTTAAAATTATTTTTGATATCAGCACATAAAAATGATCTAAAACCACCAAAATAAAAATAAAAATAAAAATTCAAATTTTTTCAACATATTAACCTTCTCTTGACATTATTTGTTCACTGTAGATTATACTCTCTTCTTAACACCACGTATATTTCTCAATCTTTTACATCCTTGTTTCAAAATTTAGGAAAATATTAATAGAAATACATAAAACTCAAAATAAAATAAAAACTACTACATCATAAAAAGAAAATATATTGGCATATTTTTGTGAAATCATTCTTCAAAAAATTTCTTATTAGTTTAAGTAAAAATAACAGCAACAAAAAAAATGCCCATAGGATTTTTTTCAATATCAAAGAAATTGAAAAAAACAAAACAATAAAAACGAATACTGACTGAAAAATATTCCATCACAATTTACTAATAGAAAAATACATACAGCAGAAATATTTCTAAAACGTGGAATTCACAATTCACAAGTTGTGAGAATTTATTTTCAAGTAAAATGTTAAGTAATCATCTCACCTAAAAATTTAAGCTTGTAGGTGAGGTCCCTAAATATGATTTATATTATTCTCGAACACCCCCTTAAGTGAAAGCTTTTTGGGCTTGAAACTTGCATAGACCTACATTTCCTTGTGCTTGATTTTTATCAAATAAAATGGAGGTGGTGAGATAATATAAATCATATTCGGGAGCCTCACCTACAAGGTTTAAACTTTTAGGTGAGATGGTTACTTAACATGGTATCAGAGCTTGTTGATCCCAGGTTGTCACGAGTTCGAATCTCATCACCCTCATTCTATTTAATAAAAAAAAATCAAGTACAAGATAATGTAAGTCTGTGCAAGTTTCAAGCCCAAAGGATTTTGACTTGAGGGAATATGTTGGAGAGTAATATAAAACCTATGATCACTATGAAACAACATAAGTTTTGAGGAAAAGGGAGGAAAATTAGAAAACATAGATCTTAATTCATATTAGCGCAAATATTAATCACGTAAATCCATAATCATCCGAAAGATATTTGGAAAGATAAATCCTAAATAACTAAGATGATAACAATATCCCAAGCAAAAACATACATAATCTAAAGCACTGTAGTCAAGTTAATAGCTATATATATATATATATATATATATATAGAAGAACTACAAATGACGATGATCTTTCTTAGCAACGATGTAGCTCAAACGACTCTTGAGATGAAACCAGCGCCTCTGACGTTGACCATCTGAGCTAGGCTGATCAGCCGTGCCACCTTGTCCCGCTCCTGCACCTTGTCCGGAGCCACCTCCTTCCGCTCCATCGCCGCCGTCGACTTGGCTGCCGCCCTGCTGCTGGTGCAACTCGAATACACCACCGGTACTGCTTCCACTAGATCTGCCCTGAAACACAGGACTTCTGCTCCCAGTCGCACTCGAGCCATAGCCACTTGCCACCCATGTCATGTGGGATACGGAGTCTTTCCCTAATTTTTCAAAAGAATAGGAATAAGAATTGTTGTCTAGATGTCAAAAATAAGAATAATTATACAAGTGAGATTATTTATTTAATTTATATCATGTAAATGTATTAAAAAAAAACATGTAATCATTATAAAAGCAATCTTGCATACTAAATAAATATATTGACTTGTAAAAAATATAGAAAAAAATTAGAATATGCAAATTAAATATATATTGAAATTATACCTGAAAAAACTAGTTTAGATTACTCAATTGTTGAAGTCTTATATTCAATCTAAAATCTTATTATTGTCAAGAATTAATTATTTTTTCTTATGACTTTATTTATCTTCACTAGGTGCATAAGAAAAATCTTTAATAAACCTCAAAAAACTCCAGTAATTTCTCTTTATTTAGGTGTAACTCTAATAAATAATACTTAATATCCCTTTACAAAGCTCAAACTTAAGCTCTAAATTAGAAGAAAAAAGGTAGAAGAGCAGGTTTGCAGGGAAACCAACAACAAAAGAGAAAAGAATTCGAGAAAATTCTTAATCCTTTCTCTCTCATCCAAAACACTTATCTATAGGACTTTAAAACCAAAACACTAACACTCATGACTCATGAATATTCATTAAAAAATCATGAATGTTCATAATGAATTTACTCATAATTCATGAATGTTAAAATTCATGAATATTCGTAAGAAATTCATGAATGTTCACAATTTATAAGCTACTCATAATTCATTAATGTTCAAACAAAGATGTATTGGTTGATGTATTAAGATATTTTAAGGAAGAAAAATAAATTATTGATCAAACAAAGATTTAATAGCAAAAAGTATTTTTCATCAACTGAAATCAAGCCCATATGCTCATCATAATCTAATTCAAAAAAATATTTTGGGTTTAAAACCTTGATTATTCAAAGATCTTTTGAGAATGATTTTCCATTCATTTGCAATTAATTTAAAAAAAAAAAAAACATTTTAGTATTTCATGCTAACATACTCATGTTAGACCACATAATTTACAATGATTTTAATCTCAAATGTGAAAAAAAAACTCGCATATAATTTAATCTTAAAAAACCCATTACTCAGTTTACAAACCGATTGTATTCACAACTCAAATAAATTAATTAATATGAAAATGATAAACCAACTTTGTACTCCGATCACAGATACCTTGAGGACTCCAAGCTTCTGAGTGAATGTGAAGCAGCTCTGCTATATCCTTCAACAGCTGCTGCACCGTAGCATTACTACAAATCAAGTAATGCAGAGCCTGAAAAACAAATAGTTAAGTAAACAAATCAAGTAGAAAATATTCAAGCATAGTTAAGCAAACAAATCAAGTAGAAAATTAACGTAGTTAATATATTTTTTAAAAAAAAATATTCAAGCATGAAAGGTGTGAAATGCACCACGACTTTCATCAGAGAGGCTGGCTCAAGCTTCTTATCCGTTGGATCCAGAGCTCGTGGAGGTGAGCAGGTGATCATGACCTCGATCGTGGAGTGTTTATTTATGATTTTTGTGATGAACAGACAGAGAGAGCTAGGGCAACGGAAGTGGGACAATAGTTGGGAGATGATCTTGTATAAATACTAGAAGGAAAGGATGGATCACAAAAACAACAAATTCGAGGTGATCTACAAATTAACTTAGCAGTCCAATAATCCGAGTCAGGTTTTAAAATGCATCTAATAATTATGATATGATACGGTTGCAAAATCATTTTTAAAATTTTCCTGTCTATACTTACTGCATGGGTCAAGTATCCGCCTATATATCAATAGAATTTTTGTGATCTTAATTATATAACATATAGTATACGGTACTTGGCATTTAGTTTCTCTTTTCATGCATTAATTAATTGACATTTAGTTTTAAGCACCATAGGATGCAATCTTCTAAGTCTTAGTCGGCGGTCAGAACTCTGGGTTAAGAGGTTTGTTTTATCTGTAGTCTCATGTTTGAGCATCGTGGTTGCTAATATGATGATCACTGAAGACTTACATAGTCATTAACTTTAGAGTCTATGATATTAGCCGATATACGCACAAGCTAGCCGAAACACCCAAGATAATAAAAAAATATATTGTATCATTGCCATATATATCCATGGATTTGTTAAACTTCACAATCAGAAAGTAATGTTCATTACAACCCAAATTCTTAAAGACTCTCCACCAACCATCCATGCTTTCACCGATCCAAATGAGGATCATAACAAGCAAGCATGGAGGTCTATTTTTTTTTGCTATAAATTGCATCATCACTTGGATCTATCAGTGAACTTTCAAAATCAGCAGGAAATGTTTCATTTATTAGGGCTCTATTTTTTTGTTATAAATTGCATCATCACTTGGATCTATTAGTCAACTTTCAAAATCAGCAATTAAGGTTTCATTTATTAGGGTCCCAGAGCTGTAAAGGCTTTCTACCCATGCATTATGACAACCTTCAGTCCTGTCTCATTCACTGCTTAGATAATACATAGCCATGTAACCTAGTCTCCAGTCCAGAGGACTTTATTTTTAATGATTTTTTTGAAAAAACAAAATTATAAATAAAAAAATACATACACGAATCTAACTAAATAATTCATTGCCTCGTTACAGGTCATGACTTTTTTATTAGAAAATCAGAGCACATGTTATTTAACATCTTTTTTGAGAGAAAAAAAAATCATAAATCAAGAAGCTCACTATAGGCAAGCACCAACAGTGATGAAATTATAAAAATATAAAAAGAAGATTTTCCAATAAAAATAAAATACAGATAAGCTTGATATCCAAAGCCAAAATATCTAATGCAAATATATTTTTCTTTGTCACAAAGCTTATCTTTTACCATAAAATAATTTTTTTCATCCCTGAAAATAAACTTAATTTATATAAAGCACAAAAAATACATGAAAGACGAAATTATGCCTCGCAATCACGTTCAAAATATGACAAAGGTTAGAATTATGTGCCCATATCATACCGATTAAATGACTAACCTTCTTAATATGTCATTCAGTATGTTTTAATTTTAGTATTTAAATTTTTTTTTTTTTAGCATGCATCAGATTTTAGACTTTCTAACGTCTCAATATTTTTTTTAGTTATGAAAAAAATAATATCTGTTGTGCAATGTAGGTGAGCTTTTTCTAGACTCTTAAAAATATAAAGAAGAAAAAAGAATATGGTGGCATGTTGGACAATATATTTTATTAAAATAGAGCAACTAATTTAATATAATTTAATTTAATATAAAACCAAACTCCCTTTAAGAAAAAGGAATAAATTTAATAGAAACAACGAACATGTTGGACAATATATTTTTAAAAAGAGCAACTAATTTAATTTAATCAAAACCACACTCTTTTAAGGAAAAAAATAAACTTAATAGAAAGGATGAATTTAAGATTTTGAGAAAGTCTGGGTTATTTTAAAAATTACTAAAAAACAACAGAGTGAGAGTATAATTCCCCAAAACATAAAGGATAAAAAAAGATGAATCTTCAAAACTCGAGTTTATCACTATGATGTGGGTGAGGAAATTTGTCAACCAATCAAATAGACAACCTAGAACATGAAATCAAGATGATCCAATAAATAGAAAAACAAAAGAATACTAGCTAAAAAAAGAGCTTTAAAAAAACTAAAGATGGCTAGGGCTGGTCTTTCATATCTATTACCCCGGTCGAGAGACTAGTGTGACACCTCTAAAGGAAAACCTAGAAGAAAAAAAGAGTTAGATTCTTAATCAAACAAATAGTAAGAGTTGAAATTGAGAGAAAAATCAATCAAAAACACATCACAAATAGTAATTAAAACGAATTATGACTAAATTCAGCATAAAAATTAACTAAAATTAATGTTTAGGGAGAAAATTAAATGTTTAAAGATATAATTGGAAAAATAAAAATCAATTATGAAACTAATTAAAAGAATAGCAATTAAAAGAATTATGACCTAATTTGACATTAAAAATAAATGCAAATAAATGCTTAGGGATGGAACTGAAAAAAACAAAATGATTCAAAACAAATTAAAAAAAAAGATCAAATTTGGTTAAAAAATAATTAAAAAAGTTAAATGATCAGGGATAAAATTGAAAATCCAACTAGAAAGATTCGAGTAAGGGAAAAGGGACCGAATTAAAAGAAAAAAGAAATTAAAGGGCAAACATAATTTTTGCATGGCCAGGACGCAATCCAATAAAGAAATAGAAAAAAGAAAAAAAGAAAAAAAAAGCAAATTGGCATTAAGCCAGATCGAACCATCATATATGTACCACCTAAAAAAAAAGGACGCCAAGATGAATTAAATGATGTTGTGAAAGTACGATCAAAATCACCATAGTCAACCACACATATCACCTTCAGGCGGTGAAGCGACTAACACGTATGCATGTATAATCAAATGTTTTAGACCTGTAAAAAGCTTTTATCCCTCATGTAATGATCTAGAATCTACCTTAAGGGTATAAACTTCCTGATAATTCACTTTCCAAACCTAATTAACATATGGAACTCTACAAGGTTTTTAAGCTAATACCATGACTTTCATAACCTTTTCGGGGATGGGGAAAGATCTAATATGATACATTTAGTTAAAAGAGATTTTCTTAGGGCTAAAATCAAATAATCACCACAAATAAGTAAAATGAACTAGTCCATGGACAATATAAAGAAGCTTGTGTCAATCTTGAGATATATAGACAAGACTTTATTTAAGAAAAATTATAAGAGAATTGTTCATCTAATAAGAATTCCAATTTAAATCTCAATGGTCAAAGCCTTAATGCACTTCTAAAATCGAGGTTATATATGTTTCACTTTCGAGGACATTGACACACCCTTCACCAATGAAGTGTATGCCCAAATCTTGAATTTTCTTCATGAATCTCATAAAAGTCTATTTTAGACAAAGGATTGGGAGCACAACCATCGAGGTCGTAAAGCTGTTGCATTTATACCAAGTTAACCGATACAAGATGTCTAATGAGGGATTCAAGTGAAAGTTGATTGAGAATAAGCTGAAAGCAAATAAAGACTTTAAAACTTTGTACACATCACTATATTATGGTGGGTTTTCCCACATATTGGCATATAATTTACACTCTCCAGCTATTTTTGGATCTTTCGATCAATTTGGTCCCTGATTACATCTAATTACTATTAGATTTAGACTCGAATTCAATCCGACCTAAGCCCAACATAGGGCCGACCAAAGAGAGAATAAGGACAGGGGAAAGACAAGCTACAATAGTTACTCGTGCTTATTACTCGATTCATGATTTTTGTTTCCTAACAATATTAACAAAAAAGCAATTAAAAAACTAAATAAATGACAAAACAAAAATAAATATAATTAGATTTAAAAGAATTATTTGACTTGAAGGATAAATAAAAAGAATTTAAAGAACAACAAAGAGAAAAAATAATAAATATAAATTTTCAAATGATCATCACCACAAATTAAAATATAAATATTAAAAAAAATCGTAATAACAGTGGAAATAATAAAAATTGGTGAGACCATAATTATTTTTAGAAAAAAAATCCATATTTTTTTTTTATGATTTATTACTCATATTATTATATTAAAAGTATTTCAGAGTAATGATAGTAATTTCTTTTTCAAAAAAACCTAGGTCATATATATATATATATATATATATATATATATTTTTTTTTTAAGGCGCTAATATTGAATAAATATAAAAAAATATAATTAGTCAAACATATTTAAAAGAAAACAAAACTAACAGATAATCACTGTTATTATTTTGAATGTCTTATCTATAATAATTAGAAAATTCAAGACTTAACAATATTAAAAAGAAGCAATTAATAAACAAAATAAATAACAAAATAAAAATAAATATTATTAGATTGTAAGAATGTATTTGTTAGTTATAAATATGGCCATAAACACTTATAATGATCTCTTTCCCTCTCTTAGATATAAATGCTTGTACTTTATTTATTTGTTAATTTGTTTGCTGACTGGAAGATTGTCTTATGAACTTCAAAAGTCATTCCTTGTTGAGGAAACCTCTTTGGTGGAAGAAATCCAAATTTTAGTTGTGCAAACGTAGGGTCAAGAATGAGAAATTTTGGCACCTCTCTCTGCTATCTCTAGGAAATGGGATAACTTTATGGCTCAAAAATTGAGCAGAGGTGGTTGAGGTTGTTATTGGAAGTGATTTTTATTCAGAAATAAAACAATAAAAATTATTAAATTATTATGAAAAAAAAAGCAAGGAAAAAAAAACTAATATTATTATTCTTATTGAGTTAATAATTGGAAAAAATTCAATAAAAAAATGTCAATAAATTGTTTTTTTTAAAAAACATAAGTGAAAAAAACAAAAACGAAATAAATAAAAAAACATCAAAATCAATAAAAAAAAATAAAAAAAACAATGAAAATAAATAATAAAAAAAAAAACATAAGTGAAAAAAAAAAAAGTGAAAAAAAAAATTGAAAACAAAAAGCGCTCGGCAGTAGTAAAAATAATATATATAAAACGAAAAAAAAAAACCTTAAACCTAAAAATTACAGTCATAAAAGTTGCGAAATCATATATATATATATATATTCTCTCTCGGCTCAGCCCCTCTCATCTCTCTCTTATTCTCTCTCTTATTCTCTCTCGGCTCCTCTCATCTCTGAAATCATCCTCTCCCTGTCGATTGTAAGCTCGTCGTCGATCTGTAAGCTCATCTCTTCTCCTCTCATCTCTCTCTCGGTTTGGATTTGGGGTATTGTTAAAGGAGAAGATTGTGAGGGCTGGCTTCGTGGTTGGTTTTATTTTTGGTTTTTGCAAGGTTTTTTGAGTGTTATTCTGCTGAATTCTAACATCTCAGAGCATCGATGGGGCTTTTATTTTTGGGTTTTGCAAGGGTTTTTTAGTGTTATTTTTGGGTTCTACGTTGAAAAATTGTAAAGATAAATTGACAGAAATTATTTTTGGGTTCTTCAATTGTGAATGAAGATGTATGCTTTGCGTGTTTTGGGTGTTTTAATGGCTGAACAGTGATTCCAACGGGAAAAAAAAGTATTATGCCATCTCTTTCGTCTCTGCCATATATAGCAGCTCAATCAACCAAAGCTAATTTTAGCTGCGTGTATAGCTCTCCCGCTGGAGCGTATACAGTAGTAAAAAAGAGCTAAAAATATATTATTTTATTTATACCTCCCCATTTGGCACTCCCGCTGGAGATGCTCTATATATCTCATCTTTTAAAAACCAGAGAGTGTTAAGTAAAATCATATGCTTATAATTTGGGGACTAGATAAGTCGACTCCCCAAGACCGGACCTCTCAATTATGATTACTTAAGTTTGGGGACTAGATAGATTAATCTAGAAACGTAAGGGACTATACAAATCTCAATGACACAGATATATATAAACACAGGCGACAGCCAAGTCTGTGCTCCAGTGTCTGCTGCGATCAGATCATAAAAAGAAAAATCCCTAGCAATCAATTCAGCAGCTCGCCGGTTTTGTCACCGTGATGGCCGGAGAAACAGAGGAGGCGGTAAAGACGTTTGCGGATTTGGGGATATGCGAACAATTGGTGGAAGCATGTGAAAGATTAGGATGGAAAAACCCTACAAAAATTCAGGTAGAAGCCATCCCTCATGCACTTCAAGGCAAAGACTTAATTGCTCTTGCACAAACTGGCTCCGGCAAAACAGCTGCTTTCGCTCTTCCAACTCTCCAAGCCCTTCTTCAAGCTTCAGTCACTTCTGTTCCAGCCTTCTACGCTTGCATCCTCTCCCCTACCAGGTTAGCTTCTATATCTTACAAGAACAAACAAGTTTCCAACCTTTTTAGTTCTGCATTATTATTCTATTTTATGTTTCTTGTAGGGAGCTGGCAATTCAGATAGCTGAACAGTTTGAAGCTTTAGGTTCCGATATCGGGTTGAGATGTGCTGTTGTAAGTTTCCAATTCCATCAGTTTTTGGTCTTTCATATACTTTATTGTGTGGGTTAACTATCCTTTTCTTCCTTTAACAGCTTGTTGGAGGGGTGGATATGGGGCTACAGACAATTGCCCTTGCAAAGCGGCCTCATATTGTTGTAAGTGTTTATTTTGCTGGCATGATAATGCTTCTGACTTTTCTTAACTTGCAAAAGGAGAGGTTGGCTTGTTTGTGTGAGATTGGTGCCCAGTTAAAGGAGCTAGTATTTGGGAATACTTTAGTTTTGAATTCTGAAGAGAGAGAGTGATGTTATGAGTTTCCCATGTTTATGGAAGTCATTTAAATACATTACTGTTCCCTGTTTGAGTTTTAAATTGTTAAACTATAGTGCTGTTTTTTTATAATAATCAAACACATGGCCTATGGGGAACATTCTGTTTGTCTCAGGGTGACATGAAAGCATTGTGCACGTCTTTTTATATGCTTAAAAAACTTGCTTTTTAGTTAAGGCATGCCTGATTTTTAAATAGACTGTAAACTTCAAACACTCTCTCTCTCTCTCTCAAATATAAATAGACACACACACATAGTTAGCTAGTTATTCTACTGTTGCTCCTTGTATGTGCTCACATGATTATTTGTGTGTCTCGGTTTACATGATTATTTGAGCATGGAATTTCTAAATTTCCAGGGTTTCTTGAATATAAGTGAAAATGAAATTGCTGATGGTGCATTTTATGTGAGTGATGTACATCTTTCGTAGGTTGCTACACCTGGGCGCCTTTTGGATCATTTGTCGAATACAAAAGGATTTTCTCTACGTACGCTGAAATACTTGGTATGATCTCTGTAATGTTATAGTGCATAAAATTAGTTTCTCTAGAAACTATGCTCACATTCAGCTATTCACAAATTGATTCTGTACATTACAAGTGCTACATACATAGTTATGCATGTGTACTAACATGCATTGGAAAAATGTTTATGCATCTAGGTTTATTTTTGTCATCAATCATGCTTCCTGAGATGCGTGTTAGTTTCCTTCATATTTTAATTTCTTGAATGTAATATACTGAATTGAGATCCATACAGAAGCATAACTATGTTACTAATATCTTCAGCAAAGCTAAATAAGTTTATGGGTGGAAAAACTTAACCATCTTGTTGCTTTGATTCAGAAGTAAAACTTAAAAAGAGATAGAGAGTTCAAGTTTCACAGCCTTCAAGCTAGACCAAAATAGCCCATAATTAAGAAGTCTTAAGTATTACATGAATAGGTCCTCCTTCTGTAGTCTCTTCTAATATAAGTAGGAAATACAAATTCAAATAGGAATAAAAACTTCTAATACCTAAATAAAAATAACAGTAAAATGTATCAGGGCACTTTATTATTAGTCAAAGCACAAAGAGTTCTGAACAAATATTTCAGCGCAAGCAATCCCTAAACAAAATTGGGATTAGAAACTAGTCCTTCTGTCAAATGAAGTTAGGTTTCCATATAATTTGGGTTAAATAAAATCAATTATCTAGCACATGGCACCCTAGGCCACTTAAAGAAGGATCCAGAAATAATTTGTCCAGGGATTATTTGTGCTCTGGCTGATTGTATAGGGGGCTTGACACGTTTTACTTTAAAAAATTGGATGGAAACCTAACATCACTTGACAGGAGTAGTAGTATTTTTTATCACTATTTTTGTTTAGGGGCTGTTAGTGCTGAATAATTTATTTAGGGACTCTATTTGCTTTGATCAATAGTACAGGAGGCCTTGGTACATTTTACTCTAATAGTAATCCACCATGGACTCTCTGATATGCTTCAATAGCATCTCCCTTTGTCTGTCATTTCTTAGTTCAATCATCCAACATGTGAGGCAAGTAGTAAATTATTTTGAAGACTCATTGGCTAAGCAATGAGTGGAAAAAGATGTTCATCTCACTTGCATGGGTGTGACTTTCATCCCATTTTCCTCCAACCTTTTTATCTTGCTCTTTTTATTTCTGTTCCAGTTTCATAGTGTCATCCACTTGATGGCTTGGTTGCTGGTCTTTCTCTAATCAGTAAAGTATAATCTTGCTCTCGTCTTTCATCAAACAAAACAATAAATAAATAAAAATATATAGTATGATTAGTAAATGCTATAAGACTCCCAGGTAAACTAAAATTCCTTTATAAACAACTTTTTTCTCAAAAAAAAAATAGAATTAAAGAATTCCTAATTCTCTCTTTTTTTGGCTGCATCAGTTAGTGTCCCCATTTTAGCAAAACCTTGAGAAGGGTGATGATAGCTTGTAATAGACTCGTGACAGTGCTGCTTCCAGTTCATGCCTTGATGTGTTGGAAGTGTTAATCTGTCGAAAAATGCTAAAAGTGAAAATGTTAGTGTTACTTATTATCCTTGGTACCTTGGGTACTGAATTTTTTTTTTTGTGTCATGTGCCACATTTGACAGATCTTGGATGAGGCAGACAGGTTGCTAAATGAAGAGTTTGAGAAATCACTGGATGAAATTCTAACTGCTATTCCACAGGATCGGAAAACATATTTGTTTTCTGCAACTATGACAATGAAGGTTGAACCGTATGCATTGTAATTATAATTGACATTTGAATCTGCATGCTGTTTTTGTTTCCCATGAAGTATGAATGAATTCCTTGCAAATGAATGAAATAAGATTGGCAATTTTTCTAGAATCTATTAAAAGCTAATTACAGTAGTTTAGTATGGCTGTAAAAGGCAGAAACTCAATACTTCTCTGTAAAGATGACTCTCAAGCTGGTTTTTCATGCTGGCACAAGTACGCGCTTGGCTGGAAAATAAGCATGAGGTTTCAAAAATAGCTGTGGCTGATATCTTTATTTGGAATTTTGAATTATTAAATGATTTCCATATTTTTGCAATGACATAAATAAAGCTTAGTTGTAGAAGAAAAGAGCTGCTTGACAGTTAGAAATGAATTGTATTTATTGTACATTCGGATGCTAGAAACTGAGGCCTATTCCATAGAGGCTGACAGGAAAATTAAGAAAAGTTAATTAGTGGGCATTCAACAATTGAACAAATTGTTCTCTTGGTTTTCAGGTTCGAAAGCTCCAAAGGGCCTGTTTAAGAAATCCTGTGAAGGTGAGGCGATATGATTTTCACCGTTGTATTTATTTGCTGCTTTTTTTTTCATAACAGTTAACACAAATTGCAATTTCAATCAATTCAGATAGAAGTGGCTTCCAAGTATTCCGTTGTTGAGACATTGAGGCAGCAACTTCTCTTTTGTCCTGCTAAGTACAAGGTTTCTTCTTTTCCTATTGGTGGCATATCTTTGAAAATATTTTACAGAAGGACTGGGCATTGAAGTATACAAGTAATGGTGATTGGCTGAGCAAATAGGGAAATCCAAAATTGATTATACTAATAAGGGAATTTATTCTAAGTAAACATGGAATTTAGGAATGAAACTTTAAATTGTATTTACGCAAGGCAGCTGATGAAAACCGGGTTAATGGTTTGAAATGCGTGTGTGGATCTTGCCATTCATGTTTTATCAAGGTTGTTTTCTAAAGAGGAGGTAATGCCCTTTTCTCAATATCCATAATGAGGGTGAACACACATCTTGTTGTTCTTTCCCATTCTTATCCATATCCTTTACTGCAAGATGTGATTGTACAATGTGGTCTACTGATCAGTCAATTGATTTATCATCTAAACCTTTCATCCATACCCTTCCAGAACTACAAATACTAGCTTCTTTATCATCTTTCTTGAACCTCAAATGCTCTATCTGATAGTAGAATATGATCTTCTGGCCAGTTGGGAGACTTATTTTTTAAAATCCTTTCTTCTGCATCCTTCCCCAATCCCAAATGCTCTACTTATCCTGTAGCTGATTTATCCATAAATCTAAGGTGACTTCCAATGTTGACATTTTAGTTTAGTGTTCGTCATAAGATTAAAACTACAAAATTTGCTGCAGCTTAGATTTCCTGACAGGGCTATGCCTTGTGTTGTTTGCTACAGAACTGGGGAGTCTCATAATCATTCTTTGCTTTGTTGCCCTGTTGTTTGGTATTCGTGGATAGATATTGTTCTTCTGGTGTTGAGACTTTGTCATTATTCTCCTCAGTTTCTGGTACATTCTTCTCTTTCTAAAAGTGTCTGTTTCCTAAGACCTTATAAAAGAACAAACCAGGCTCATTAGTATGTCTGTTTTCGAATTGTTACTTGATTGTGTGATAAACTAGAGGTGAACTTTTATTTCTTTCTGATATCTAAGGGAAGTTTCAGGATCTGATTAAACATTTTGATTTTCTGTTAAGCATAGGTAATGTAGCATCTTGCATGGTTTAAAATAGTTAATTAAGAAATAATCCTTCATGTTAGTAATTGTTTTTTTTAAATAGTCAATTGCGAAATTCTTTTTTGTTTTATTATCATGAGGTTGAATCTTTGAATTTAATGGGCGAATGCTTTAAGCTATGTGAGATCAAATAAAAGTTTCCATCCAAGGTGACTATACCATGAAGTTAAGGCACACATCAGAATTGATATAAAAGAGTATTGCTTAATCCCATTATCTTGATCGAACAAGTCTTGCATGTTTCAGATCTGTCTTATCAAGCATTCACTGCAGTGGTGATAAAGAATAAATACTTAATAATGGGACTACATTATGCATATAACAATGGAGATAATAATTGTTGAGTCTTGTGCTCCAATAAAGCTCAACAAGAAACTGCTTCCATTCATTTTCCTTTCACAGTTAAGGGTTCTCTTAGGCTGATTTGCATTCTTTATGCCTGTAGGAATGCTATCTTGTATATGCTCTGACTCTGAAATCTGGAGCTTCTACCATGGTTTTCACACGGACATGTGATGCAACTCATTTTTTGGCTTTGGTTCTTCGAAATCTTGGTCTAAGGGCCATCCCCATTAATGGCCATATGAGTCAAGTAAAACTTATTTAACCAATTTTTTTTTCTTGATTTTGCTTTATATATATATTCTTTTGATCTTCTTGCTTTTGTTGCCTCAGTTATCTTGTTCATTAGAAATTGTCTCACTTTGTCTGTGGAATATTTTTGACAGTGTAAGAGACTTGGAGCCTTAAACAAGTTCAAAGCTGGCGAGTGCAATATTCTCATATGCACTGATGTCGCAAGTAGAGGACTTGATATCCCATCTGTGGATATGGTTGTTAATTATGATATCCCCACCAACTCTAAGGTAGCCTACTATTTTCCAGTGTACATGCTGGAGTAGACCAAGGATACCATAATTTGAACCTTCTTCTTCGCCTTTGTCAGGGCCTTAAGTACTCTTGCCAGACTGTAGTTGATGATTCTTTTCTATCTAATTTGTCAATTTTCCTATTGATTAGTGCTATGCCCTAGATAAATTGGAGGCTGACTAATTAGGAACCAAGAATTAGATTTAATATTCCAGTCTTGGAATGGCCCTTGATTGCTACAGTAAAACAATTTAGCCTGTTTTTATTGCATGAGAGATGACCCAAAAATCCATAATCCAGAGGTAGAATACCTGTATATTCATTTATATGCATGTACGTTGCCTTTTCTTCTTTCTGAAAAATCTGGATTAATTTCTACAACTTCAAAATCGGGTGCTTCATTCTCAATGCTTTATTTGCATAAATGAAAAATTTACTCCCAAAGGAGAGGAAGGGATGCTGCCTTGGATCTCAGGGCTGCCTATGCTTATTTTTCTCCCTCTTGTGGAGTTTTGAACTGTGGTTAATTGTTTCTCCTTTTCTTATCCTGGCATTTTACCCTGCATTCTCATTTCTTTGTCCAACATTCTTGCAATTCCTAGTTTGTAATTATAAGTATGATCTTGGAAACTACACTATATGCCAAACATTGCTGTTCGTTTAGATGACAAGGAACTTGTTTGGTTGTGTGAGAGTATTTTGCCTATTTTAACTTGTCTTCTGATTTTCTGTGGGTTGCAGGATTATATTCATCGTGTTGGGAGAACTGCTCGTGCAGGAAGATCTGGGTTGGCAGTATCACTAGTTAATCAAAATGAAATTGGGTGGTTTAAACAAATAGAGGATCTCATTGGTAGGTTGAACAATCGATGAGGCTCTTGAAAGCAATGTGTTTTATGTACTAAGCTGTGTACTATGTTTCAGGTATTAGGATGTCAGATATTCGTCCTCATCAAGAGGAAATCATGCTATTGCTGGAGCGTGTCACAGAAGCCAAAAGAATTTCACAGAAGGTATTTTAAATACATTACTAAATTTATCTTTGTTATACTATATGTGGAAAGTAATAAAGATAAAAGATAAGCCTGTGATGGTATGGAGTTGCTGGTGTTGTTTCTAAAGTTCTTCATTTGTCAGCATATACTTTATTGGAAGTTCAAATACTGCTGTCAGGCTTTCTAGTGGTTATTTAGGTGTTCATATGTAGTATAAACTTGAAAATGGTCTAGAACCAATAGAGGAGGTCAAAAACCTTTTCGAAGTTGGATTTTCCTGAAGTTGTATTTTCAGCTAATTCTAAGAATTTTTTAGTTACAGAACATTTTACTTTTGTTTGGTTGTTGACTGATAAAAACTCCTACAATTGACACAAATTTTACACCTTCCTTTTATATTTATCCTCAAAAAATTTAATTCTCTAATCTTCAAGTATTTATTTTGACCACTCAGTCGGTTATTACAAAAAAAAACAAAACTATGGTTATTTTTATTAGTTGCGTCCTCAGTGTAAAAAGTCCTCTAAGTTTCTTGTATTTAACCGAATTCCTCAATTGAACCCTGGTTGAACTTCCGATTCTGATCTTGTCTCTTTGGTTTACTAGTGTGTCTTAAAACACCAATTATTGCTACAAGTCTTGCCATTGGCTATGTTATTTATCTTATTTGTTTGCTATATCATGTTCTGAATTTCTGGTCACAATCTTTTGTTTTAACTTCCATAGCAAATTAAAGAACCTGGAGGTCAGAAAAGAAAGGGCAGAGGAGACGAGGACGAGGAAGAAATTGAAAAATATATGAGCAGGAAGGATAGAAAATTCAAGAAGAAGAACAAAGGATGAATGATACCAGCAGCTTCTCAGTTCAAGTGTTTCTAACATACTAGAATATTTATGCAATTTTTTGGAGCATAACATCCGTACATGAAGCCCTGATAATCCACTGATAGAACAGGACGAGACTTCTGGTTTTAGGCTATTCTTTTTTATCCATTCCTCTTTTGGATGATACTAGTTTAGTTATCAATTTTGCTGATGAGAATGATGTTTATATTTTTCATTGTGAGAAATTTGGCACTTTGTCATATTATGAGCCTGAGAAGGTAACCATTACTCAACCCTGCCTTTGATCGTTGACTTTTTACCCAGTTACCTCTTGCTTGAAACTTATTTTGGGCATCCCTGATAGCCAAAATCCATTTTTTATGAGGATCAATTTGTTTTTTTTATTGGAAAAAACTCAGTTTAAATCATTCCACAAAAAAGGATAAATTGGACCAAAATCATTATTTTGTGATGTTAAAAATTGGATTTTCTATTAGAAAAATAACATCTAAATGTGTGCATGGTGAAGTTGAAAGAATGAGGGAGGGACCCTTACATAGCAATGGTGAATTGGTGATAGCCTCTATGAGAGCACAGTCATCACCAAAGATACTGAATAAATAGTGACTTAAAATCATTGCAAGGAAAAGCAAGGACACCAGCTATCATCCAGAAAGAACATGGGCTACCATAAAGGTACTTGACAAATTAGTCTTACCAGCTCCATGGTCTGATCCCTCTTTTAAACATTCAATTGCTGCTTTATTGATTTTTTTTTTCTTTTTATTGTTGCTGCATTATTCTTATTTTTTATTGTTAGAGATTAATATATATCTGTTACGATATTTTAAACTTTTGATTGAGGTTGCTATTTTCTGATACTTGTCACTGCCAATGGTCATTGACAAATATTTGATGATGATGATAAAGAACGATTACAGGCCATTAATTTCCGGCAAACAGCTCATTGCTTTCTGTTTCTTGTTTTTGCTAGCTAAGCCATTCCTCCCTTTGCCAAGAGAAAAGGCATGCGACTGATGACCTGACCGACTCCTCTTTCTAGATCCATTTCTTCTTTCTTCTTAGGCCCGTAAATTTCAAAAAGATATAAATAAGTGAATAAAATTATAATTATTTCAAGTTTGTACAGGAGATATATGTTTTCACTTGAACCTGAGACCTGCTGCCATCACATCACTCCTTCAAAAGCTAGATTTATTTTTAAATCAAAAATAATTTCAACAACATTTCTAAACAGATATTAGATCAATTTCCTTAGTGGTGACGTTGAGTGAGTATTAACTTTTAAAGTAGCAATAATTAACTCTTCATTTATTTTCCTTCACATTTGACGTTTTAAAAAACTATTATATCTCATCTTTTAAAAACCAGAGAGTGTTAAGTAAGATTATATGCTTATAAATAAACCCAAAATCCATTAATTTAGAGAAGAAAAAAACATGTAATTTCATAGTGTTTAAACTTTATCCTATTAATTTAAGGTGAATATTTTTTTATATGTTTAGATTATTTTAATATACTGATATTAAAAATAAAAAGTATATATTATCTGATATATTTTTAAATAAATAATAATAAGTACCGCACAACTCTATCTTTATCGGTCGGCAATACTATCGTTATCTAGTTTCAGAAGCCTGATCCTGTGAAGTTTAAATTACTTACGTAACTGTCTCTAGAGGAGAGCACGTCATGTAGACCAGACATTTCAAAAATAGCTTTTCTCGACCGTTAAATTGTGTCGATTTCACAGCGTTTCAGCATTTTATTGGCCATTTAAGAATTAAGACAACTGGAATGGCTTCGGAAGAGAAGATAGGCCCCACCACTTGCAACCATGTTTTGCCACCTGACACCACAAAAGCATGAGTACAACTCATACAAAGCACAAAAATCTGATTTTTACATGACAAAATGCCTTCAGGTTTCCCTCATTCGTGTCCATTGGTTTCTCATATAAGATAGGGCATCCATTTCCCTTCAGATTTCTCACTCAAGGTCAGTTTTCCCTTCTGGATCGTAGTTTATAAGCAACATTTCGTACGGCTTGAACTGGCATGTATTTGCTTCTCTCTATTTTGTCGTTTATCATTTCTGTTGGTGATAAAAAGACTCCATGCTGATCTGTTTTATGTCAACAAGATTGAACATTTTTGTGATTTTGAGAATGTAAATGATGTTGTGATGTAGTTTTGTGATGGGTTTCGTCCTATTTTGCAGGCTGAAGGTTCTTTGACTTCTTGCTTTTGCATTTCCTGAGTCTCTGATGCAAAAGTTTCTGTTTTGATATTTTGTTTTGTCCTTCAAGCATATTTGGGGTTTAAGCCCTTTTCCTGTTGACTTTTGAAAATCCTCAAAGATTCCGACTCCTATCGTAGGCAACTTTTGATTTTGGTTGTTGATCAACGAATCAAGCAACAATGTCCGAGTCAAATCAAACTAAACCCATGATCCAGCCATCATCTTTGAGAAAACTCCCTGATTTCCAGCAATCAGTGAAGTTGAAATATGTGAAACTTGGCTATCATTACCTTATTACTCATGGAATGTTCCTGTTTTTATCACCGATTGTTGTCGTTATTGCGGCACAGCTATCTACATTCTCGATCCATGATCTACATGACCTTTGGGACCATCTTAAATTCAATCTCATATCTGTGATCCTCTGTTCAACCCTCCTCGTGTTTTTGTTGACCCTTTATTTCCTTACCCGACCTCGCCCTGTCTACCTAGTGAATTTTTCGTGCTATAAGCCTGATGATTCTAGGAAATGTACTAGGAAGATATTTATGGATAGGTCGAAGTTAACAGGTGTTTTCACTGAGGAGAGCATGGAGTTTCAAAGGAAAATTCTTGAGAGGTCCGGTCTTGGGGAGTCGACTTATCTCCCTGAGGCTGTTTTGAGAGTTCCTCCAAATCCATGCATGGATGAAGCAAGGAAGGAAGCTGAGGCTGTAATGTTCGGTGCAATCGATGAGCTGCTTAATAAGACATCTGTGAAACCGAAAGATATTGGAATTCTGATTGTGAATTGCAGCTTGTTTAACCCAACACCATCCTTGTCTGCCATGGTGATCAACCATTATAAGCTGAGGGGGAATATTCTTAGTTATAATCTTGGTGGTATGGGTTGTAGTGCTGGTTTGATATCGATTGATCTTGCCAAACATCTCCTTCAAGCGCATCCTAATTCTTATGCTTTGGTTATTAGCATGGAGAACATCACCTTGAATTGGTATTTTGGGAATGACAGGTCAATGCTTCTCTCAAATTGCTTGTTTAGAATGGGAGGGGCTGCTATTTTGCTTTCAAATAAAAAATCTGACCGGTGGCGCTCTAAGTACCAATTGGTTCATACTGTTAGAACAAATAAGGGTGCTGATGATAAGTGCTTCTCCTGTGTTACTCAACAAGAGGATTCTATTGGAAAGGTTGGGGTTTCTTTGTCGAAGGACTTGATGGCAGTTGCAGGGGATACTTTAAAGACTAATATCACTACCCTTGGCCCTCTTGTTTTGCCCATGTCTGAGCAGCTGCTCTTCTTTGCCACATTGGTGGGGAAGAAATTCCTTAAGATGAAGTTAAAGCCATACATCCCGGATTTTAAATTGGCTTTTGAGCATTTCTGCATTCATGCTGGGGGTAGAGCTGTGCTGGATGAATTGGAAAAAAACCTGCAGCTTTCAGATTGGCATATGGAACCTTCCAGGATGACACTCTATCGATTTGGCAACACTTCAAGCAGCTCTCTTTGGTATGAATTGGCTTATTCAGAAGCCAAAGGGAGGATAAAGAAGGGAGACAGAACATGGCAGATTGCGTTTGGGTCTGGGTTCAAGTGTAACAGTGCTGTCTGGAAGGCTCTGAGGACTATAAACCCTGACAGGGAGAAAAACCCATGGATGGATGAGATCCACCAGTTCCCAGTTGATGTTCCAAAGTTTTCAGCCATACAGTAGATGTAACAGTTCCATTGGTTGGCAGGGGTGTGTTTCCGTCATGGCGACAGCAATCATCGAGCTATGAAACCTTTCTCATGTCTTTGCTTTTTTGCAGCAGATTTATTACAGAGTGAGTAGAGAGTTATGTTGCAGTAGATGACTTGAAACTAGGTTATCCTCCGATGAGCAGAATGCTATTCATGCATCCTATTTGTTGCAGTTGATGCTTTTCCTTTCTGACGCTGCTCGTGTTGTTCTAGCTCCCGTTTTTAGAAGTCTACTATGGGAATTTATGCTATATGTTCACCTTCTCGTCCCAGACATCATTGTTTTTATCTCAGCGTTAGACTCTGGTTGCCCATTTTTTATATATTTAGGGCAGATCATAAAACATAGGGGTAATGATGTTTGCTCTGATGATGGCTTGAAATTCTATTTGTGTGGATTTTTGAAATCATGGCTGCCCTTTACCTAGCCATTGAAAGTATAAGTGGTCAAAGTTTTGTGGATTCATGATGCTAGTAATTGTAAGATTATTCACAAGAAGCCAAACTCCCTATGTTTGTGGCAATCTTAGCAGTGCTAGTGAAGCTGAGAAATAAAACAGGCATATCATCAAACATTCTTTTGTTAAAACTATTTTAAACCGCGAGAAAACATTAACAGAAGTCACAAGAGTAGAAACAAACAGGATTTTAATCGGAAATACATTCTAGCAACTCTCTGTTCAACCTGGAGGATTGTCTAACAACTTGCAAACAAAACCTAAATTGTTCAGTTACCAGCTATAATCCGAACGATGATGGACTGGGGGCCAATTATCACACCATTTAAACAACACAGCAGTACATCTCATGGATTCAGCTTAATAATACAATGAACAAAAATAGCATTATTCCTTGGAGGATTTGTTGATAAGCGACTTGTGAATGTGAGGGATCACACCACCACCAGCTATGGTTCCTTTTATAAGGGTGTCTAGCTCTTCATCGCCCCGGATTGCTAACTGCAGATGCCTAGGTGTTATACGTTTCACCTTCAGATCCTTGCTTGCATTTCCTGCCAGCTCTAACACTTCTGCAGTCAGGTACTCCAAGATAGCAGCAGAGTAAACAGCTGCCGTTGCACCCACTCTTCCATGGGCAGTTGCTCTTAATTTCAGAAGACGGTGGATACGCCCAACAGGAAACTGCAGAGATAGAATATAATGAAATAGAGGGTCAAATCTCTTGTATTTCCAGACAAGTATAGATGGTCAAGTCTAGAAATGGAAAAACTTTGCTGAAAACAGGGAAGAGGTAACAATAATCAATCCTCGGACACATAACAGCCATGTAGCTAGAAGAGTACAATCAGCAGCCATGCAAAATGATAATCCATAGTTGTAACCAAGATAAAGACTAGAACCTACAACCACCCAACAGCTATGAAGCAACTGTTTTCTAGCTGCATTTATTTCTCTGAACATTTGGGATCTAAAACAGGGTTGAAAGAAAGAGCGCAGTTAGATGCAAGTACAATAAGCATAAAACATCTAAAAGCCAATGGCCCTGAGAACCATAGAGAACCAAAATTCTGATTAATGTTGATAAGCAATATAGGCAATGCACAAGAAGAGCCAAGATATCCACACCACTTTAGATAACATCACTGATAAAAAAAAAAAATCAAATAACTGGTGACCAGAAGAACTTTTGGCTCCATGTATCTGACTGCATGACAAGTCTTTATTTAATGTTTGACTTAGTGAAAGAATCTTTCCTGAGAATGTGTTGGTGCCTGGAATTGATAAGTTCTACTACTACATGTTAATCACATTCTAAAATATCATGAAAATTACCGGACCAAATTGATAAGTTCTACTACTCCATGTTAATCAGCATTCTCCTTTTGAGCCTATTTACAATATATTTTTCTATCATTCTACTTCTAACTTTTTTATACCGACCCCTTGGCATCATCAATTCGGCTGACATGAGAGCTTGGGGGCTCGGTATTTACTCAAATTTTCAGACAGCTTAGATTCCCAAACTATATAACTCAAGCTCAACTAAACCCAATGGTTACCTAAGTCACACCAAGTACCAAGTTTCCCTCAATTTCACATATCTCAGCTTATTCTCTGGTTCACAAATTAAAAAGAGATATTAAAAAAAATCGATGGAATTGGATAGCAAAATCAACAAAGTTTTTCATGGCCCAGGTAATTAAAAAAAAAAAAAACTCTAAAACTTCAATAAACCCAAGCACGAAGCCAGAGAGAAGAACTAAAACAAAAAACCATAAGGAAAATAACTAAAAATCACCAAATAATAAGAACCCTTCAAGCATCTAAGCAAGTAAGATCAAAGCAAAAATTCAAAAACCTCATCAAAAGAACCCCTCCCAAAAAATAAAAGAAGAACCTGAAGACCAGCACGAGAAGAGCGAGAGGTGGGTTTTTTCTTGTCCTTATCTTTCGATTGAGCTGGGGTTTTGCTAGTTAACAATCCCTTTGCTCCTTTGCCAGACATCTTCTCTTCCAAAAACCAAACACAGACTTCGGCTGTTGGATTTGTTTATGGAGACAACGTTGGATAAATCCAAAAGGGAAATTTATATATCCTAGGATGGGAACTTAAATGCTCTGAAGAAGAGATAATATTACGTAAAAACCATTTGTTTTGTGGAGTTATTTAGTCAGTGTAGTGGGAGATGCATCGGGTGAAAGTATAGGTACATCCCTCAACTATTATGCTTCTGTCATATTCACCCCTATGCTCCCCAAAAAAACGTAATTGGCTCCTTGGACTTAAAGCCATCAAAATATTATAACCATTTTTGTCTATTATCACCATCTTTTCCGAGTAACTAAACTATCATCATCGTCACTTTTTTTCCTGTGATGTCCAGGTTATCTTGCGCGCATCATAACTAATTTTTAATGAGACTTATTAAACACTCTGGAAGTCCAGTAAACAGGTAAGGCACCACAGGGTGATAAGCATGCACAGAAAAGTTCGAACCCAGGCACAAAGGAATGGAACAAATTTCTTTCATCGCTAGGCCAAGACCTCAAGTGACATCATCATCACTTTTGTCCATTATCATCCTCTGTTTTGTCCCCAAGAATCACCCTCTCTTCTATCCCAGGAGTCATCATTCTTTTGTTCCAAGACAGTATACAACGTTATTGAGATCGTGTATTAAGATTGTGTATCTTTTCCCTTCCCAATCTTCAGTGATTTTATCACAATGAATGATAATGGTGGCCAGTTGTAACAGAAATTGATAGCAGATCATACAACATTGGGGTTAATTATGCTTCAAATTAAGTGTCAAGTGGATTTTTTTAAATTATGACTGCCCCTTACCTTGAAATTTATCGTTATTTTGTTTAACCTATTTTAAAAACTTCCACAAAACATGAAAGGAAATTGTTGGAGTAAAAATGAAAAGAACAGCAATGGATTCTAGCAACTTTCAGTTCAACCTACTGGGTTGTCTCACAGTTTACAAACTGACACAAATATAACCATACGTTGTTCAGTTCCTGCCAGAAAGACAAGAAAACCAGCTATCATCGAAAAGAAAATGGACAAATTAGCACCCAATAAACTATCTGTCAATGTACACAACACGGCAATCCTTCCCGTGGATTAAGTTAATAATACGATGGACAGCAAAAGCATTTATTCCTTGGAGGATTTGTTGATAAGCGACTTGTGGATGTGAGGGATCACACCACCACCAGCTATGGTTCCTTTTATAAGGGTGTCTAGCTCTTCATCACCCCGGATTGCTAGCTGCAGATGCCTTGGTGTTATACGTTTCACCTTCAGATCCTTGCTTGCATTTCCTGCCAGCTCTAGCACTTCAGCAGTCAGGTACTCCAAGATAGCGGCAGAGTAAACAGCTGCCGTTGCACCCACTCTTCCATGGGCAGTTGCTCTTGATTTCAGAAGCCGGTGGATACGCCCAACAGGAAACTGCAGGGATGATATGGAACAAAATAGATGGTCAAATCTTTTATGTTTCCGGACAGGTATATATGGTCAAATCTAGAGATGGAAAATCTTTGCTGAAAACAGGCGATGAGCTTGCAAGTCAATGATCATTATTCAGGAAAGTCTGCAAATTCCTAGAACACACACCCCTACTTGTACAAGCAAAAGTAACAATAATCAATCCCCAAATGACAAAAATAGTACAATCAATTGTAATGCAAGATGCTACTCCACAGTTGTACCAAGACAAGACTAAACCTACAAGCCAGCAACTAAGAAGCAACTGATTTCTAGCCGTGTTCATCTCTCTAAATGGGTGTGATCTAAACAACATTCAAAGAAAGAGCACAATGAGATGCAAGTACAAGTAGCACATGAGAAAAAATACGAAGGTCATGAGGTGCATAAAGAACCAAAGTTCTGATTTCTGAAGAGTTAAGCAATACAGTCAATGAACAGGAAGAGCAAAAAATCCTGACCACTTTAGATAATATTATTGATCTAAACAATGTCAAACTGATAACCAGATGAACTCTTCACTCCATATATCTGACTTCTTCACAAGTCTTTTTTAATCTTTGGTTAACTTGAGATCCTTCCTGGTTATGTGTTACTGAGAATTAGACCTGTGTGGAATTGATAACTTATACCAATTCATACTTGTTGTCATTGAAATTGCTGGGCAAATGAGCCATCTGTAACACTTAAATTTAACAATCAACTGTAAAACCTAAATAGTCACCGTAAAGTCCTCAACCACATGCCCTCTGAAAAATAACATCCTCATCATCCATTTCAAATTATATATCACCAAACTATATTTCTAAATCACACTTAGTCACCCTGATTTATATTCAATTCATTTTACAAAATTCAGTTCCTCGATAACCTCAAGGTACTCCAGCTCATGAAAGTCCTTATTGAGAAGCATCTCAGAAACCAACCAAGAATACATCAAAAGATTGCAGGAGACGAGGAAACAACCTTCTTCATAACAAAATCCCAAGCTATAACATGTAGTTGTGATTTATGTATGGCATGTACTTCATCAGCCTCAGAAGGCAATCACATTAAGAGATTTGTGGCAAATATCAGTTACTCAGGAAACTAAATCTTAAGAAACAAAGGGCTAGTTTTCTCTCTAGAAACTGAATTCTTTTCCTTTTTCACTTTCTTTGCAATTGCCACTGCATTCTCCTTTGAGTCTATTTACATTATATTAGCCTATTAATCTAGTTCTTTACTCCTTGTACCAAATCCTCAGAGTCATTGATTCAGCTGAAATGATAAGCAAAGGAACATAAAGAAAACCCAATTTTTACTATCAAATCTCAGTAGTTTAGATTTCAAAACTATAAAATCCAAGCTCAACTAAGCCCAATAGTTATCTTAGCCACCCTAAGCCTTAATAGCACATAAATCTCAAGTCTATTTTCTCTTTCCAAAATTCATCACTAAATTATAAAGTCTAACATTCTTTAAGAAACAGATTAACAAATAACTTCAATAAAATTCATTAACAAAATCTTCTCAAGAAAATACTTGCACTAAAAACTTCCATACACCCAAGCAAGAATCCAGAACCAGAACCAAAATAAAAGCAACCCAGCTACGACAAAAACTAAAACTCGCTAAATAATCAGACAGCCCCACAAAAATTAATAAAAAAATCATGAAAGCATTAAAATAGAAGCAAAATCCCAATAAAAGAACCACAGAGAGAGAGAGCCTGGTGACAAGTACAAGAAGAGTAAGAGATTGGTTTATCCTCATGGGGTTTTGAAAGTTATGCATGCCCTGGAATCAATAAGCTCAACTCCTTCATACTATTTGTATTTCCAAAATATCATGATAGTTACTGAACCAAGCAGGCCATCTGCAATACTTAACTTTAGCAGTCAATTGGTAAAACCTAAACAGCTCCATAATGCTATTCAGTACCCTTATGAAAAACACATACAGGCACCATAAAGTCCTCAACTGTATGCCCTACGCAAAAACATATCTATTCTACATCCTCCTTATCCATTTCAAGATTACATAACACCGAAATGTATTCAGCAATTCTTACTCGACCTAAGTTGTATTCAGTTTAACAAGGTTCATTTCCTTTACGACCTCAAGCTCCCCAAGTTCAAGAGAGTCCTTATTGAGCATCTCAAAGCAACAACCAAATGCCTAAAAAGTCAACACCCGTCAAGTCACCCTGAATGCAAGTTGGTTTAGATTTCAAAGCTATAAAACCCAAGCTCAACTATCCCAACAGTTATCTTAGTCGGTCACCCTGAATGCAAGTGTCCTCAATTTCACATAGATCTCAGTTTGTTTCTCTTTCACAGATTGATAACTCAATTACAAAGCCTAATGATATTCTTACTAGAAAAAAAAATAACATTAGCACAGTTGATTAACAAAATCAACGTAGTTTCTCGTGGCCGAGATAAAATAATAATTATTAAACAAAAAAATACACCTTGCAATCAAAATCTTCAATAAACCCGGGCTAAGAATCCAAAAATCAGAACCAAAACAAAAACCCATTAAGAAAATAACTAAAACTCACTAAATAATAATAAAAAACCCATAATTAAGATTAAAACAAGAACAGAAACTCAAAACCCCAAAGAGAAAAACCTGAAGACCAGCACGAGAGGAACGAGAGGTGGGTTTTTTCTTGTCTTTATCTTTAGATTGAGCAGGCGTTTTGCTTGTCAGCAATCCCTTCGCTCCTTTCCCTGACATCTTCTCTTCCAAAAATCGAAACAACCTTTAGCTTGCTCTTAGATTTTCTTTATAATTGTTTTATTGAATCAACGTCAGATAAACCCAAAAGGGCCTTGGATTGTACAATTGTAATTAAAATGCCCTGAGGAATTGTATTAACTTACGGAAGAGACACTCGTTTTGTTGGAGTAATATATATACTATTTAGGGGTAATAATGGGAATATGAACCTATCCTCCTGCGATGTCGAATGGATGGGGATATAAATAGGAATAGTGTTTTGTTTGGGGATCTTACTGAAAATTGAGTGATATTACCCTGAATTAGATTATTAATGGGTCGAACAATATGAACCTTTTTCTGCACCAGGATCCAAAGAAGCTATGTGCTGGGCCCAACTTCAAAGCCTTTTTGCAATCTCGAACATCGCTGTATTATCCTCAGCCCATGACTGTTACGATGAATCATGGAACCGTGCCCTGTATATGGGATTATGTGACCCTAACTAATGAAGTAATGATACTAGTAATTTGTTTTTTTTTATGCTTTCGTATGTGTTTAGAATTGTGATGTAGAATTTTTTATTTATTTAAAAATATATCAAAAAAAATTATAATTTATATTAACTCATCAAAAAAATATCACAAAAACATTAAAAAAAAACTTCAATTTGATGTTTTTTCATGTCAAATATTTTTTTAAAAAAATATCCATAAATAGTTTAAAATGCACTCTCTATCATCCACGAACTTTTTTTTGTATAATATGATATTGAAGTTTTAATGATAAAATAATTATAAATTTGAATCTTATCATGCACATTACAACTAATTAAAATAATAAAATTATGAATAAGAATTTCAAATTTCATCATTTGTATTCTAACTAATTAAATTAATAAATTTAAACATATAGTAATTGAGAGTCGTGATAGCTTCAAATCCAAAAATTTTAAGTATGCAAATGGCTTGACTTATGAGTGGATTCACAGGTTATTGTCAATCATTTTAATTAAAATCAATACCATTTATTTTTAAAAAAAAATATTAAAAAGAAAGATAATTCTTAGAGCTCATTTTATTATATTTATTTGGATTAATATGATTGACAAAAAAAATTTAATATGCTGATGTCAAAAATATTTTTTTTAAAAATAACACAAAATATTATTTTAATTTTTTTTTAAATACACTACTACACTCTCAAACACCATTAAAAAAAATAAATCCACAATTTCCTGCCATCATTTATTTTGGATATACTGTATTTTAAAAATATTTTTTAAGAAAAATATTTTTATTTTTTATTTTAAATTAAAATTTTATGTGTTTTTTAAATCATTTTCATTGATTTATATCAAAATATTTTAAAAAAACATCCTAAATCGTAATCTAACAAAGTATCCTCGTTTGTATCGAGCAAAAGGTCAGAAGCATCTTTGCCTTCCCACGGGGGAATTAATTACGTGGTCGCCGTATTGCTGGAAATCAATCCATAAAATTGCTACAAAATATTTTATTTTTATTAAAAAATTACGTGTCCTAATTCTCATCAAGAAAATGGAAGTAACCAGGACAAGATGAAGAAAAATCCTTCCCTGTTGAACAGCATTAGGTGCTCTTTCATTATATCATGCCCTAGCAGTTCTCCTGGGCTAACCCGATCGGAACTTAAGCAGATTTTATTGTTATTATTAACATGGATGTTCGGATTAATTTGTACATATCTCTATTAATTTTATCAGTACTAAAATTAATAATTATATAAATCTTTAATAATCATCGTATTAGCAACTACAATACTCAAACTTGAAATTAAAAATTAAAAAAATCTTTTAATTCTAAACTCTTGCTACCGAACAACTACTATATTGTTAACCTTGGGCAGAGTTTACATTAATGGCCGAAAGAGATGGAGAAGAAACTCCAAGCAAGATTACTAACTGCGCCGAGGCTGCATGGGCGGTGATGAAACAATGACACTAATTTATTGTGCGAGAGTGATGCTTGGAAAAAGTCTAAGATTATATATGAATGGAAAAAATATCAGCAACGAGGGCCAATTCAGAGCTCTGGTTGTGTCGGGCAGCTTTATTCCAGAAAGATGAACGTTTATTTATTGTATATTTTCGTGGAAGGATTTGTAATTTGTTGCATTCGCTCAACCACCTTGATTTTTTTATGAATAAATTATAGTTCAACTGATATTATTTATTATTATTATTATTTTGAAGTCTGACTTCGATATTTTTTTTAAACATAAACCCTGTGATTTTTTTTAATATAACAAACAAAAATACTTGGATTTTAAAAACACATTTGGTTTAAAAAAAGTATTAAATTTATATTTTTTTAGTGTTTTCCTAATGATTTAATATACTAATATCAAAAACTAAAAAAGAAATATTTTAAATAAAATTTAATTTACATCACAATTTTAAATACACACAAGACTATCAAATACGCACTCTTGAAAAAAGGGATAATTTTAGAATGTTCTAATTGAAAGTTCCAGAAGAATTAATTGTGTTTGATTTGAACCAATTTATTATTATATATCCATTTTTAATGGAATCAACGAGGTTAATCAACTTAAACCATTTAATTACAGATTTTTACTAATCATATATAAATATGGGATAAAAACAGAATGCTCAAGCTGAATATTTACTTAAACCCATTCTATATATATATAAAAAAATCAATAGAAAACATTTAATATCTATTGGGAAGTGTGATTGAGGTTTTTTTAAAAATGTTTTTCATTAAAAAATGCATTAAAATAGTATTTTTTTAATTTTTAAAAATAATTTTTGATATCAACACATAAAAAAACTAAAAACATAAAAAAAAATATAATTTAAATGAAAAAATATATATTTAAAAAAAAACACATTTGAAACGACGGTTGCAGACACCTAATTAGTCGGTAGAGAGTAAGCCTAGAGAAAGAAAAAAGGGTCTATATTTCCTTTCATATATAATTCCCCGATATATTATATTGAGCTAGGTCGTCGATTATTAAATGCAATCAAATAATCGTTGACTTTATTGATATAAATGAGTTGACAGCGAACATGGTGAATAGTCTTGCTTTTAATTAACAAAATAAATAAATAGTTAGACGATCGTGGAGTGTTTCTTCTTGCTTGTCTCCGTGGGCATATTGTATCCATGTCCGACTCGGAAATAGCTTTTTTATAAAATATCGGCTGGTTGACCTTCTGAGTTATAAAGTCAACACTTGTCTCCTTTTATGCCTCTCACTGCTGTAAGAAGACTATTAAATAACAACATGATTGGTCATAAAAAAAATATCACACAGAGTAAAATATCTATCAGCATTTACCGACATCATGAGCAATGACATATGTATGTTTCATTTATAGTTGGTCAAGAAATTATTATATTGACGGTTTTATTGATGACGTGTCATTATTTTTCAATTTATTTATTAAGGGAAAATATTTCATCTCTAATTTTTTTATTAAAAGTTTCAAGATATTGACGGATTTAGAGGCAATTGAATTATAAAACACTCAAGTAGCAAAATAAAACTCAATTTAATCAAATTAAAAATTAATATAGTTTTAAATTTTTTAAACAAACCCTAACATTTACAAATCTATATAGAAAAAAACAAGTGAGCACATAAACTACATTAATATGCAAAAACAATGCTAAAAAAATATCATTTAGAAATGAGTTGCAAAATTTTATTCATGTAGTTTTGCTTATTTGATATGATATTTTTTTATTTTTAAAAAAAAAGAGTGACAGACTAAGTGTTGTGCTGACCAAATTTATAAAGATAGGTGTTTGATTTGAAATAAAATATGAAATTTATAATCCACCGACGAGTTTTGTTTTATTGTTACTTTTGTTTGTATCTCATAATTTTATGATAGTGTTACAGAAGTATGGCGATGAGTATCATGAAAATAAATCATGATTGTTCAAGTTAGAAAATCACTTGTAGATGAAGAACGATGCAATTAGGTTTTCTAGTCATAGTAAATTATAGATCATTGTATAAATGTTTACCATTATTTGAGATTATGAGTTGAGTGAAACTAATAATCATAGAATTTTTTATTATAATGTATAAAAACATTTATAATTAATTTTATAGTTAAATTAATAATAAAAAAATGTGTTCTTGGCCCACCAATATTAGTTATAAGACTGTATTTGGCTAGTTAATTACGCTTGATCAAGTCAAATTATTAGAAAAAATATATTTTTTTTTAAAAAAAAATACTATCTCGAGTTTCCAACTCTTTTTTTTTATTTGAACTTGCTTGGTGGACCAACACAGTTTAAAGTGGTTGCCAATAATGTATTACTTTTTTTTTATATTACAAAACAACTAAAAGCCGTGGGATTTTGCACTGTAGCTGCTCTCACAATCCACTGTGGATTGTGGCAGTGCCGTGACAAAAATGGATCTCAGCCTCAGGCGTTTTGTATTTATTTAATGGGGGTGTTTTCGGTTTTTGGCTTTTTTTTTAATTCAGCCGCACTGTGCACCGTGTAATCACGCAAAAACCCCTAGAAAACGAAAAAATAGTGCACAAGGATGAGGGGCGCTGTCGGTTTTTCTCTCCTTCGATTACCGCGATTACCACGGATGAGAAAGGGCACTGGAAAATGACAAAACATCGCGCGATGAAAGCGGGGACACGGATGTCCTTTCCCCCGAGGTTTTTTCGTAGATCTGGGTTGGGTCAGGGGTGGCCGGTCAGGGGTGACCTGGTAATTAGCCTATTTTTTAATTATATTCCCGTCTGAACCGCTGGCGCGTCGTCGGAGCGCTGGCAGCGACCCTCAGCATAGCAGCCCTTTAGGCGGCGATGCGTGAGTCAATGAGGAGGTCAAAAATTGTTCGCCGCCGGTGATTACGATGCGCCTCCAGGTGCTCTGTCTTCCGTCGCGGCGCTTTCCCACCGTCGATGCCCGTGTAAGCGTCGGTGGCCGAATTTGTGGCGGCTGTCGCTTTTCTCTCTCCTGGGCCCAATGTCAGGTCGGGTCCCTCATGTTTGTGGTAAGTTAATTTTGGTCCTTGCAGTTTTGATTTTGATTTTCTGCCTGATTTCTTGAATTGAAAGTTTTATTGTTTTCAATTGTGCCCTTCAATTAAAACTAATTATATAAAGCAATTTTAATTCGGTCCCTGTACTTTTGATTTTCGGTTTCTTTTTGGTTCCTTCAATTTTCCCGGTACCGAACTTTTGTTTTCTTTAATTTCGTCCTTCAATTGCAATTGGTAATATATACAAAGTTTGATTCCAGTCCCTCTTCTTCTAATTTTTTCATACAATGACAGCATTTGATAAATATTTAATTTTTGGTCCTCCAATTAATATTTTTTTTCAATTTTATCCTTCAATTGGAATTAATTTTATATATGCCATTTTTCATTTTTGTCCTTATTCTTTTAATTTTCTATTTGATATTAATTCATATGTTCTTTTTTCAATGTTTATTTTTTATTGGTGTTTATGCATCTATGCTTTTAGTTTTTTATTCTCAGTGTAACTTTTGTCCATGTATATATAAGTGTATTTAACACAATAATAATAATAATAATAATAATAATAATAATAATAATAATAATAATAATAATAATAATAATAATAATAATAATCATGATTTAATTATTTTTCATTCTTACTCTTTTGTTTTTTTTTTCCCTCCCTATAATTTGATATTTGTTTTTTTTTTGCCAGTAATAGCAATGATAAGTTTTTATTTATTTATTTTTATCTTTTGTTAAAGTTTCTGGGATATTTTTAGTCTTACATTTATTTTTGTTTCTTTCACTATTAACATAATAATTATAATTATAATAAGAATAATAATAATAGTGATTATTATTAATATTATAATAATAGTGATTATGTATTCTATTATTATAATAATAGTGATTATTTATTCTTTCATAATAAGAATAAGAACAATAATAATAATAATTTTTAATTGGTTTTTCTGCTTGCTGTTTTGTTCATGCTTTTTATTTTTTCCCCTCGGTATAATTTAATAATTTTTGTTGTCTTTATTCTAGCGGCAATAATAATTTTAGATGTTAAGACTCCGATGTTGCTATTGTTATAATATTTTAAATTAATATTGCTTCATTTTCCTTTTTTTTTAATTTGCTCTTTCTATTAATTGATTTTTATAATTTTATTATCTGCACAATAATGATTTCAGTAATTTTTTTTCTTTTTCAAATATTTTGCTATTTTTTCTAATGTTAGTGCGCGCTCTTTTGTGATCGTTTATGACGCAATACTTATATTCTAAAAGATGTAATTTATGCTTACATGACAAACTCAACTCAAAATTTTAAACATTTTTTCTTTTAATCTATAATTTTTATTTACTTATATCATATAAATTTATCGTTATAGATTTAATTATGTTAAATTATATACAAAAAAATACTCGCGGCAACGCGCGGGCAATTAGCTAGTATGTTAACTTGTGTTCTACTTCTCAAATAATTTGCAAAGACATCTCACTGGACCTTGTTCATATTGTTAACCAATTTAAATACCAAGTTTTGTGGCACCAACCTATGAAATTGTTTCGGGACCCATGGACCAAGCCATGCTTGATTTTTCCATCGAACATAACTTTCTGGTCAAAGATTGACTTTAAAAAGCTGTAGGCTGTTGTAACGGTAATTGTTTTTCTAAGCTATTTTTTTTTATAAATAAAATACATAAAATATCTTTTTTTTTCTGATAGAACATCTCGAAACTATTTAAAAACGTTAAAAATACTATTTTTGTTAAAAAAAAATAAAAGACATTATTTAATAGTTAGTGGTCAGCCAGAGACAGCCACTAGGCCTATGTGCAGAGTATATTAATTGATACAATAACCAGCATGGCCCAAGTGATTGATGGGTTAGACTTTCATTCTTAATGGAGCCCGCTTATTAGATGTTTCGGGAGTTTAATTACTGTTATTTTTAAAAATATATATATTTTTTTAAAAAAAATTTATTTTTAATACTAATACACGAAAATAATATAAAAACACACAAAAAAAATAAAATAAAAATTTTATTTTTTTAAAAAACAATTTTAAAACATAATTTAAAAGGATTAGAGCAAGCTGACTTTGAACGATGAGAGGAATTCGTCGTCGCATGTAATGTAGCATCAAGCATGTAGATGGCCATGCCCTATGTTCATGATGTCTTAACACCTTGACATTGTCAATGCCTTAATTAGATTGCTCACCGGCGCCGATATTCAACTTGTAGATGAAATGTCACAGAAATTAGTTGAGATGTCCCATCTTCTGGTTGGCTTACCGATCTAACACCATTGACTTTTCAGAAAGGAACCCAGGGAGATTCATGATCAGGGCCTCTGGGCAAGTTGACGATCAACAAGAAAGAATCTCTCCCTCCACACCTTCAACCTTCAACAAAGTTTAAGAAATCGCAGATAATTGCATGCGATCTGTCTGTAGATTTCCTCGCACTATTAGAGTTATTCATGGAAGGTTTCACGGCGCGAAACGAAGTGGACGCGATGATGGAGCTTTGCTTGGTTGTGCTCGGCGTTGGTTGCTCGTATTAGCAGGAAAACATGGTAGAAAATGATATCTATGAACTGATTTGAATCACCAGTCAAGAAATCTGCAGGGCACAAATGGTTTATACCAGGGCTTGAACATTCAAAAGGCTAGCTAGCACTACTCAGCTTTCTAAATTCAAGCCAGATTGTTTAATCCTTAACGTGCAGTGCAGGCAAAAGAATATTTTTGTCCTCCAAGCATGATAGAACAAGATCTTCTTGTGAGAAATTATCATTATACCCATGTTCGTAATTATTTAACCCAATATCATAAAGATTGATCATGGAGATCAATGACCTATTTTTTTTCCTTGATAGGAAGAGATAAACAGTTAACAAATTGATGAGAGAGGTTCACTAATCTATCTATAAATAATAACATCGTGTATTCGATCTATGACTACTGGATAGACATGAATCAGAATGTTTTTTTCAAATCTATTATTTTGAAGTTGTGTTGCTACTACATTGAGATTTTTTTTGGAAGTTTGAGCAAAAATAACCCAAGATACTTTAACATTGGATTATATAAGTTGTAGAATACTACTTGCATTGTCTTTCATTGAACAGTAAATTATACTTGCAATAAGATGTAACTAGTCATGGACTAACGCATTGATACAAGCATTTACAGCGCGCCGTCCGGGGGAAGGGGTATACTCTTCAATTCCTGGAAATGAAAAGGTCCAAACCCTCTAGAAGAAATAGAATTGAATAACAATATGCTTAATTATTTAATTTATTGAACGTGTCGAAAGATACAAATCCAATCAATATTGTGGGCTATCTGGCTAGCTAACCCAGAAAACGAATCACGTTGACTTCTCTCCCTCCTGCACAGCACTATCTAGAAACAAATGCCCTCTTCATCAAACCCTGTACAGGAAAAACATGCGATGCTTGGCTATGTTTCGTTCGAAAAATTGAAAAAAAAATCGAGGATTGAGAAGTCAAGACCGAGGACTAGGTAGCACAACTTACTGTTGAAATTCTACGTTAATTACTGTTGCTGAAGGGTCTGCGATGGTGCCAAATGCGGGCGCGGCAAGGACTATGGTGGCTCCATTCGATGAAGGACTTGACCTTGACGTTTGCGCACGATCCACAATCCTAACCTGAACCATCTGGTCCGGAAGGCAAGTTCTGGGAACAGCTGCGCTGATACATCTCACCAGGTACTGTCTCCCGCAGGCTGCGCCATTATCCCATATTCCCTCGCCGGCGGCGGCAAACATGTTGCTCGACGGGAACTGTGATAGCGAGCTTCCATAGCAGGCGGTGGCTGCATTACAATCACCCGGTGAGAATGAAGAAAGAAAGTCAGGAAGGAGGGAGAAGGTTTTGAATTTCAGTTATGGAAGTTACAGTTGTAGACGTTGTAATGGCACTTACGTGAATATGGGGGGCTGTAGTGGGCACTGGTGCCAACATCGCCATGGGAGAGTTGGAAGAGAGCTGCGAGGAGCAGCACGAGTAGAAATAGAGAGGTTTCACCGAAGATAGGCATGTCGATACAGGGAAATAAAAACCTTCTAAATATATCACGAGTCCACCAGTCGTACATCGCTAGATTATAAATATGCACGATAAGTAGGCTCAAAAGTCAAACTTCTATTCATCTTTATACATACGTGAAAGGTAATCAAAATCATTTTGTTCATATCGTTTTTTTAACCCGATATGAAAAACATAATAAAAACTTGGATTATAAATGTTTTTAACTAATTATACATTGATAATTTTAGTCAATAAATTAAATTATATTAAAATTTGATAAAAAAAAAATCAACAATATTATAATCAATTAATAAAATATACTAAAATTTCTTCATGTAGTCCAAATCTCTAATTTTCATAAATATTTGATAGATTTTCAATTGTGATTTTAAATACATCGTTTTCTCTTGTATAAATAAATTATTGAACTTACCATATATGTTTGAAATTATTGAAATATCTAGTTTCCTTCCAACTAGAATCGCAACAAAGTTGCACCTATAACTCTTAATGTGTCCAAAACAATATATTAAAGTCTATTTTGACAAGATTTATTTAGTAACTTAAACTATCTAATATAATATGTTTCTGAACTCCGTTTGACTTGAAAATTTACCAAGATATAGATATATATATATATATATATATATATATATATATATATATATATATATATATTATTGTGTCTAGTCTGTCCCTATAAAATTTAAGTTAAATCCAATATATAGTTTGAAAGAAATGTCCAATCTCACAAAGCTGGTCAACATATATTTTAAGGTCAAATTCAATTTTGACTTGGTTCACATAATTTTTTTAGCAGACTCGTAAAATTGGACCGATTTTACTAATCTTAACGATTTTACTGGTTTTGCACAAGTCAAGTCTAATATTACTAGTTTTGATTTTTTTAGTTTGATTTTGCATGTAAATACATGTAAAGATTTGTGATAATAATGCATCCATGTATACTGGACGTGACAAAATTGATCAGCACAACTGGATGGTTACATATTGAACTAAATAATCTGTCGACCTCGAGAAGGCATATGGTTGGGCGTCTAGGTGAGATAAATGCTGAAAACGTAACAACAGATGGTCTGGTGGTGCCATCTCTTTGCACAAATATTTTTAAAACCAGATTAGAGTTGATTGAGTCAATCAAGTCATTAAATTTTTAATATTTTTATTAATTGAGTCACAATTATAATTTATATTAACAACTAGATCACTTATGAGACACAAATTTGATATATATATATATATATATATATATATATATATATATATCTAAAAATGCATTTAATACAAAGATTTTATAGATTTTGCCACTAAATATTGTTCCATATTATAGTAAGATCTTTATTTATAACTTTCTTTTTAACTCTCTGTAATGTTTTCATCCAAACGATCGGTCTTGTTCTATAAGATGACTGAATTTTTAGTTTTGGATAACCTTTTCCCATTAAATTATTACAATAAATCATTATATAAATTAAGCCATGCACATTACTGATTTAATTAATTTGGACAATAAAATTAACTGAAGGATAAATTATAAAATATAAAAATTTATCTAATAAAAAATATAAAAAAATATTGACTCAATCCATGATATAAACACTAACCTTTTATTTTACACCAAAAATGTAATAAATATTTCATAATATCACCCCCTCAATTCAGAAATTATATGGCTAAAATCTCCCCTAGCAAGGCCTTTTAACGATTTAAATGGTGGGAAGGTCTGATGCTGATTAATTTACGGTTCGGGCTTGGGCTGGGACTTCTGTGCCAAGTTTGTTGTCTTGGCAGCCCTTAGCTTTGGTCCATGAGCCCGTTCTCAAAACATTCTTCGTGTGTTTTTTTATTACCGCAAATGCTTTTTTTAACAATATTTTTTAATTAAAAATGTATTAAGATAATTTATTTTTGATAAAAATACATTAAAATAATATTAATTAATATTAAATAAAATAATTTTTGATAATATAAAAAGTTTGACGAGAACTTTTTTTAAAATAAAATTATATTAAATGAAGCATGGTTAACACTAGTAAAAAGATTAATTAATTATATTGTAAGACTAAAAAGACTGTGGAAGTTATTGTAAAACCTAGAGGGACTAGTTTATAATTTACCCCATGACTTGCTAGATAAGTCAGTCTCCTGAAGGAGATTCTAAGATGACCGAATCTACGTCGTCGTTTCAGCACAGCATGTATAAAGTTTCTCCTCCTCCATTAACTAACTAGCCGCTTGATCACTAAGACAGAACAGAGAAACAGAAGAGGAGAAGAGAAATCGAAGAAAACAAGAAAGAATGGAAGCACCAAAGACAATCGAGCATCAAATCGGAGAAGTCCATGATTCTCTTCGATTCGGCCTTGATGCCAAGAGAGGCGACATCATCGGATCTCACCCTCTTGAATCCGTCTTTCTCTCTGTAATCATTCATTGTCTTTTCTGGATTGAAAATATGCTGATTTTGTGCCCCCCCTTTTGTTGTCTGTTTAGTATATGTTATGGAATAAGTATGATAATGGGGCTTAAGGGTTTTGTCTGAAGTAGATTGTTGAAATTAAAGTTAGTTTCCTTATGTTTAAGACGGTAATAATTTTAGGTTTTTCTTTAGGTGGAGAAAAATCAAGAGGACATGAAGAGAATAACGCTTGCAAACGCTTATGGGGCAGCTTTTCCTGTTCAGATGGGTATCGAAAGGCAGATGCTTTCTAGGTATTTTTTTTTTTGACTGATTTGACTCTTTGTTAAATAAATAACCTTTCGCTGGTGACTGCTTCCTGGGTTTTGCTTCTTTTTTGTGCGTGTTGTAGAAAATTGAAAGAAGGTTTTGTTTTGTTGTGAATTTCGGTTTTAACTGTATTCTCAAACCTTTTTTTATCTGAAAAGTGCAATGAGGTTGTGCATTAATTTGCAGATTAGGGGAAATTTAGCTCAAGTGCTTTGTTTAACTTTAGGTTATCAGTATAAGGGCATAAAGGCTGAAATGGGGTGGATCTTGCTGAACATTACTTTTAGTTTATTGAAGATGCTTATCGTGTAGTGATTGGATGTGAACTTCAGGGTTGGAGATCTGAACAGTGTGCTAAAGAGAGTAGCAATTATTATGGAGTTGTTATTTTCACATATAGTTTGGCTGTTGGTAGGGGGCCGTGATGGTTTTATGGTGCTACACTTAGAGCCATATTAGGCAGGAGTGTTCAACTTCGTAGGGTTGAGTACGTTATTGACGTGAATTTGGATCATCTGCACTTCAATCCTTCCCATTTGGAATTGTAAAATTCTGTCTATGGTGTCATCCTGGGTTACTACTTGGTTTGAGGGGCTCATATTTATTATTAAAAAACAGGAGTGTATGTTCTTGACCTATCTTTACAATTAAGAATTAAGAGTAGCATGTTCCACACTGTATATTGGAAAATTAAATGGGTTGGCGCTGTATAGTTATTACTATGCACTCATGCTGAAAGGGATACTTCGACTTGAGGTATGGGAATGTTGCTTCTTCTGAAAACTAGATCATGGAAGTTCATTCATTACTCGCACATTTGCATGTTGTATCCCAAATTTGTTCCAAATTGCTGGGGCTTCTTTTTCTTTTGCTGTGGTTCTCCACGTGTGGGCTCGCTCACACACAAATGCTCACATAATTTATTAGAAGTTTTACAGTTGTCAGATCATGCTGCTATTTTTGCATTATTTATCTTTGTGAACTTTGCAGATTCCAGAGGCCACCAGGACCAATTCCATCTTCAATGCTTGGACTAGAGGCTTTGACAGGAAGTTTAGAAGATTTTGGCTTTGAGGATTATCTGAACGGTATCTACTTCTATTTGCTAACCACAAAAATGTTATTTTCAGTTTGATAGTATTTGATCAATCCTATAAAAACTGCCTTTGCATTTTGAGCTGGTTAGATTTTGAATTCACACTTTACTTTCTCTCAATATAAGTCTTTGAAAAAATCATCATCCACATTCATAATTATCAAGGGTAGGTTTATTGTCTTTCATTGGATTTTAGGGTTTCGCAGTCGGTAAAACTGTCAATGAAGGCTAGTGATCTTTCATGTAATTTTGGGGGCCTATTCATTCCACTTGCATTACACATCTTTTTCTTTTTGATAATCATGCTTGTTCTAGTACATTAATTACACAGATTGTGTTTTCAATCCGGGGTTTCGAGGATAGATGTAATTATTTTGCACTTCAGTTTGTGTGATAGATAAATTCTAATTGGTAAAAATATTCTAAACATGGGCCGCATTTATTTTTTTGGCATATGCTTTCAGATGAATTGGCATCTCACCTAGTTTCTTGCTGACTTCTACTAATGAGTCCTTTCTGGGCTGATACTTGCAGATCCTCGTGAATCTGAAACTTTCCGTCCAGTGGACATGCATAGTGGGATGGAAGTTCGTCTTGGAATGTCGAAAGGACCAGCCTGCAAAAGCTTCATGTGATCTGATGAGCATTTTAACAATGCCTTCGATTATTTGTACTTGAGATATCTGGTCAAGACATGAGAGTAATTTCTATGATGAATTTGGCGTTGTTAATGAACATCAAACTTGACAATTTTATGATATAATGGCTTTGTGATCTGGTACTCTTATTGATCTATTATGAATGATATTAGAATAACTATTTTAGCCTCGGGAAAACATAGTAATAGTGCAAGTATTAGCAGAATTAATATCAGTGATCCAAAACTTTTTTCCCGGTAAAACCAACATGTTGTATTCCATTTGAATCCTTTGAAGAACGCGGCTCCTGTTATATCATCTCTGCAGTAGCAGCTTACCTTGCTATCATACCTGCTCTGCACATTACTATATGAGTGCCTCAAATCATTTGCAGCATTTTAACAAGTCATGAGTGGAAATCAATTTTCTCTTTATGTCTGCTTTTGTCAAAGAACAAACTTTCCATTCTCTGCGTCGTCATTTTTTGAAATGAAATCTATTCCCTTCCTTTGTGATGCCATCCAAAAGCAGAAAGGGGCTTGTTTGTTCATATTCTCAATGAGTGAGCTGGATGGCACAAAAGTTTTCATCAGCAAATACACTAATAATCTACGACATAATACAAAATCAATGCATCACAACCAATTATCAGAAGCATAGAGCCGAGTTGTTCAGCAGGCATTTGCTTCCATATGAACCCGGAACCCAGCTTCCTGAACTGGAGTCTAAGTTCTACGAGCTTGATCCAATGCATCCAGCAGTGTACAAGCTATTCATTTCAAGTTGTTATTTTGCACATCTGCTGGACATATTTTATGGTTATTGTACGTTGAATGAATGAAAAACAGAATAACTTTTCTGATATCGTTCAAGTCTACACAGCGTTGTCTCTAGTTTTCACGTAATGTTCTTCTACATGTGCCCAATTTCTACCTTTTAAGCTCAAACCCTGATCTGTTCTAGCCCAAAACCCTAAAACCTCCGAAACCCTACCACCTATATTGATTTTAGTCTTGCAGTGAACCCTTGAACACGTATCACGGCTTTCCTGCATCAGTTACGACGACTTTTGCTGAAGTTCATCATAGAAGGGACTCATTTCTGGTGTCGCTGTCCAATTTATGAGCTTTTTCTTTTTTTTCTTGACTGGTTGGATTACAATAATCCACTGGCTAATAAGTTGCCATGGATCTTACATGTTGGACTCAAGTGGGATGAAAACCTGACTCAATCGAAGGGTTCTTATATAACAAAGACCAAAGTTAAAAAAAAAAAAAGAAGCAAAAATAGTTGGCACGTGGAGCTTGCGGGAGAACTCGCCACATTTTTTTCTTATCAATTCAAGGGCTGCTATTTTTACCTCAATGTATCTAAATGTCAATTTTAGACCTTTAAGTTTTAATCTCTTAGAGAATAGAAATCTCGAACTTCACAAATCCAATTACTACTTAAATGGACTAGTTTTTTCTCCCCTGTCGAAACCGAAAGCAAGCTCGTCCAAATACATTATCAAATTCAATTAATAATAAATTAAATATATAAAGATTAAATAAAAGAAGTGAGAGAGTAAAAAAATAGAAAATAATATATTGAAATTATTTATTTCTTGAAAATAGTTTTTTTTCTTGTTTCAATTTTCACAATATATTCGTAAACATGTTCATTTGATTTTCTATTCATTATTTTTACTTCTCACACAAATTGATTGCAAGGCCCATTAGAAAGGTCTATTCTCATTCAAAGTCTTGCTACTAAATTAAGGCCTAGACCCAGCCCATAAAACACCAACGTTAAACTTTCCGAATATAACTCGACCTTTCCATTTTCTTATTTCTAACCTTTTTCTTTTTCTTTTTCTTTTTCTTTTTCAAAACAGTTGATACCATGCCAACCTCAATTATGCTCCCATTTGTCTTCTCTCCACTTACTCGTCTAGATTTCATTAATTTTTTCACTTATTCCATCTGGTTTCCAATCGTATTTTGAACCACCCTTTTTGGCAACTTTTCTTGTGTCTTATATCTGCAAAAAACCTGGAATTTTCTTACACTTTTTAAGCCATTAGATTTTGCTCAATCAAGGGAGCTTTTAAACAATCAAGCATTGATCTTTTTTGTTTTTTTTTGGGAAAATAGTGAACTCGTAGAGGTGGGTTTTTGTTATTTTTCCTGATGGCCTCTTCTGCTACTCAGTGCCCATATGGAATTGCTTCACATTCTTATGTAGAATTTGGTCACAAGTTGGAGTTTTCAAGCTCAAATTTTCCTTCTAAGGTGGAATTACCAGGATTAAACTTGTATCCTAGTTCTGTTTCCACCATTAACTCGAAGGTTTGTAAGTAAAGCTCGTGTCTTTATAATCATATTGCACAATTGATTGCTCAATTTCTTAGGAAAGAAATGAAACAAAACCCCTGTTGAGCATATTGTAATGTAATGGAGAGAAGGAGATAATCTAACCTGTGTGCCAGTGACAATTTTGCAAATAAGGTTTTGACAATTTTGATTACATTCAATGGCTAACGGTATGGATTAAGCAAACAAAATAAGTGTAATTTATCGAATAGATGATTGAAAGAATTTGATGATCAGTGAGCTTGTTTGTTTATAAATGTTGTATTGGTTTGCATTCAATGGAGCCACCTAGGAAACTAGTGATCCTTCTCATATTTAATTTAGTTTTGGTCACGGACAAGTTTACCTCATGTATCCAGGATGATGTTCCTAGGCGGAGGCTACATGTAAAGATTATTACGGTAAAGCATGAATCTCTGTAAGAGTTGAGATTTGGAATCATGTCGGTTTTTTCTGCTGATACAGGTGTGTGTTAGACGAATATGTGCTCTCCCTGATATCGATGATATATTCTCGGATATTATTGCTACACCATTACTTGATGTGGTTGAAAATCCTATCCACTTGAAGAATTTAACCATTAAGGTTAGTTCATGAACTTTCTGCATTTACCATACATGTTCCACGCTATTAAAATTTCATCTTATTGAATCATCGAGGATTGATCTGTGCAGGAACTGAAACTATTAGCTGGTGAAATACGATCAGAGTTGTCTTCCATAATGTCAAAGACACAAAATGACTTTAAGGCCAGTTTGGCAGCGGTTGAACTGACGGTTGCAATTCACCATGTTTTTCATGCTCCAGTGGACAAGATACTGTGGGATGTTGGGGAACAAGTAAGATTCGCAGCTGATTCCATTATTTATAGGGGACTATGCAGTCATCAAAGAGCAGAAGATAGCGTGCTTAGTGTGGTTTGTTTGTTCCTTTGTGTTGTGCATCCATATAGAAGTGTTGCTAGCATAGTTATTTTCTTTTCTAAATATTTTTTGGAGTGGGGATGGACTGGGGATTTGCTGATGTTACTGGCTGGTTAGAGTCTGAACTAAAGACTATTTCAAAACAACTGGCCTTTTGTATATGGAAATGATTAGTTTTGAGTGACCATATGGTCCACTTTTTAAGTCAGTTCCTTGTTCTTTGTTGGCAGACATATGCACATAAAATTCTCACTGGAAGGAGATCTCTTATGCATACGCTAAGACAAAAGGAAGGTCTTTCTGGATTTACATCTCGGTCTGAGAGTGAATATGACCCGTTTGGAGCAGGACATGGATGCAACAGTATTTCTGCTGGAATTGGTAAAATGCCATGCTATCAGCTTCTTATGCTTTTCTTCTTTATTTTTTTGCTCACTTGTCTGAATGTGCAACCTCTCCAGAAGTTCTTGAACTGTACCTCACATATCTACCGTGATAAATCTTTTTAGCCTGTGCATATACCCTGGTGATATATTAGCATGTGTGCTATTCTGCCACCCAATGAGATCACCTGTCCAAGTTTGGGCTGTTAACTATAGCTCATAAATTGTTGTTAGCTCCAAATCAAGCTGTAAAACTCTTGCTTAAATGCTTCAGAATTACTATCAGAATCAAACCTAAAAAATGGATTTTGACTTGTTTATCATCAGGCATGGCAATTGCTCGTGATATTAAAGGGAAGCGAGAACGTATCGTTACAGTCATTGGCAATGGCACAACCATGGCTGGTCAGGTCTATGAAGCAATGGGCAATGCAGGCTATTTGGACTCAAATATGATTGTGATTTTAAATGACAGCCGACACTCATTACACCCCAAGATTGAAGAGGGCTCCAAGACTTCAATCACTGCCCTTTCTAGTACCCTAAGCAAGCTCCAGTCAAGTAAATCGTTCCGGAGGCTCAGAGAAGTTGCAAAGGTACTTTCAGCAGTTTTCCATTTGCCAACATGACTAAACTTGTATTAGGGTCATTAAATGACTAGCTTGGTTAGAGAGAATGAAAACCTTCTATGATTGAGAATACATTTTTTTTGAGGTAATTTAGAAATCTCTATTAGCACAGTAAAATTCACAATCAGATTTAATATCTTTTCCTGACTTAATCCTTTATTGTTTTCATTAAATTGAATTCTCTCCCCCCCTTCTTATTCCTTATCAAGGGTGTTACCAAGAGGATAGGTATGCATGAATTAGCAGCTAAAGTTGATGAGTATGCACGTGGTATGATGGGTCCACTGGGATCAACTCTCTTCGAAGAACTTGGATTGTACTACATAGGCCCTGTTGATGGGCACAATATTGGAGAATTAGTTTGTGTTTTACAAGAAGTGTCATCTCTGGATTCAATGGGTCCTGTCTTGATACATGTAATAACTGAAGAAAATCAATGTGCAGAATGCAAACAACCTAGTGAGGAAATGGAGAACCAGCAGGAAGGTATTTTGAATTCTTATACTTCAATCAGCATTGAATTTTCATAGCTGACTATCAATTCTGTGCATTTATGCTTCGTTCAGGATCAGGTTTTTGGTGAGAACAGGAAATTTGAATTCTGATATTTCAATCAGCTTCAAGTTTTACTTAGCTTTTAGTATGTCTGGTCATCCTCTTTGAAATATCACAAGCAGTACATCTTGTAGCTGACTATTCAAACCCAATTTTTTTAACTTTTATTTAATTTTCTCTTGTGATTGATGCAAATGGACAGACACTTATTTGTGTCTGTATTTTTTATTCATTATATAAACCTGGGGCTCAATTGTTTACTTGAAAGACATTTCCCCCATGCATATTAATCGTAGATGCCAAATTACTTCCCCTCGCCATACTGAGTGACCATACACAGCCCTGTTTTGGATTTAGTGTTTTTTTTTTTCTTTTTAACTCATGAAGTTCCATTGTAATAGTTTTCCCATTTTTGCAGGCTCATTTGATTCTGATGGATTGCTATATAGTATGCATGCTCGAACATACAGTGATTGCTTTGTCAAGGCTCTGATCATGGAAGCAGAGAAAGACAAAGATATTGTGATTGTTCATGCAGGAATGGAAATGGATCAATCGTTTCAACTATTCCGGGAAAGATTTCCAGACAGGTTTTTTGACTTGGGAATGGCTGAGCAACATGCAGTTACATTTTCAGCTGGCTTGTCATGCGGGGGGTTAAAGCCATTTTGCATAATCCCTTCTACTTTTCTGCAGAGAGCTTATGATCAGGTCTCTCTCTCTCTCTGCTTGTGTATGAAATTCTCTCTGCGTGTGTGCCATGAATACTGTAGAATTAGATCCTGCCAGATTTTCATTTTAAGCTAGTAAGATTTGTAATTCTTGTTGATTCTTCAAGAGAAATAGGATAGCGTGATGTCAAGTTTTGGGAAAAAATAATTGTAACATTAATTGCAAGAAAAATCTTAATTTTTCTAGAATGTTGCTCTGTGGCTTCTCCAGGTGGTCCATGATGTAGATAGGCAGAGGATTCCAGTTCGTTTTGTCATTACAAACGCTGGATTGGTGGGATCTGATGGTCCGAATATGTGTGGAGCATTCGATATAACATTCATGTCATGCTTACCAAACATGATCGTTATGGCACCATCAGATGAGGATGAGCTTGTAGACATGGTGGCTACTGCAGTCCATACTGACGATCACCCAATTTGCTTTCGGTATCCAAGGGGTGCCATTGTTGGACCTGATCATTATACACGTAGTGGTATTCCCATTGAGGTAATCCTTTTAATATGCCATACTTGTTTACTTTCCCTTGCTTTTGATATCAGCTTTCCTAAAATGATTATAGTTTTGATGCTCATAAAAAGTGTGTTAGTTTTTGCTAATTAGCATTTAAAAAAATCAAAAAAAGTTCAAAAAAAGGGCCAGAACTGATGTTTTGTCATGCCCTCTATAATCTGTGACAATATAATTAATTCCATCTTAGAAAAAATTGAATCACTATTCACAGCTAATCTGTCCACAACGGTCTTCAGATAATTTTATTGGCATGGTTCAGAATCTCTATGATATTCTTGACTAGACCTTTTTCAAGTTTTCTTTTAATTTTCAAAACTTCATTATAACTGGTGATTCCCATGACTTCCTTGGGCCAGTCTTTTGGTATGATATTAGTTAATGAGCACAGAGTGTTCTTATGCACTCTGTTTATGTGGAGCAGATTGGAAAGGGGAAAATTCTTATAGAGGGTAAAGATGTTGCTTTGCTTGGGTATGGGGAAATGGTCCAGAACTGCCTCAGAGCTCGGGCCCTTCTTTCGAAACTTGGCATTGAGGTAACTGTAGCTGATGCAAGATTTTGCAAACCACTGGACATGAAGCTTCTCAGACAGTTATGTGAAAACCATGCCTTTCTGGTCACAGTTGAGGAAGGTTCTATTGGAGGATTTGGATCCCATGTTTCACAGTTCATTGCCCTCGATGGACAGCTTGATGGAAGAACCAAGGTAAAAATCTCACAAGGACAGATAATATCAATAGTTTGTTTTCACTAGGGAGAGATGTATCATATACTTCCTGAAACATGAACACTGCTGTCGGAGTAGTTTTTGAGCTGTAGACAATGTTGATTGATGTCAATTCATTACCGATGCGTATATGATTATGATAGGCTTTTATTTAGAAACTGAATACTGCATTAAACTACTTATTCTTTCCTAAATGCAATTTTTCCGCAGTGGCGACCAATTGTTTTACCAGACAAATACATCGAACATGCATTGCCAAAGGAACAGCTTGCTCTTGCTGGGCTGACTGGACATCATATCGCTGCAACCGTGCTAAGACTGCTTGGTCGCACCCGTGAAGCTCTCCTTTTGATGTGCTAGAAGTCTTTTCTCTCCTGCACTATTAGAAGCAATGCTCCTTGGAAAAGAGGGCTGAAAACAGAAGAAGCCCGAGATGAATGAAAGAACACACAGGTCTTTTTTCTGATTTTTTCTAACCTGCTTTGCGAAATTTCTTGTTAGCTTACAGGTTATTGATGTAAAATTAGATTCTCGATTGTGTAAACCAACAGATGAAAATATATGTTTGTAACCTTTCGAGCAGCTGTCACTGCATTTATCTTGATCTCAGATTCTCTCCTCCATAATTATTTCTTCCATGAAACACATCCACACATGGTAACCAAGTGAAGATCTCTGACCTATCTGTGAAATAATTCATCAGGGCTCGCACAGAAATGAAGCACAAACACCTTTGCACGTCACCGTGTATACTTTTTGTGGGAATTCCTACCCTAGGAGAGCCAAATATTACCATTTCTCATTATCCAGTACATTCAGTACAAGAGCCTTTTCCTTTCGTTTTCTTTGTAATATAAGCAACATTTCAATCATACCCAATTATGAATGCAAAACCAGCCATGCAGAGTTGTCCTTCCGTTACATCGAACCCTCCTACCCTATAAGCAGCATGGCACTGCAGACAAGCACCATCAGAGCCATTGGTTTTGAGTAAACAAGAAAATCTAATGGTCGTGATGGTCATCGGTGCTGTGCTCCTCCTGAAGTATCGACTTGTCGTAGCAACCCCCATGGTTTTGTAGCTTTTCCATTTTAAGTTTCTTGAACAAGCAAAGCCAAGATCATAAAACTTGAGGCAATTGATTCTTCTGATCTAATCTTGAAAGCTACAGGTACCAGACTATAACCAGGCAAGTCAGTGGCTGAAATGAAGTGACAAACTCTGGTTAGGTATAGCAGCAAAACCCAACCAAACTACCTGTATACAGTAACTTTTCAAGATTTGCCATGTTCAGCTGTTAATGACAGATGAATTCATGCTAATTGCTAGCCAGTGGGTGACAGGTTAGGTTTAGGGGGTGTTTGATACTGTGTTTTAAAAATACTTTTGAAAAAAAAAGATTTTTATTTTATTTTTTACTTAATATTTTTTTTTGTGCTTTTTAGATCATTTTGATATGCTGATGTCAAAAATAATTTTTTAAAAATAAAAAAATATAATTTTAAATAAAAAACATTTTTAAAAATAATCCAGTCACACTTCTAAATATACATTTACTTAGCGGGACCATGCTTCTCTACCTGTGGCCAACTCGCCCTCTAAACATAGAAACGCGTACACCAATTATAATGAGAGGTAGAAAATTTATTCTTGAGAATTATTCAAAAATGAGGTAAGAAGTTATAGATTAAAGAATAAATTGCAATTTTTTGTATTCTAAGAACCGCATAAAAAAAGTAGAACTGAGTTTTTTTTAATATATTTGAAGAGCCACAACTCGTTTGCACCTTCTTAGATCATGTTTGATTAATATTTTAGGTGTTTGGTTAGAAAAAGGCAATTAAAAACACAATTTAGAATGAATTTTTATATTTTTATTTTATATTTTCACACAAACACACACACAAAGAAAGTACAACAATAGTCTCGTAAGAACAAGAGCCCATCCATTTTCCTTCACACTAGTCATGCACCCTTGACTCGTTGCAATTAAAATCATATTTTTTTCAATATAAAAAAAATATTAAGAGTAAGATTTTTTTATAGTGCTATAAATTTAGACAAAATAATAATTGTAACAAATTTTTGCAGCACACAAGTTTTTAATAAAATATATAAATTTTAAATCGATATAAATTTATTTATTTTTCAGATTTTAACAAAATCAACAGTATTTTTTTTAATATGCTTTTTCTACCGATTTGTTTCTTTAATTACAGCAAACAAAACGACACAAGCCCTAAAAAACACAGATCCTCCGCCGAGAAACAGAACCAATGAGGTGAGAACACGTAAGCTACTTCCCGATTCTGTAGGTCCCACAAATAGGTAGGCCCCCACAAAAGTCTCATAGGTTTTGAACTAAAAAACTTCCATTCTTCCCTTCCTGTCACATCTCCATAATTTTCTCTCTCTGTCTGGAGAGAGAGGGAAAAGGTTTCGAGTTTTAGAGGGTCAAAATTAATGAGGCCAAGTTGCCAATATCTCCGGTCACCACCTCCTCTCCTCTTCGTCCGGCACACCCTCCTTCATTTTCTTCATTTTTGATTTTTTTAATAGGTAAAAACTGGCTTACTGTATATTATTTTGTCATGCTTTATTTGTTTTTACCAAAGAATTTGGATATCTATGATATATGCATTTTTGCATGCATGGCCATGGCCTCAATGAATATATTTTTTCGCCACCATGTTGAAAAATCTCTTCTTAAAGGTGAAAAACAATATATTATATAGGTGCAATAAATGATAGTGAATTTGGGTTGGTTTTGTTTGCTCTTTTTGAGAATGAATTTGTGGATGAAAGAATGGAAGTGATTTGAAGATTTTTTTTTAAAAAAAAACTTTCATTTCTAGATATATTATTTTTATTTTTGTAGAAAATGCAATATATATTGCAACGAGGGGTCTCTCTTTTTAGCTTGTTATGGTAATTTTTTTAGATTAATTTATAGATGTTCAACTGATTTCTTCTTCTTTTTTTTTGGTTATATAAAAGGTTGATGAATCTAACCTTTGGCTGCTTGTTTATTGAATTAGAAAATGGAGAGCATGAAGAGACCATTCAAGGGAATAACAAAAGATGCGAGAGGGAGAATGGGATGTTATAAGGATGATTGGGTTGGTGGACTGTGTTCAGGCTTCAGATTATTGGCTCCAACTTTCTACATCTTCTTTGCTTCTGCCCTTCCTGTGATAGCCTTTGGAGAGCAATTAAGTAGAGACACAGGTAATTACTCTCTTAGTTTTTTTTGTCAAATTTGAAGAATTTTGAAAGATAGAATAAAAAAGGTCAAGAACAATATTTAGCCATTAGTTGTAGCATGTATAAGTGCTTAGGATATTTAAGGTATATGATGTGTTGTGATGGTAATGAAGATTGTGTTTGTTTTTATGTTAGATGGAAGCTTGAGTACTGTGGAAACCTTAGCTTCCACTGCTATTTGTGGAATAATCCACTCGGTTTTCGGTGGACAGCCATTGTTGATTCTAGGGGTTGCAGAACCTACTGTTATAATGTACACTTATCTCTACACTTTCAGCAAAGGAAGGGAAGAGTTGGGGAAGAAATTATACCGAGCTTGGGCTGGCTGGTAAGGAATTGATAAGAAAAAATAAACTTGTATCAGGAATTTTAGAGTTCTTGAATAAGCGTATGTGCTGTCATTTATTCATTGTTCTTTTACTGTTCTTACAGGGTTTGTGTCTGGACAGCACTCCTACTAGTTCTTATTGCAATTTTTAATGTTGCTACCATCATCTCTAAATTTACAAGGATAGCAGGGGAGCTTTTTGGGATGTTGATTGCAGTCCTTTTCATTCAAGAGGCTATCAGGGTACTTGTTTGTGGTTGCTCTTTTGTGGTAGATTTTGGTGTATAATGGGGCTGACCCTGTTAATTTTTGAACTTCAGGGAGTGATTAGTGAATTCGATATTCCTAAAGATGAAAATCCAAAACTGGAGAAGCACCAATTCCAGTGGCTGTATGCAAATGGATTGCTTTCTGTAATCTTCTCATTCGGTGTATTGTTCACTTCCCTTAAAAGCCGAAGGGCAAGAACATGGCGATATGGCACGGGTAATGAGCTAACGTTCGGTGTGTGGATGATTGACAGAATACACTTTGTTTAGATTTAGTCTAGTTTTATTAATCTTTTATTCCATTCTTGCAGGGTGGCTCCGAGGTTTTATAGCAGACTATGGAGTTCCCCTAATGGTCTTGTTGTGGACAGCATTGTCGTATGCCGGACCCCGCAAGGTTCCTTCTGGGATTCCTAGGAGAGTTCATGTTCCACTTTTATGGGATTCTGAATCACTGGAGCATTGGACAGTAATCAATGTAATACTCAGCTGCATTATTAGTTACATTAGATAGTCTAACTTCCGAGGATATATTGAAATGTTAGTTTTTCATTCTGCACTCTGCAGGATTCTTTTTCCTCAGGTTTCTGTGGGATGCTTGACAGAACAATTATTATTTTTTCCTAGTAGTTTGGCTAAAATATTATGACAATTTAACAGTATTGGTCTGATTTATAATAATATGTTTCACACGCTCAAATTGCAGGACATGCTGAAGGTTCCTCTGACATACATCTTTGCGGCCTTAATACCAGCTGTTATGATAGCTGGATTATACTTTTTTGACCACAGTGTAGCTTCACAGATGGCTCAACAGAAAGAGTTTAATCTCAAAAATCCATCTGCTTATCATTATGATGTCTTTTTGCTTGGTTTAATGGTACGTGATAGAATCGTGAGACAGTTTCTTCTTTTTAAGTTGCATGTTTAGATTCTGTAGCTCCTTACCATTATCTTTGCCCTACTTGCTGCCTGTTTTCACGAGTTCAGACTTTGATTTGTGGGCTGCTTGGACTCCCTCCTTCGAATGGTGTCCTCCCCCAATCCCCCATGCACACCAAGAGTCTCGCAGTTCTCAGGAGGCAGGTATGGTGCAACTTCTGAAGACATTTTCCTGTCACATGTTAGTATCGAGCTCAATTTGTTTAGATTCTTAGATGTTATGGGCTTGATCTGCAGTTGATTCGAAAGAAAATGGTAAAGAGAGCAAAGGAATGCATAGGCCTGAAGGCAAGCAACTCAGAAATTTATGGAAGCATGCAAGCTGTGTTTTTGGAAATGGATGCGTCTTCACCAGTAAGTGCTCAAGGCCTGTCAGTTTATAGCCTACCAGTGTTTGGAAATCTGTCAGTTTGCAGGCGTGTTTCTTTCTAAATTTGACAGGAATTTTTCTGCAGGATGTTTCAGTACATGATTTGGAGGACTTGAAGCAAGCTGTAATGAAAGCTGATGAAGGAGGGGATGATTCGAACAAATTCGATCCTGAGAAACACATTGATGAATATTTGCCTGTGAGAGTTAATGAACAAAGAATGAGCAACCTGTTACAGTCAACCCTTGTTGGGGCTTCAATGTGTGCTTTGCCTCTGATAAAAAAAATACCCACATCAGTTTTATGGGGATACTTTGCCTACATGGCCATTGATAGTCTTCCAGGGAATCAGTTCTGGGAAAGGATGTTGTTGCTCTTCGTCACTCCTAGCCGGCGTTACAAGTAAGCTACACAACAAATTAATAGATAATCATGGTGAATGATACGTAATTCTTTTCAAAATAATGATACGAGAAACACTTCTTTGCTCTAAGAATTCTTTACAGCATATCAATCGGAGGTGACAATGTAAAACAAGTGCTATGTGTGAAAAAAAACATTATATGAAGTGAAGTACAAAGTGGGATGGTGCTAAATTTCTTTAAATCTTAGATTCTTACCAGATTCTTACTGGATAATGATGTATTTGATCCTAGCTTTGCATCATTTTATTAACTCCTTATCTTACTGTATGTTCCTTTGGGCAGAGTCCTGGAAGGTTTTCATGCTTCATTTGTAGAGTTGGTGCCGTTCAAGCAAATTGCTATCTTCACAATCTTCCAACTTGTCTACTTTTTGATCTGTTTTGGAGTGACATGGATACCCATAGCTGGGAATATTGTTCCCGCTACCATTCTTCATTCTTATTGGCATAAGGCAGCGCATCCTGCCCAAACTATTTGATCCTGACCACCTTCAAGAACTGGATGCTGATGAGTATGAAGAAATGGCCGGAGCTAAACCACGAAGCCTTTCACTCAGGGTACAATCTTCTAAATTATTCTATAAATGCTCGATTAGTCTATGGACAATATATTGCATTGAATGCAAACTTGGGCTGGGGATAGTTTTGCCTGGTGTTCTAGCTTAGTTTGAACCACAATCTATTTTGAACGATATCATATAAATCATATTCTTGCAAATGATAACTTGGTGCAGGAAAGAGAACCACCTGACGTAGGGTCTGATGGGGGTGCGGATGATTTCTATGATGCCGAGATACTTGATGAGATGACAACCAACAGAGGCGAGTTGAAGCTCAGAACTTCAAGCCTCAAAGAAGAGAGATTTCATCAGGCAAGAAATACTTATCTCCTTTGTCCTGAAGCTTTTTTCTTTTTCCAAAAGTATCTCTGGTGATTCATGCTTATGATGGTGTATGAAATGGTATGCTTGACAGGTTCGTCCACAGGAATCAGGATGATATTTGAATACAATAAGCGCCTCGACAACAATAAGGATATGCTACAAGTTCATACCAACGAGGATAGTTACTCTGAAGGTTTCTATTTGACCTGAAGAAGATGAAACACAAGGTCCTTCTGAGCAACAGTGTCGGAAAGAGAGATTGCCAGAAAGAACAAGGTTAATGAAGAGGCTTTATTCATAGCTCATGATTTGTTTGCCACATATTTGATACCACGAAAAATAGTTTGAGAGGGAAGGAGACATGGGAGAAATGGGATACTCTTAGGAATGCAGAAACCTTCATATGTTATTCCTAACAAAGTTAGTGAAGTTCTTATTATTAGTACTAGTGTTATTTCTTTTTTACTCTTCTTTAAATAGGAAAACAGATTGATTATTAGACATTTTAGAAATCTTTCATATTTTCTGTGGTCACTTTCCCTTTACTGCTAGTTTTTTCCCAGTTTGCAGAATCACATTAAGCTGAAGAAGAATACATTTTAACAGGATATACGATGGCCTGACCTTTCTAGATTCTCACTTTGTATTCTCATTACCATCAGTTAAACCTCTAAGGAACCTTGAGGGTGTTTTGATATGCTCCATTCTCTCTAACAGCTAAAGAGATTAATGAGATCTTGAGTCTGCTAAGTTATCATCTCACCTAAAAACTTAAACTGTTAAGTGAGGCTCCAAAATATGATTTATATTATTCTCTAACACACTTCCTCAAGTGAAAACCCTTTGGGCTTGAAACTTGCACATGTCCACATTACCTTGTGCCTGATTTTTATCAAATAGAATGGGGGTGGTGAGATTCGAATTCGTGACCGTTGGGTCAACAAGGTTCTAATACTATGTTAAAGAATTATATCACCTAAAAGCTTAAATTGTTAGGTGAGGCTCAAGAATATGATTTTATATTATTATCTAACAGAGTTGGCGTATAATGAATGAAAGACGTAGGGTTTCTCAAACTCTAAATTGTAGAGAAAACTCTAATTAAAAAGTTATCAATCAATCTTAATTGTTTTGAAAATAAGCTAAACTGATCTAACTAAGAAAAACCAAATAAAATTAAAATTTAGTAAAGAAATCCAAAAAAAAAAAGAGTTGATGGAACGTTTGCTCATGTTCCAACTTCATGCCACTCATGCGAACTAATGAAATGCTTGTGAGGAGACTTATTAGAAGAAGCTTTCTGTTTTTGGCTGTTAAAACTAAAGCAAGCACCGAAACTATATATATGCTGGTTATTAAAAATATACTGGTAGTGTCTCTGATGGTGAGCCTGTGAGGGTGAAAGAAGGTTTAAGGGAATTATCGCAATCAGATATTTGAGTGTCCCTTTGATCACTGGTACTCGTTTATGCTGATTTCAAACACTTCTACATAAGATTAATGCTAGAATTCTCCATTTTCAAGCACAGTTCATCTTCTTTGATGGTAAGTCAATGGTATTAAGAAGCTAAAAGAATGGAACTGGTGTTTTTTGTTGAGGTTAATATCCTCGGGGGTTGCTTGGTCCATGAATGTCAGTTCAGAGATTGACAAATTGAGAGTGTGAGCATTCCAAATGATTGAAGTTGGAATTGGAGAAATTTTTTGAAATTGAGAGACATCATATGGGATCATTTGCCTTCTACTGCTAAAATTTGTTATGTTATTTCCAATGGTGATTGGAACTGGTTGTATACTGTATCTGATGAAATGCAGACTGCTATTTATGGTTTTGTTTATCCCTTATTATTACTCGACTCATTGCAGGATTTCTTGAAGCTCTAAATTTCTGTTTTGCTTTTAAGGTTTGGCAAGGCCAATTTTATATTTTTTCTTGCAAAAAAAACACATCATTAGGCTTGCTCAAATACAGATTCCACTTTACAATTTAATTTTCACAATTTTTACAGTACAGGGGTCAACATGACTTCCCCACATCTAAACAGTCGTATCATGGAACTCGCACCATTCAGCAGTGCTTCGATAATCAAAAACTCCTTTTGGCCCCTTCCACTTTCACATTTCAAATGTCATGCTAACTTTTCAGATTGGATAATACATGATCTATTTACTATCACGGTTTCTCTATTTGTACAACATGATCCGGAGGAAAATGTTGAAAAATGGAAGGAGAAAACAAGACTACAGCAAGGAGTCATGTGTTTCTCAAGTTGGATAAATAATCTGGCCCACCTTGAATTCTGGATAGATAATATGAACTGCAGAATTCAGGTCAATCTGTCATATTTTATTTTCACTGCCAGGAACAAGAACAAGATGATCTCCATCTCTTACGAGTTCTATGTCTTCAATTTCAGCACCTTCTTTGGTTAGAATCTTGGTGGGAATGCATCCATATTTTCTAGCACCAATATCAAGTAGCTCTTGGAATGATTTTGGTAATACAACAAGTTTTCCAGCAACTTCACCCTTATTAGGACAACTGAGAGTCACTCTAGCAGGATAGTTCGAACTTGGGAAACCTGTAAAACGGGCTGGAGATGAAATCATGCCATTCTCACCTGGAAAAATAAAGAAAACTTATCTTTATTTCGAGTAAATTTGACAAAAACTGAGACCCTTTTCAAGTTTGTTTAGTAGTTAAATGGTTTCTAGTTATTTTTTCAATGAATGAGTTAATTACAAACTTTCTATTTGACTGTGTATTCTCTATTTTCTTGCATCATTCAGTCTCTCCACAACTCTGCATCCTATACTCCTAGTTTACCTAAAATGCAAATGCAATACATGATTTACCACTAAAAATTTAAAATCCGTGAGTGATAATTATGACCTGGTATTCAAAAAAAATTAAAGGACTTGCAAACACAGAGGCATTCTTACCAGTACTAGCAACTGACATCATCCCAACAAGCGAGTTTTGGAAATTGTCTGCTCTTCTCCTTCGAGATGGCGCACCATCATGATGCAAAGATGGAGAAAATGGAGGTATTGTAGGTTCACTATTATACTTTGCAATGGACTTGCCGCCATATGGAACCGATAAATGCTTTGGAGTTGTGGGTAACTGTTTTCTTATTTTCCTGCTCCCTATTTTCAAACAAAGCTTGAATTTCCTCTTGGCCCTGATGATCAGCCAAAGCCCTTGGTGTCCATCCATGGAGATCTGGCTTATCAACATCGGCTCCTTGGTCTAAGATGAACTTAACCATCTCGGTGTTTCCCTGAGGAGATTGCTGCATGAAGTGCAGTTGTCCCACAGGTTGCGGGCAGTGTTACGTCCCCACCATACCCGGCAATTTCCTCGAGCAAATCTAAGTTATTTTGCTCGGCAGCTGTAAGTGCAAATTGGCCCACATCACCAGAAGTTATCGCTGCACCATTTTCTGCGAGAAGTTCAAGTACATTCTTATGATTCCCCTGCAGTGCTTCCCATACAGGAACAATGCCTTCTGAATCTGGATGAACAAAATCAAATTATTGTTAGATTTCTGTGAGAAAAGAAGGATTTATGAGTCAGACAACTCGGTAGAGATGTTTATGTTTGCTTTTTAGCCAGAGAATACCTTTGATGTTAGGATCTGCTCCATACTCTAGAAGTAGGGTTACACAGTGCTCGTTCCCTTTTGAAGCCGCAATATGCTGTGCATTCCATGTCCACACAATAAAGAAATTCTTGTAAGACAAAATAATGTTTGAGAATAATATCCATGTGATTTGTTTAAAATAAGATCTGCACACCAGTGCTGTTCGTCCATTGTTGTCCAATTCATTCGGATCTGAACCCTGTTTCAGCAACTGATGCAGTAATAGATCGTCACCCCTCATTGCAGCGAAGCACAACGTAAGAGGCAAATCCATCCTGCCCTGAGTCAGCATGTGCTCCGTGTCCTTCAGAATTCCTTCCATCTCTGGAAAATTCAACTCTTTCATATGCTGCATCAACCATAAAAGGAATTATAGCTAACACAATCTACTCTCCTGGTAGGTTCATCAAACCCGAGGCATAATTAACATGTTGATACATTATGATGAAGGATAGCCCAGCCCTACATTATTAGATTTTGTTTAAGTTTATTTACCGAGCTTTATTCACTAAGCTCAAGTTTATTTACAGAAGGTGGTTAGTTACAAAGAAACAATCAATTACTCAAGATAGCTAGAATTCTGGATGCTTGAAAGGGCTACAAACTTTGAAAATCACTAGTATTTGCTTATGTGCAGTGGCAGTAGTTGAAAAGGTTATAATCTCTGCGTACCTGAAGAAGGTTGTTCATGATTATCGTCCCATCTCCAACATTTGATTGGACAATATTTAAGAAAGCAGTTCGGTTCAAACGTAGGAGCTGACTCAACCGTTTGGTTCGAACTGTGAATAACTGTGGTCTGTAACAAAGCAGACCAGTCTCACCAACAACATCTCCAGTCACCGCCTCACCAACAACCTGCAATCTTAAATTGGAAATTGGAAAATTAGCAGTTTTTATGATAAGCAAGCTTTAATTATAAATTTCTAGCTCAATACAACTGGTGAAATGGATGGAAGAAATCAGAAACGATTAGATCAAGAAACTTGCCTGCTCTACTCCATTCCTCCGCATGATGAGTTCCTGCGAAGTAGATTTGTAAATAATAACATAAAAATCTCATATTCTTGATGTGTCATGCTTTGAAACCACATAGGACATGAAGACGTTGGGGAAGTGAGGTTGAGCTCTTACCACAGCACCAGTGACCAATATATACAAATCTGTCGGTGCTTCATTTTGCAAAATTACATCTTCTCTGGGTGGGAAAGTATTCAGCTTTCATCTCTGTGACCTTCAATATTAAACAGGTTGAATCAGATATACAAATTTAGCTCGAAACCAACAGGGCATATATGGCTTCTTTCACGTCAAAAACAGAAAAAAGCTTCAGCAATCCTTCCATGATCGATCTAGAGGATGAAGTAAGAGAATTACCAGTTGAAAGAGCAAGTCATTCGATACCCCACGAAACAAGTACACTCTATCCACGAGTGAATAAAAGAGATAGTTAGAAATGCTTGATCGAATTGCCTTGGGAAGAGACTCAATGGTCTCTTGTTGATGCAATCCCTCCGAATCCGTTCTGTACTTCAGACTCAAATGAGCAAGCATCTGTTCTTGTAACCGAACAGGAAGGTGGTTCCGCTGCGCAAAACTTGAGACAGCTTGGATAGTATCTCTCTGAAATTCCATACAACTTCATTTAAGCAGTGTTACAGAAAACTACCAGTCTCCCACAGGCTTGCTAAGCAATCAAAACACAGATTAGAAGACAAGTTACTCACAAATTGCCTGGTTCGACTGGTCGCTTGGACAACCAAATTGGTCATGTTTCCGATCAAATACGATGTCAGTCCAAGATCAAACATCATGTATAATATGGCGAATACCATCTCATCGTAATTAACAGCATGCAAATCACCATATCCAGTGGTAGTGAGCGTGGTTATAGACCAGTAAAGGGCTTTGACATAACGAACCCACAAGCTCTCGGTATGAAAATCTTCCCAAACGGACCCAATCCATGTTTTACTTGGATCCTTGTAATATGCAGCTAGACGATAGAACAAGCAACCGGCCATGTGAACCACGAAAAGAGTAACCTACAATTACATCATGGCCCAGATAAGAATTGAGAATTTTTTTTTATTTCCCAATTCAAGAGGCTCAAATATTTTATGAATATTACCCAAATTTAAGTTCTAATGAGTTCATGCATATACTCACACATACGAGCTTCGATAATCGAACCGCGAAGTAGTTGTAGTTCCTATCCTTTTCCAATCTGATGTAACGAAAGATTGAGAACAATGAGGAGAGTTCTTGATTATTCAATTGCATCTGTAAAATGAAGCCAGAGGCTTAAGATAGCATTTACCTTGAGAAAAAGAGACTAACTCGCCGGAGACGCCAGAGGCGAAGCATACTGAAGTATCCATATGACTCAAATTTAGGAGGTAAGATTTCCCGGACAAATTCAGATGGGATTGTAGAGATAACATCAAGAACCAACCAGGTTCTTGCATACCTCCAACCTATCTTTTTCCGGTCATCAACTAACAGGTAAGAATTTTTGTCAAGGTAAGCAACAAAGAAGGTCAGAATAATATCAATGGCAAAAACTCCGTTGACAACATTATCTGCTATGGCTAAACCCCCACTGGGTTTGCTAAGGTAACCGAATTCAAATGGAGACACCCATGCTGTGTAGAAAACTAGAAATACCAAGAAAGTATCCCAAAATCTGCAACATTAAACGTTTATTAATGTTCAGCCATCAACAGACATGAAGAAAGGTATAACAAAATCTGCAATTAAAAAAAAAGGTATTGATTATCTCAACTATAAAAAATGAACACAGAGGAATTTCACATTCAAGAACAATTTCCAAACACAAAATATCTCAACATTAGAGTGACACGAGAAATTACTATACGTACACAAAACTAATCACATATTACAGAGTACTGTATAACGATACTTGTATCCATTTCACCGACAATTTTAGTTCACGTTAATTATATCTCATGCATGGAAAATTGCGCCTTTATATGTCTATGAGATTTAACAAGCGTAGGACCATCATGGGTTTGGATTGTTTTCCCAAAACCATGGATTTATTTTCTCATTATCATATAAAAACTCCAAATTCCAAACCAAAAACATACAGTTAATTAATGCAAGAACCTGTAGCGGGGGTCGAACGGAGAGACAATGAAGCGACGGAGAAAGACACGGCGGCTGCTCCGAGCGGTGGCGCCAAGAGAAGGAAGAATCTCATCAGTAAGGCTAAAACGGCCGGCATGATCATCTCTTGACAATTGCTCAAATTCTTTCTCGTGAATTCCACTTGCTTCTTCACTTCCTCCGGCACTTCCGTAAAAGCTTCCATTGTCTAATCCTCCTTCCTGGCCACAAAACAACACTGCCCTTTTCTTCATCGTCGACATTACCATATATACTTTTCAGCTCGATTCTCGAAATCAAGAAAACTTAACCAAAATGAAAAATTTTCTCGAAAAGATATATGGGGACTTGCGCTATTTTGTTGTCGTCGTTGTTTGCATGTTCTTGTCTCTCAAGCAATTTCTAGCAATGTGCTGTTAATTACGTGACTGGAAATCTTTCTGTTTCAGCTGCACTTATCACGCTTGTCCCTCCATATTGTTTTACCCTTTTTCTTTTCCATATTCTTAAATTGTTGTTATTATTATTAACAGCTACGTATTCTCATGCTGTTGTTACATGGACCTTTTTTATTGGATAAGGGTTTTATAGTAATTTTAAGCATGCCGGCAAATTCTTTTATAGCACCATTAAAAAAGCCGGGCCAATCAAGGACTTGATCTCGATTGGGTTTTATAAGTTTTCACGGTTAATTTGATCAAAACTTTCATTGTATTTTGTAAAAATCTAAGCTGATTAATGTTTCAGTCAAAATATTAATATAATATATTTTAAAATAAAAATAATTTAAAAATATAAGCTTATTTTTTCCAAACAAATTAGAATTATAAGCTTTGAAGCCCTCCAGACAATAGAAAGCCTTGCAATAATTTATGAAATGATCGCAGCCTTCCTTTACAATTATAGAACTATTATTTTCACCAAACAATGATTAAGGTGTTGATTCGAAATCTATCATGCGGGTCCAAAGACATGGCATGTCGATTTTAAAAAGCAGCACAAACGTGAATGCCCAGTGTTGTGTTTTTCTTGCTTAGGTCTAAAGCATTCCTCTTTTAAATTATTAAATTTGATTTGATTCATTGAATCGAGACTTTATTTAGGCTATATTAAAATAAAAAAGGACCTAACAAGGTTTAATGCAATTAACTTGACAAGTTAACTTAATTTTAACCTGGTAAAATTGTTTTTTAAAATGTTTTTTTTGTTTAGAAATACATTTATAATAGAAGGATATCAAAATGATCTATAAATATAAAAACATAATTAATTTAAAAAAAAAAAAAAATCGACACTTAATCTTTTATGCGACATTAGTTTTATAAAGTTGTCTGGATCCAGTTAATTTGTGAGATTTATTGGCAGACAAGAGTAAATCAGTGATAAAAAGGTGATGTTCTTGTAGTGTCTGGGCCTTCAATCAGGAGAAACATGTCGCGGACATGATTTCCCCTCTCCAGAAATCAAAGTGACCACTTGAGATCACATTACGATTTGAGTTCATGTGGAAAGGCTGGTGTGGTAGTTACTTGTCAATGGCAATACAGGTAAGTGTATAATTTTTTTATTTGCTTTGTTTTTTATGTGATGAAACCTCACCTCTTTGTAGATCAAGGTGAGTAAGTAAAACACTGGTTGTTCTAATTTTAAACTCTTACAAGGAGAGTGTGTCCTGACTCGAACTCGAAACTTGTTGTGTGTATTGTAAATCTTCTATCATCACATCACAACTCTTGGATACAATTTAAATTATATTTGATTGCACATAAAGCATCATTTTTTTGTTTTGTTTTTTGTAGTCAACCATAGTTTAAAATGTTGTTGGCAGCATATATAAATAAGACTTCAATGCTTTCATCTACCCTACTTATATTGGTTGTTTATATAGTTTGTTTTTTAGCTTAGATTATGATATCAACGTTTTAAAAAAAAATTAGATGAAAAAAATATGTTTTATATATTCTATTGAGAAGAAATAACAACAACAGCAATAAGAGTAGGAGAAAGAAATTAGATACATGCCCGGTCCTTTAGCCCGAAAACAAAGAAATGTAGCCCAGCTAACCACACAGTAAGTTCAAGGCTTTTTATTGGGCTTATGTAGCTCAATCTTACATTAAATAGTGGGCCTATAATATCTCCAACAAACTACCCAATTCTTCCAGAAAAAGCCCATGAAAAAATTTGCTGAAAAGAAGAGGAGAAGAGCCAGGCAGACTAGTCTAAAGACTTTAAACTCTAGCAGGCACCTGAAAAAGTGACCGGGAGAGAGAGAGATCTTCCAAAAAATGGCGTCGTTTTTGCAATCATTCGTAGATCCAAGAAAGAACTGGTTGGCCAAACAACACATGAAAACTCTGTCCTCCCGCCTCCGCAGATACGGTCTGTTTCTTTTCTGTTCTTTTGTCAAATACCTAATTATTTTCTTTTTTCTCATTTGTATTTTATTGAAATCGATTTAATTAGGGCTCCGATACGATGATTTGTACGACCCTTATTACGAACTGGATATCAAGGAGGCGCTTAGTCGCCTCCCGAGAGAGATCGTTGACGCTCGTAATCAGCGTCTGAAGCGTGCCATGGACCTCTCAATGAAGCACGAGTATCTTCCTGACGACCTTCAGGTATTTTTTATTTTTTTCATTTACTTGTTACTCACATTTGTGTTCCTCAAAAGAAATTTATATTCTTTGTCTGGTTTTATAAAATTTAAGTATTCTTAATTTTATATTTAAAACAAGTTGTATTTTTATTAGAATATTATAGAATCCAGACTATTTTTTTTAGATACCTTTATTTGTTGTTGAACATGTGTCGATGATGTTCATGCTTAATGACGCGTGGTGTGGGTGTATGTGTTGGATCGTGGATGCTCGACGTATTCTCTATTGTCTCGTTGTTTTACTTGGATTTTTTTAGTTATGCAATATATGCTCTTTGATGCCTTAAGGCTTCTGAATGTTCTCATTGTGCTTTTGCAGACAATGCAAACACCGTTCAGGAGCTACCTGCAAGAAATGCTGGCCCTTGTAAGTTTTTATTTCGTTTAAAAATTGACTCTTTCTACTTACATTTTTCTTCGTACCTCCAAAGCTGCAGATTGCAAAGTTGCACCGTTTTTTTCTCTTACCTGTTTTTGGCATATGCATATACCCTTTCATAACCCAATTTTGGGTTATTCTCCAAATCTACCCAAAAATAACAAATATAAAATAAAAGGGGGCTAGTGTAGGTAGAAAAATCAAGGTGAAACTTTTAGATGTTTTCGAGAGCTTGATCGTACCTCTTTTGTGCCCAGAAATGAAGGAAAATACAGATTTAAGGCCAAAGTAATTTATTAGTAGATAAATCTGCGTAAAAATTAAGCTGAAAGATATAATCATATTTTTATGGGTCAGTTTGATTTAATTGTTGGCCAATTTAAAAGTATAATTATGTTGAGAATTAATTTAGGGTTCAATTGAAGGGTTTAATTAAGTGCAAGAACTTAATTATACTTTAAATTGGTCAAATTAATTTTATTAAGGGCTTAATCGATGAAAACTCAAGTTCTTAAGCTTAATATGGGTTCAATTGAGAAGATTGAAATTTTCGGAGATCAATTTGAATTTTTTCCAAGCCAATTATGCGAAGTCAAGGCCAAATGGAACAAATTAAGAGTCTAACGGTCAATTGAGGTTTAAATCGTGCAAATCAAAAACTAAGGATCAAAATAAATAAAAAGTTTGCAAGCTTAAGGCTGCTTTTGAAATTTTGACTAGGAAAAACTCTATAAATAGAATTGATTAGAACCAAAAAAAGAGGACCAAACAAATCAATATACACAAAAACCCTAAAACAGGAAAAGCCCTAAATTTCTTTCCGATCAACACCACCAAACAGCAGCCCCCGCTTCCAGCTTGTAGTTGCAGCCCCCCAACAACTTTTGTTTTCCCCTCTTCTCGTGTGCTCCTCTCCCTAGCGGAGTCGCCATTCTATTGCACGTCGCCGCGCGGCGTCCCGTGCGGGTTGTCTCGCAAGGAGTTGAGGAGTCACCACCTGACTGTTGAGGGTCGCTAGGAAAACCCAATTGCACTGGTTTGGTCAAAGATTCTAGGGTAGGTGACTGGTTGCGTAAAGAAAAGATATTAGCACCCCTAGTATGCCTTACCTGAGGTAAGCTGCATTGTGTATTTTAATGTGATTTTCAACGTTTCGATGGGCAGTATTTATTCATGTGGCTTTTGAAATTCTTTCCTGGATGAGTTTTCTGTAATTTATGCATTGTAAAAAAATGTTCCGATTCAAAAAATCGGTCACCGCTCAAAATTACTGGGAATTTCTTTGGTCATTTCTAGATATTTAAATATTAGCCTACTTGTAGGTTTAACATTTATTATCTGAATTTAACCATTAATCCTCATAAACTAATTTCGTGATTTATTTCAATATAGGCTAAATTCTCAAGATTTAATAAATTTGTTATTAAATCTAGAGTAATTTTTCTTAAAAAGCTTTGGTCATATGCAAATAAAACACATTTTTTTATTTACTTTATATTCCTTTTTTTCTTAACAAAACAACATAAATAAATGAATTTATAAAACACACACACACACATTCTATTTTTCATTACATTTTACAAATAATAATTAGAAAATAATAAAAAATTGAATAAACACATAAACATAATAATTACAAAAAAAGGACCTCGTGAACAGTGTCATAATCTAGGAACAGTGGTGACAACGCGGGGGCACTAGTGGCGCGTCATCTCACGCACCTCCATAACAGGCGGCGCGTGTAACCATGTGCCGTCACCGATGGAACAGCAGGACAAGAGGGGTGTATTATGACTCTTCTCTTCCTTCTCTTGTCGATGGTGGCCTTCACGGCGACCTGCAAAACACAAACGAAACACACAAACACAAACAAACAGTGGCTACTGGGTTGTTCTTCCCTCCTCCAGATCTACTCTTCCTCCTTCAGATGGCTGGTGGCTGCTTTGTCCACGGTGGGAACAGTTGTGATCGAAGAGAGCTACCGTTGACTACAGCTTGGTGGCTGGTCAGGGCGTCGTGGGTGTGAGGGCTGTCGTTGGAGGCTGTGTGGTTTTTAAGGCCTGGGAGAGGAGGAAGAGCAGTGAGAGATTGTTTGGCGACATAGATGAGAGAGAAGGAGAGTGGGGGGTTGCCGTGGGGGATGGCACAGGCTGGAAGTGGAGAGGAGAGATGGTGGTTGGTCGGAAAAGGAAAAGGAGAATGGCCATGGGGGAGGGGGGGCTGCACCTGCCCAAAGAGGGATAGCGGTTGCACCCCCTGGAGAGAAAAAAATGTAGATTTAGGGTTTTTAGGGTTTTTTGGGTGTATGAATTTTTTTTTTTTTTTATCCCCTCTTTTTTGTTTTAATCAGCTCTATTTATAGAGTTTTTTCTAGTCAATTTGAAAAGCATCTTTAAGCTTGCATGCCTTTTTTATTTTGGTCATTGGTTTTCGATTTGCCCGATTTAACCCTCAATTGACTGTTAGACTCTTAATTTGTTCAATTTGGCCCCTAACTTCGCAAAATTGGCTTGAAAAAATTAAATCGGTCTCCGAAAATTCCAATCTTCTCAATTGAACTCGAATTAAGCTCAAGAACTTGATTTTTCATCTATTAAGCCTGTAATAAAATTAATTTGACCAATTTAAAGTATAATTAAGTCATTGCACTTAATTAAACCCTTTAATTGAATACCCAAATTAATTCTCAATATAATCACATTTTTAAAATTGGTCAACGATTAAATCAAACTAACCCATAAAAATATAATTATATCTTTCGACTTATCCAATAAAAAATTACTTTAGCCTTGAATCTGTATTTCATTTCTAGGCACAAAAGAGGTACGATCGAGCTCCTGAAAATGTCCAAAATTTTCACCTTGATATTTTTGCTTTCACCGGGCCCTTTTTATATTTGGGGAATAACCCAAAATTGGGTTATGACATACCCAATCTGAGTTATTTACGCCTGCTGTTGATAAATTGCAGCTGATTCATTATATTTTTGTTTGTGCTTTTAAGGAGTTGCTAATACTCCCAGAGAAGCACTCCCCTCCTCTTGATTTATGAGTGGTTTTCATGGTGGATGCCACTTTCATTTGAGTAGAGTAGTAGTGCTCCTGGAGCACCTTATAATAACTCCACGCTTTTCACTTTGTTATTTTTAGGGTAGTAAGCTAGATTAGTAAATGTTGTTTCCATTTTCTCTTTATGATCCTATTGGGAAACTCTTCATTTTCTCTTTATGATCCTGTTGGGGAACTCTTTTGAACTGGGATTTGTTACATACTAGAAATAACAACAGCCTCATGTCACTTTCATGCTGTTTTTCCATTAAAAAAATGCTCTGGCTGCTATCTATGTGGCTTACAATTATAAACAGATGCTTTAGTACTTAAAAGCATGTTGCCATGTGTTTTGTGCATTTAGCATGTTGCTGCAACAATAGGATTTTGTCTTTTGGCTGTGTCAGCTCTTTGATTCAGAGAAGATTTAACGCACAAGCTCACTACCATTGTCTATACTGCGGTAATCTGCTTTTTCTATATTCAGACCAAAATAAAATGAAGGATGCATTTATTCTTCTATTGAAGTTCTCATGCTCGCAGCACAATCCTGTGTGACATGATCACATGAACAAGATGGACATTCATAAGATTTTGAGCCTTGCAAGTCCCAAAAATTTGTGCATGGCCATAGGTAGATATGCTGTCTTTGTAAATCTACAACATATAGAGTTAACATTAACATGGTGGGGATTCTGTTAAAGAACCCGTGAAAATATTATGTACAGTTTTTGTGCAAAAGAGTTGTCATAATTTCATGTACCTTCTATGTAAATAATATCTATTATTGGGTACTGGTATTGGACATGACCTTTTACAGGCTGGACCATCTAGTCAATAGAAGTGGCTTACTGATTATTGGTGTCTGAAATGTCACACTTCCTTCCAGACTTAATCAGCTATTTGCATCATTCTGCAAACAGATTTTCTGGTTTATCCAGGTGGATTTATTTTATAATTGATGTGACTATTGTTGTTCTCTTGCTGCTTTAAAATTAATTCATCTCCTGCTTAATTGACTTTTCAACTAATAAAGTAGCAAAAGATAGTTTGATCTGCAAGGTGTGGAGGTTATCTAAAATTGCGTAAATTAGGAATGTCCAGAAAATTGTCTCGTGTTTAGCATGATTTTCTCGGATAAGTGGATGTACCTAAATTTAGAAGCAAGCTACCATTTTAGTCTTTAATATATGGGTCTTGCTTCATTCAATTTGTTGTTGGATCACCTCTGATAGTGGAGGACATGCTCTTTGATAAATTTTGGCGCCCAAGCTGCTGCTTTGACCTATACCTGTATGATGTCACAGATGTTGGCTTTTCCTTTTATCTCTATTGCTTATTTTCATTTCAGCTAGGAAAATGTTTTTGCTTTCCTACTGGATGCATCGTGGTGATTGATGTTTATCCTACATCATCTGTCAAGATTTGGATTGTTTTTGACAGATTCTGTTTAATCATCCTAGATTTTGGCCATTGTTTTCATCATAATGGAAATCAGTCGCACAATTTTTAGATCAAATCTATGCAAATAAATAAGCCTGGTATCATTTATGACAATAAATTTGTTTCAGTATTATGGATCTGTATCCTACTTGTCTCTCATGAGGATTTTTTGGATCCAAAATTTAAACGGACATTGTCTAGATAAATTAGCTAACTGATGGCGCTATTGTCTGCTTTCGCTGGGGGAGGAGATGAGGGGGCTTGATCATAAATTTATGAAAAAAGAAGCTGCATATGGGAAGCATTGTTAAGGATACATACAAAATTCTAGGAATTAAATAAGCTTGGGGTAGAAATGCGTTCATACTGTGTTTTGCTTTGGGGAATGTAATTAGATTGAGTTTTTTGTTACCATAAAAACAAGAACTAATTAGTTGCTGAATTGGAGATTTATCAAAGAATATCCGACTTGAATTAACTTAAACCTGCTTCACAAGCTGTGTTAAAATGAATTATTTGATTATGTTTTGCAGGTGAAGAGGGAGAGCGCAGAACGTGAGGCTTTGGGAGCTCTGCCTCTTTACCAGCGCACCTTTCCTTGAGTTTCTCAGCTCCCCCTATTTTTATTTCTTATTGAAGTAAATCTTGTTGAAAGTTTATATAGAATGTTTGGATTGCTGAAGGTGAGATGGATTGTCTCTCCTTGGTAAGTTTTTGCAATCATTTTGTGGTGGTGGTGGCGGTGGTGATTTAATGGTGTTTCCAAGTTGTCTTTTACTGACACCATTTAATCACACACAACTCTGCTATTTAACTTCCATTTCATGGTTAACTGCAATAAAAAGAATCCTCTACTTTATGCATTATTTGTAGAAGATTTATAATCTCTTTTGATAGAGTCTGAAGCCTTTGTGGTTTTTACCAAGTAACAAGGCAAAGCGGCTACGATTTTACCTTGCTAATCATTTTTTTTTCCCTTTCTAAAGATTTAGCTGATGAATGCTAATTTTTTTGCATCTTCTGTCACCAGTACAATAGATCACAAATCTATGTGGCTGATGGCTATGCCCATATGGGCGTACAGAAGGGGTGTGTGGTGGAAACAATAATGGACTTGAGTCGGCTTCTTTATTTTACCTCTGGGAATATGCTGTCTTAAAACATGGGGGCTGTCATATAACAGATAAGGTCTGAAATCACTTTCCCTGACACTGCTTTCACCCCACCCTCTGCTGCATGCCAGCTGACTGTACTTCTTTGTTGGGTACTATGTTTGCATTAGAGTTATTAGACCCGGTACAGAGATTATTACGAGGAAAAAAAAATGGGGTATTGAATCATAAGATAAACTCTAATTAATCATTTTTAGAAAAACTTAATAAAACTAGGCTCGAATTATTACATTTGTTTATTATTGATTCAAATAGAACTTGTCTCTCACCTCTTCTGGGTTTGTCACCATAAATGTGTCCATGTGCAAGTGCTCTCATGTTCGTTTGCTCCCCTCACGTGCCTGCCTTGAGATGTGACTGCTTCAGAATCAATCTATTGTCCTTTCGAGCAGTAAAAAGAAATGAATGGCTGCCATGGAAGAATGACACTGTACCATAACCAGGTGGTGTCTGGCGCAGAAATAATGGGCCTCTAAGCCCATTTCCAAAGTACATTTACAAATCCCATTTAGCTGTTCTTCTGAAGCACGACCGTGTGAATTTTTGTATGAGAAATGCATGTGAACTTGGGAAATAAAAACTAAAAACTACCTTTTCAAGACACATCGCTCTCATTGGAGACTAGAAATTGCCAAGTTGAATGATAGGGACACGCGAACGTCTTTTGTCACCAATCTATATGTATCAATCATAGTTTTCAGACTCCAGCTGTAATTAGGGTTTAAATTACAGGCTTATTGAATCATAGTTATCAATATTGATTTTGAAAAAATAAATTTAAAAACACCACCTTCCTTCTTGTCTCCTGGAAACGACAGGCACCTCTCCTGAATTCCATGTTAAAACAAGACTGTTGGGCACCGCTCTGTATTGAAAGGAAGAAGAGATTATATATCCCAAGAACACTCGAAGAATCACCGCTCTGTACTGTCGATAAAATTGCAGATAGGCCAGAGAAGATCAGCATCTCGGGATCAGGGAGAATCTAAATGTTTAGAGTGAAGATAGATCACACAAATCAATGGAGGTGGAACAAGATTTGCCAGTTTTTAGAATCTCCGTCCATCGTCAATCATTGAAAGGAGAAGGGCTATTTCACTCTGTTAAGATATTGGAAAACCCACCAACCTTCTCGATCTGAAATCCTGTGAAGATCCATTCCATGTGGAAACTCTATCCATATCCTTATGAACTATGGATCTGAGTGGATTACAAAATAAAAAAGAAAAAGAAAAATATCGAATATATTTTTATTTAGAACAGTAAACAAACAAAAACTAGAAGAGATGATGCTGTAATAGGAAGTGGAAAGAGAGAGATTTTTTTTTCTTGGAAGGGATCAGACGTTGTGAGAGTTATCAAGAGACAATCTTAATTAATGCAAAGATACGTGGGCAGTTGAGTCTCCTTATGATTTTTCTGAGGCCATGACGGTTGGGTCGTCTCTGTCGGAAAATCCAGCTTGCCACCATCCTGCATCTCATCTCATCTCAAACCACCTAAATATCTTAGTTTTAATATAAAAAAAAATGATTTTTATTTATTTATATGTTTTAAATTATTATTTTAATATACTAATGTTATAAATAATTAAAAATATTATTTTGATGTATTTTTAAGTAAAAATACTATACTTTCAAACATTTTTTTTTTAACTTTGACGCTAACTTTTTATTCATTCATGTATTGATTTCTCTTTTTTTAATGTAAGATTATTTTATAACACTGGGATTAGTTGACATATGATCTTGTAATCTAAACCGAATTAATTTAAAGAGAAAAATAATGAAAAAAAAAGTTAATCCATTTATAAACTCGGGTTAATCTATGATTTGAAGTTGCTTAGGTTAAAACTCAAATCTCTATATTTAATTTTTTTTTTAAATAATATCTTTCTAACATTTAAAGAAGAACAGTAAATTTATGTTGTAGTATTTTCAAAACAATAATGTTGTATGCTAATAGGTTAATGTTTTTTTTTAAAAAAAAATAGTGGTTAACAAATGAAGAAGATGAGAGTAATCAACAATTAATAGGTTGATTCGTCCATGTCTTTGACCAAAGAAAAAATTGCCAATAGGAGTGTTCCTAGATATGATTGCACACTTGATCATGATCCCTGTCAAAATCAAGATCGTCATAAGATCTTCGAGTGTTTTTTGTCCACATTCAGTGATTATTAATAAATATAATTTTGATTCTTTTTAAAAATATTTTTTTCATTCAAAAATATATCAAAATAATATAAAATATCAAAAATTTAATTTAAAATAGAAAAAAAAATTCAAAATAAAGTGTCAAAGTACACAATTTTAGTATTCAAGACATTGAGAAGAAGAAGAAGAAGAACTGTGAATAGGATTTCTAATCCTTTTCGGAACTAAAATCCATCTCGACAAAGTGCTTTTCAAGTGTAACTTCATCACCATGAAGGGAATTTAAAAGAAATTGATTAAGGTTAACAACCTTGTTAATCACGAACCGATACCTGTCAATGTCTTATTACCCTCTTAAGATTAAGATCTTGTTGGATATTTAATTACGGTATCGTTCTTGATTAAGGAACCGTTTGTTTTGTTGTTTTTAATTAATGTTTTGCTGAAAAATGGATAGATGAATGTTTGAAAAAACTAGTTTTGATCTTGAATCTTCTCTCTTTGAAACTGTAAATTAAAAGAGTTGGTCTCTTATTTGTTTTTGTACTCCATTTTAGAAAATAAATTTAATTGGAATTCAATTCTCGATATTTAAAATGTTTTTAAATATAAATTTTAAATTAAAATCTTTAAATTGAATTGCATTCACCTATCCAACACATATTTCATTTACGAATAGAAAATGAGGAAATATGGCTATTCAATTTTATATTATGATGATTAGGAAAATTTTTTCACAGGGATGAAAATATATTGTTCGAATTTATTAACAAATTTTTATTTATTATTTAATAAAAAAAACATATGTAATTGAGGTAATATACATGTATTAAATAGCAAAAAAACATATATAGCATTAGCTTAAATATAGATTATGTGGCTTGTTTTCAAAAGTCTTTTTAATTAAAACAATATATTTTTATTTTTTTCTTGATAATATATTAAAATAACTAAAGAACCTCAGCACAAGTAGCCTGTTAGCATTAGTTCACGTAAAAAAACAATTTCGAACTTGATTTAAAAAACAGGCTGTAACATAAAAATAAACAATATATTTAAATATATAAATATAAAGACAAATAATGCCAAACAAAAAGTCTTCTCGGTGTCCCCATTTACAAAATTACAAATAATTTAGCTCCATGCTACACGCTAGCAGAATTATTGGAAAAGATGTAGTAGGTTTTAGGGGGGGGATGGAAAAATTTAGGGTTCATGGCACAGCCATTTTCCCCCCCTCTTTAATTATGATATCCAAACAGCCGACAAGACCATGAACCTCGAACAACCAGTCGTCGATTTTCCAAATCAGAGGAAAATACATAAAAATTATATTAATTACAACCGGAAAATTAGGGCATGTACATCCTTAAAATTCAATAAAACTATATAGATCTGAACATTATGGGCCTCGATCTCCTGCTCATCTGGCCCACTTTCCTCGTGGCTTGTTTCTCGACACCAGTACGGCTGCGCCGATTTGTTTGTAGCGCAGGGGTTCTTTGGTCCTTTTCTGTTAACAATAACTTGATCGATAATGGTGGGAAAAAAATAAAGGATGAAAAAACTAAATGAGAAACAATATATGGCTTTATTTTTTAAATAAGATTTCAAGCACTGCCATAATAACATGGTGAATCCACCTGGATAATCTAAGTCAGCTCACCAAATTAATTATTCAGTTTATAAACTCCATTGAGTTTATTAATATTTATTTTAGATTAATAATGTATTTTCTCTATACTTTTTAGCATGTTATTTAGTGTTTTTATTATAGTCTCAATACTAATTTCATCTAATTAGACTATAAAAAATATAATTGAAATGGAAATAATTAGAGGGGGCATGTTTGGCATTACGTGTTTAAAAAGTTTTGGATTTTTTTATTTTTATTTTTTCCTGTATTTTACATTATTTAATGCACTAATGTAAAAAATACTTTTAAATTATGGTTTTTAATTTTTTTTGTGAACAATAAAAACTCTCACACCATTTTTTGTTTTTTATTATTTTGAAAAATAAAATAAAATAAGACTATTTTTCAAGATTAGAAATTAAAGAAGAAAACCATGAAGGTACGAGGTTACGTTATGTTGTTAGTTAATTATATTTTATATTTTTTAAAAAGAAATTAAAAAAGAAAGAGGAAGGAAACAATTTTGAAGGGGAATTTACTTCCAAAAACAGTTTTCTATATCATTAGCGTCTCATCATGATTAATTTATCACGTCATCATTTAATATTTGTGTCATAATTGTTATCTTATCACTTAAATGACATTTCAATAATATTTTTATATCATGCTCGTCACTTCTTAAAACCTGACTTGATTGTTACAATTTCGAGAATCCATATATCCATTTTATTTATTGTTTGATAGAAAAGTTGAAGTTGCTTTTAAAATAGTTTTTTTATTTAAAGATATATCATTTATTTTTATAAAATTATTTTTAATATTAGCTTTGAAAATAATTTTAAACCATCATTTTTTTTAATTTAATGTAAAACTTTCCAGAATTAAAGATTAAAGAATAAGGGAGGCATTTGATTTAATTAAGAATGGAAAAAAAATAACAACAAGAAGAAAACTTAGAAGAAATTGGAGAAGGCTTCATTTTTTTTAGCTAAGACTGGCTTAGGCCTCGGGTCAACCCGTCAGGAAAAAAAGGGATACCTTATATTAAATTAAAAGTTCAAATTTTCTACCAAATAAAAAATGCAGACCTAAATCTTCAACAACTTTCAATTAATTGGATGCAACAAAATAGTTAGAGATTTAGGAAATAAGCAACCCTGCCAATATTTTATTTTATTTTAATTTTATCTGGATAAGTTTAATTCGGTCAATTAAATTTTGTTTGGATTAATATCACAATTAATTAAAATTAAAATTCAACTACAATCCACTTTGAATAATAAGCTTGTCATGTTAAGTTTAGCAACTATGATAATGTGATCAATACTCACTTCCTTTTTCATGTAAAAAGAGAGTATTTTTTTCATTTAACCACTCATTCATTATATATTTTGAATCTAAGTCTTGGATTATTAGATAAGCGAGTTAATTTAGTTTTTTTTTTATTATTGTTTTATTCAAAATCACTTGGAATTGAATAATTTTTAAAAGTGAATGATAATATTGTTTTTGTAAAAAAAATAATATGATACATCTTCCTGGGATCTTAATCGAGTCATCTAAATGAATTCTAGTTATATAATTCACATGATAACTACAAGACCAAGACATCTTCTAATAACATCTAGTATATATGATGTTCATTGAATATTTATATAATTATTAATTAATATTTAAATTATACTTAAACTGATCCAAACAATAATTGAAGGTAATAAAAATATTAAAAAAATCTAGCAAAAAAGGCAAGAAATGTCCAAGGCCATGCATGGTATGCACAGGCAACGGGGGAGACGAAGCATGTGACCACGAACGACATCTGTCTTCAACTTCTACCAAGAGACACGTCAAGATTTTGCTTTCACCATCCCATCTTGTCACTACAAAATGCCACGTGAAGATACCATCATCATGTCAATGATTGTTATTTCGACGAAACCCAGGGGCCTTTCCCAGCTCACAGCATGCATATAATAAGCTCACCCCCTGCCCTTCCTCTGCACTCCATGTCTTCTCCTTCCTTCCTCCCTTCAGACAAGAAACTGTAAACGACTCAGAATGAGAGCAGCCATGTTACTGTCGGTGCTTCTGCTCGCCACTTGCCACGTCGCCTTTTCTATCAAAGACGGTAAGCTTTAAACTCCATGTCTGTCCCTTCATTTGCTTGCTACCTCATTCAAAGCTGGAAAAGTTTGCTGTGCATGAAGCTCAAGGCTTACGAGCTTAACTGGTTTCTTACAGCCATCTTTTGCACCTTGTTAATTTGCTGCTATCTGTGTGAGTGTGTGTGTGTGTGTGTATGCATATATTTGTGTGAAGTTCTTCAAAGTCAAGCAGTCCTTAATTGAGAACCCATTACTCTATTTTCCCACCATTCTTGACCTTATATAAACCACATAGCCACAAGGTTCCTTCACAGAAAAGTCTGGAGATTTGGAATCGCGACCCGGTGAGGGTACTGTTCATATAGCAGAGGGGCATTAATCGATTAATAAATTTAAAAGATGAAAGCGGATGTACGTGGTTTGATCTTGCAGCATAGTTTGCCTTCATGGGTGGCTTTCCAGGCAGATGATCCTTAAATTCGATCTGGGTAGTGGATGGGATAGATACCGGATCACACCAGCTTACTATTTTTAGCAGAGTAACATGTCACTCTTCACCGAAATATCTTTCATGCGCTTTCTTTCTAGCTTTTCATATATATTTTTAAGATCTCATATATAAAATTGTAAATCTCATTCCATGGAAGCATGGTTATTAAGTTGGACTCTTTGGGTAGAGTTTGTGCAAAACCTGATCATAGATAGAGAGTACTTTTCATTCGAGTTGACTTCGGTCAATAAAAGTTCTGTTTTAGAAAAATCAAAATAATATTATTTAAAGTATATATAGACTCGACACTGGGTCTGACAACCACATTAGATTCAAAGAAACTTGGACTTCATAGTTATAAGTTAAAGATAAAGGTAGTTTGGGCATGACAAGCAAATCAAACTCAAAAGACTTGAAGTTTTAAGGCTATAAGCCAAATCCTAAATGATCTTCAAAGATAAAAATGTTAAAAACACAATAAATTGCCATGCCTTTCCAATCGATGTAATGATTTTTCTATGATCCTAGATGTATACGAGATCTTTTAAAGATTTATCATAACTACTATCTCGCTAATAATATGTAAATGATATTTATTTCACATTAATGTCAATGAAAGAAAATGACAATTTATTCTTTTTTTTTAGAAAACAACGAAGTTTAAGCTGGATAAATACTCTACGAATCATTCAAATAAAAAATCATAATTTTTGATCTCTTAAGATAAACTCATGTAAATCTCATAGCATCAACCATCTTATAACTTAAAAAACGATGCAGGGCATTTTAGTCTTCTCGATTATGATATTGTTTGCAAGCACTCAAGTCGTACATAAAAGAAAACAAATCTAAGTATATAAAGATATTGATTAACCAGTATTCCATCATTTAGTAAATGAACATGATTTCGTGGTCTTCGAGGTTCGGGCAATAAAATTCCAGTTTGTCTGATAACACAACAATGCAGGGCTGGTAGAAAATGGGAACTTCGAGGTTGGCCCGAAGCCATCGGATTTGAAAGGGACAGAGATGATAGGACGCTATGCATTACCGGAATGGGAGATCTCCGGCTTCGTCGAGTACATCAAAGCAGGCCAGAAACAAGGGGACATGCTGCTAGTAGTACCGGAAGGAGCCTACGCAGCCCGGCTGGGAAATGAGGCGTCGATCAAACAAGTTCTAAATCTCACCATGGGAATGTATTATTCCGTCACATTTAGCGCAGCAAGAACCTGTGCTCAAGAAGAAGAGCTGAATATTTCCATCTCTCCCGAGTGGGGCGTGCTGCCGATGCAAACAATGTACAGCAGCAATGGATGGGACTCGTACGCCTGGGCATTCAAAGCCTTGCTCGGTACCGTTGAGCTTGTCCTTCACAATCCAGGAGTTGAAGAAGATCCTGCCTGCGGTCCACTTATTGATTCGGTGGCCATTAAAGCTTTATTCCCTCCTCGACCAACTAATAGTAAGTTCTTAATTTACAAAGTTTTATGCACTAAAACACTTATGTGTAGCTTGCTAGGCATGGATCATCGAAGAAGTTAGTGAGTCCTCATTGAATTATATATGGCGAGTTATTAATGTTAAGTAATTATCTTACCTAAAAGTTTAAGTTATTAGGTGGGATTCAGAATATGATTTATATTATTCTCTAACACACATCCTCAAGTGAAAGTCATTCGGGCTTGAAACTTGCACAGACTCACACTACCCCGTGCTTGATTTTTATCAAATAAAATGTGGGTGGTGAGATTTAAACTCGTGACTGTTAAGTCAACAAGGCTTTGATACCATGTTAAGAAACCATCTTATCTAAAAAGCTTAAGCTGTTATCCGAGGTCCCATAATATAATTTATATTATTCTCTAACACACCCATTTAAGTGAAAGCTTTTTAGGCTTGAAACTTGTACAAGTCCACATTACCTTGTACTTAGTTTTTATCAAATAGAATAAGGGTAGTGAGATTCGAACTCGTAACCGCAGAGGTCAACAAGGTTCTGATACCTTTTTAAAATACTATATCACCTAAAAACTTAAGCTATTAAATAAAAGCTCAAAATATAATTTATATTATTCTATAACACTTAACTGGTTTGAACAATGGAAGAATACTAGAGGTAATCCTAGAGGTAATCAGCTCCTGTCTCAAATGGATTACAGACATTAATATGCTGAAATTGCAGTCTGCTTAAACAGTTGGTCCTTTTCTATTTGAACTTCAAATCATCACTCAAACATCGCTTTTAGTCACTGATTCCTGCTATAAACACCAAACTGTTGAATTAATGCTAACAACTTGGATTTCCATTCTGAATTTCGCAGAGAACATAATGAAAAATGGGGGTTTTGAAGAAGGTCCGTATCTCTTACCTAACACATCCTGGGGAGTCCTAATCCCACCCAACATTGAAGATAAGCACTCTCCCCTCCCTGGCTGGATGGTTGAATCCCTAAAAGCAGTAAAATACATCGATGTCGAACATTTCTCGGTGCCACAAGGACGACGTGCCGTAGAGCTTGTAGCAGGCAAAGAGAGCGCCATTGCACAGGTAGCCCGAACCATAACCGGCAAAACCTACACCCTCTCATTCGCAGTCGGAGATGCCAGCAATTCCTGCGAAGGGTCGATGGTTGTCGAGGCGTTCGCCGGCAAGGACACGATCAAAGTTCCTTACGAGTCGAAGGGCAAAGGTGGATTCAAGCGAGCAGAGCTTAGATTTGTAGCTGTCTCTGACAGAACAAGAATAATGTTCTATAGCACATTTTACACCATGAGGAGCGATGACTTCTCTTCTCTATGCGGGCCTGTTATTGACGACGTGAAACTGTTGAGTCTCCGTAGAACATGAATCATTGGAGAAGCTGATTAATTAAGGGTTATAAAGCAGAATTATCAGATGGATTGGACTTCGATCGGATGTGTGGATTTCGGTCGCGTTTATAGTATATATCAATATTTCTCCGATATATATAAGAGAAGCAAGCAAGGTTTCAAGAGTGGTTTTTTAGCACGATAAATCAAGAAAAATAAGAATATATTTTACCAATACGAGGGTAGTTTATAGTATTGCTGTGATTTTATGAAAGTGGGGACAATGTGCTGTTTTTATCAAAATAAATGAAAGTTTTTTTTTCTCTTTTTAAGTATTCTTGATATGAAACTTTGTGATTGTTATTAATCTCACACTTCCCTTTGTATTTTGAGTATTTATGCCAAATTTTGATCCACAGCAAACATGTTTAGAAGCCATGTGCATTCGCTATAGGTTTTTTTATATATTAACTATACAATAAAATACATTGTGTTTTTCCTGTAATTTTTTCTACTCGTTCACTTAGACACAGATTACTATTCATATGTGTTTGCATTCTATGATGTTTATTTGGATTCGCCCTTGGTTGTCCAAGAAGAAACTAGTTACAGTTTCTAGTTCATGTTTATCAGTCTTGTCTTCTTCGGGGTCAATTTGTTTATAAGTGTAATTGATGTTATTTTTGAAAATATTTTCTGTTTAGAAATATATTAAAATAATATTTTTAATTTTTTTAAAATTATTTTTGATATTAGCACATGAAAATGATTTAAAAACACTAATTTTTTTTTAATTTAAAGTAAATAAATATATTTTTAGTTTTTTTCAAAATAATTTTTGAAACGCAATGTTAAATACACTTTTAGTTTAAACTCGAAACAACCCTTTTCCACTATCGTTTATTGGATTCAGGATTCCTTTGCTAACGCTTTTATCCTTCGAAAATGTTCTGTCTGTCTGTCTCCAACCTCCTCTCGGTCTTGGATATCCGAAGCTTTGTTTGATTGGGAATTCGAATATTTCTAAGAGATTCCCTCACTTTGTGCGTTAAGATCGCAGTCATGGTTCATGCACAGATAAATTATATGATGTTTAAACTGTAATTATCGATGTTTGTTATATTGGTGGAGAAATAGATTGGGGAAAAAGAGAGACATGGGGGAGAGAATTGAAAAATAGTTTTTAAAAATAAGAGATGATATAATTCTCTTATTTTTATAGTATAAATATTAATAATTATAAGATTTTTTAAGGGTAGGCGACGATGTGTTGACCAATCCTTGCCTGAGAGATGAGGGTCAGTTTGAGTGGCTGGCTAGCATCTCTTTCTTTTTTATTAAGTGTCCGAGTTAATTTACATATATCATAATTAATTTTTAAATTTATTAAACATGAACAGAAATATATAAAGAGAATCGAATCTGCGCGCAAAGGAAGGGAAAAGTCTGGCTGGCATCTCTTCTTCGTTGTGGAAATGGCGACGACGGAGATGACCTGAAATTTTGACCAGTTAGAAAAAGACGATAGAGCCCACCAATAAGAATATTCGAAGCAAAGCAATGCCGAGTTACTTTCACTCGAGATTCGTTGAATCATTAGAATTGTAGCTTGAAAAACACTTGCATATTCGTTTCAGGCCTGTTCTTAACTTGTTATAAGCATATTCTGCCCGTCAATTAAAAAAAAAAATATTTTTCATTTAAAAATATTAAAATAATTTAAAAATGAATTAATTTTATTTAAAAAATAATTATATTTGTTACTAATATATTAAAATAATTTAAAAACATAAAACAAAAAAATGATTTTAAAAAACAATTTTTTCAGTGTGACAAAAAAACACTCATGCAAGAAGTACGAGAAAGAACTAATTTTCACAATATTTTGTTAAGACAATATTTTGTTAAGACAATATTTTGAAATTTTTTTTACATTACAATTATTCTTAAAGTACTTGTTTCCAATATAATTCATCGAAATAATATTTTATTTTATTCATTTTAACATCCGTACATCAAGAGGTTTAAAAACGTAAAAAAAAATAATTTATTTTTTTCAAAATTTAATGTGTAGAATGATTGCGGTGTAACCCAGGTGACTTGACTAGTCACTACACAGATCAGCAGCCGCTGCAACTGCATGAATTAAACAAGATAAAGATGCAATGCATTCGGCAATTACTCGTTCATGCTGCCCACTTCAATCAAGGCCGAAACAACTTGATTAATATTCACATGAGTGCAGTCATAAAACAACCAGAGTCACCCTAGCTGGCACCAGGTTTGACGTTTATTGTAGTGGTTTTACAAAATGAATTCACCCTGGTTTTAATTCACACCGTACTAGAGGAACCACCTCAACAATAAGAAAAGCCATAATTATAATCACTAATCAGCACAAAGTTTACAAATTAAGGGCAGAGAGAAGCAGTAAAAGCAATCATAGAGAAGCCCTAACAGCATCCTGCAGACATCGATAAGTAGAGCATAAAACTGTAGGTATGAAGGGATGGAATAAACAAGGCACGACACTCCTGGTAAAATGATGAAATGAGCAACTCAAACAAACAGGTCAGTAATAGACCCGAAATCATCCAGTTTATACCCATACAAGTCAAAGGACATAAATCCATATCCTCAAAATCATATGATCAAAAGCCCCATTCCAACAATGACAGCACCCCCTCTATTCTTTTACTCGAATGCGTCGTCGTCATCATCTGGAAGAGGTTGACTAGCCGCGGCAGCAAGCTCAGCCTCGTGCCTGTTAAAATTACCAGCAGCAAGAGCAAAGATCAAAAACCAAACTGATTTGCTGTATCATGTTTATAAAAAAAGAATCAAACCAGCCTCATGTACTACTTGATATACACATAACACATTGATTGTGTAATTTGTAAATTCTTTTCCTTTGTGTTTGTAATTTGATTGTGTAATCTTGATATACACATTGATTGATTGTGTAATTTGTAATTTGTAAACTCTTGATATACACAATAACAATGTACACAATGTACATGCAGATTTGTGAATATCCATTGAGTAAGAGAAAGCAATACTGGCAAAGGAGAGCTAATCTTAAATGACATTGAACACTTACTGTGCCTGTGCTGCAAGGTCAATAGGCACTTCTGGGGGAGCCAAGGCTGGCGTCTCAACAAAATGCAAGTTAGGATCCCTAAAGTCACAAAACAACCCCAAACATTATCACTTAACAGAAATTACAAAAGGGTTAAAGGCATTCAGATTGACAGGATGATGATCCTTTACCCAGCAAGCTTTCTGGCAAGGTACAGGAATGGCTTCTCAAAATTGTAATTGCTCTTAGCTGAAATCTCATAGTATTGCAAGTTCTTCTTCCTGTGAAAAGTAACCTGTTTTGCCTTCACCTGCCTATTCTTTCACATCCACCTTGTTTCCCGCAGAGAACAATAGGAATGTTTTCGCATACCCTGAAGATGAGGCAACAGAAGATAATCGAAATATATTGAATCAGATTGGCAACAAGAATTCAATTCAATAGATCAGAACAAAGAAATCAACACACCTGCAAAGATCCCTATGCCATGTAGGGACATTCTTATATGTCAATCGTGCAGTAACATCAAACATAATGATAGCACACTGTCCATGGATGCTGCATGGGAAACCAAAAACTGTCATTCAGTAAATTACTTCGAGTTGCTTTTGTACAAAAAACACATCAGAGAAGCAACAATATGGGACAAGGCTAACAAAGATTGCTAAAATCCATAATCCACCTTCAAGAAGAATCCCAGAAGTACACACACATGTAATTAACATCAGCACCTGAGAAAAAAACTGGAAAAGAAAGAAACCCAGCATCATGCCTGTTACCCACCCCAACAATTGAGACAAGACATCCATGCAATAAATCTCATGATAAAATGAAGCATACAAAACACTAGGTTCTAATTTTGATCGTATGTGCAAAATCCTGTCAGTAAAACTGAACAAGTCTATCATCAAACCATTCAAAGTGCTAGTGACCCCATAACTAAGCAAAAATAAATAAATACATAGATGCCAGGCATGATCCAAAACATCATGCATACTAATAGTATGAAAACTCATCCTAAAAACAAGCAGCAGCCACAAAAACTTACTAATATCCATCTCTGAGACCACCAAACTTCTCTTGACCAGCTGTATCCCAGCAATAGAATCTAATTTTTCCACAGTTGGTGAAGAAATCCAAAGGATGAACTTCCACACCAATAGTTGCTGCATCCATTACAAACACAACAGTCAATCAATCACATACAGACATCAGGAATCAAAACATAAGATTATTCAAAAACAAACAAAACAAATTTCAACTTACGCTCATATTTCTTCTCAAACTCTCCAGTAAGATGCCTCTTAACGAAAGTGGTTTTCCCTGCAAATCAAAACCACCCAGAAGCTAAAAATCAAAAACCATGTTTTACGTCAAAGAAAATCAGAACCCAAGTTCCAAACATCACTAATAAATCAATATTTCTATCTAAAAGCCAATTTTTAAAAGCAAAAGGATCAAATCTCCAAATGCCAAAGAAAAAACACAACAGATCAGCACAAAACTCAAAACCGAAATTAAAAAACAACACGGATTTAACCCAACAAAGCGCCGGAGCTAAAAATATTTATACATACCTGTACCACCATCACCGACAATTACAAGCTTGAAGCTCGGATAATCAACAGTTTGCTGATTTCGGCAAAGCCTAAAATTAACAAAAATCCAGTACAGAAATATCAGTACAAAATCAATAAGAAATCAAGAGATTGCAATGTAGATCTAAGAAAAAAAAACTTAAATACTCACCATCTTGTTTAATTTTTCAAAACAGCAAAGCTTTTTTAGAGAGGCGTAGAGAAGGAGAGGAATTGGCAAGGCTGTTCTTCGAAGGGTTTTATAAAGAGAGGTTTTAAGGAGATCAAGTGCGATGAGGTGCGTGCAGGGGTTGGCAGATCTGGGACGTTGATGGCTGTAGTCCTCGTTACGTGGAGGGTGGATATTTTCATGATGTTTGACGTGTGTATACAGAGAGGATAGAAGCTACGAGGGTTTCAGATTTCAAACTTGTTTAGGTGGCTTAAATCTAACGCATTAATCTAGGCCGTCAGATCTGTCGGGTGTATTGGATTATGGTAGGCGTGCCCAGATTGGGCTTTAAATTCTGGGGGCCGATTTGTTTGTAGGATGTGGATTAAAGGTTTATACAATACTAGATATTTTCATAGTTCTCAGTCGACGAGTTGATTTGATGCTTTAGATTGTACTTTTAATTTAACTAAATAAAATATTAATTTGATAAAATTTATTCAATTTAATTAGGTGTTTATGCCAAACTCTACTTCATAATATCATAATTAAACTTGTTTGGATTAACTCTATTATTCGAGGCCTGAACTAAATCATATTTGTAAGAAAAACAGTTTATTTAATAAAATCATGTTATTCTGGAATTAAAAAAATTAAAAGATCATGATCTTATGCCATATCGATACCCATATTGTTAATTATAATTATAATTTAGTGTGTGTTTTGTGTTTTGGTAATGCGATGCAAGATCTTTTTATATTTTTAATTAAAAATATATTATTTTTTTTGTTTTTTCATCAACATATTAAATTATTTAAAATAACATGATTTTATTGCAGGCGTTTTTAATTATTAATGTATTAAAATAATATATTTTAAAAAATCAATATTAGCACATTAAAATCACCAGAAAAAACCTGAAAATATCCAATTGATTTTTTTTGGAAGAAAAATAATTTAAAAAACACTTATAAAAATACAAACCACTGAAGTAATAAACAAAAAAAAATCACAAAGAAAAAGGCTATCTTGAGAAAGAAGCTATTTAGAAGAGTCAAAGTAATAATATAGTCTCTTGAACAATGTAAATATACCATGTACTCAAATAAAAAATATCTAGAAAAAATATATTTTAATATATTTAATATCAATAAAAATATTAATTAACCAGTGCAGTTTCAATAAAACCTCTTTTTAATATGAATATATATTAAATATTTTTTTAGCATTTATTGATATATATAAAAACACCTTTTCAATTTAAAAATATTATTTTAATCCTTTGATATAAATAGTTTTTTAGAGCTTGAGACAGAAAAATTAACAAAAGAGCTAAAACAGCTCGGTGAAGTTACAGTAGCCCGTGACCCATTGGCACTGTGGACTAGTCTTTTGTCCTCCGTGCGTCGCGCGAGTTCGTGCACCTTTTTTTTTGTTTTTTCCGCCTATGAACAGTGTAGTGTCGATATTAGCCCTGGTAATAGGACAAAATAAGGTTTTCGACTGAGGGGTGCGGACGTAATTGCACGCGTACGGACCGGTCCAGTCCGCCGCAACCCTTTATTTTTTTTAATATTTTTTAAATGGCTAAAGACGGTTATAGCCCCTAATAAGACAAAATCGATCAATTAAGGGCAGGGACATAACGGTAACTGACCAGTATTATTTATATATTTTTTGAAATCTGTCAAGCGCGTGCGGTTTACGCGGCCGACTGTGTCCCCCCTGACGTCCCTTTCAAGTGGCGCGTGAGGTATGCTACGGTGGCCGAAAATGGGTTACTGGCATCGAATCCGGTGCGCCTCTGCTTGGTCTTCCTCTCGGTGCGGCGCGTTTTTTCACACGGTGGCCGTGGACGCGGCGGTGGCCGGTTAAAGCCGGTTGCACCGTTTCTCTCTCTTTGCACGTAAAAGTGCAGAAGAGGCCCCCGAGTTTTGTATACTTTCATTTCGGTCCCTTGACTTTTAATTGTGTATATGGCCCTGATTTCAGTTATATAAGTTTTGATTTTGTTTGATTGGGTCATTCGATTGCAATTAATTAAATGTTAATGTTTCACTTCGGTCCTCCATCTTTTAATTTCCGGATTGGGTTGAAAAGGTTGAATATATTCGGTACAAAAGTTTCAATTTTTGCAAATTTGTCATTTAATTTAAAATGTTAATAAATCTTACTTTCATTTCAGCCCTTAAATTACACGCGTACGGACCAGTCCGGTCCGGTCCGCCGCAACCCTTTATTTTTTTAATATTTTTTAAATGGCTAAAGACGGTTATAGCTCATAATAAGACAGAATCAATTAATAAAGGGCAAGGACATAACGGTAACTGACCATTATTATTTATATATTTTTTGAAATCTGCCGGTGGCGATGCGGTTCCACGCGGCCGATCGATCCCCCGACGCCCTTTCAAGTGGCGCGTGAGGTATGCTCACGATGGGTCGAAAAATGGAGCTCTTGGCGTCGAATCCGGTGCGCCTCCGCTTGGTCTTCCTCCCGGTGCGGCGCGTTTTTTCACACGGTGGTCGTGGACGCGGCGGTGGTCAGTTAAAGCCGGTTGCACCGTTTCTCTCTCTCCTGCACGTAAAAGTGCAGAAGAGGCTCCCTAGTTTTGTATACTTTCATTTCGGTCCATTGACTTTTAATTGTGTATATGGCCCTGATTTCAGTTATATAAGTTTTGATTTTGTTCGATTGGGTCCTTCGATTGCAATTAATTAAATGTTAATGTTTCACTTCGGTCCTCCATCTTTTAATTTTCGGATTGGGTTGAAAAGGTTGAATATATTCGGTACAGAAGTTTCAATTTTTTGCAAATTTGTCCTTTAATTTAAAATGTTAATAAATCTTACTTTCATTTCAGCCCTTAAACTTTTAATTTTTTATTTTCATCCCTTTAAATTTGATTTTCATTTCAGCCCTTATACTTTTATTTTTAAAAATTTCTAATATAACCCCTACTTCTGTCCATGTATATATAAGTGTGTTTAACATAATAATAATAATAATAATAATTTAATTCTTTTTCTTACTTGCTTTTTTGATAAAAAAAATTTCTTCGGATAATTTGATAATTTTAATTTTTTTGGCAGTAATAGCAATGATAATTTTTATTTTTCTTTTTATATTATGTCTTTGTTTTATCTTTTGTTCAAGTTTCTAGCATTTTTTTAGTCTTTCATTTATTTTTGTTTATTTCATAATAATCATAATCATAATCATAATCATAATAATAATAATAATAATAATAATAATAATAATAATAATAATAATAATAATAATAATAATAATAATAATTTAATTGTTTCTCTTACTTACTCTTTTGTTAATGTTTTTGAGTGTTTTTTTTTTTAGGATTATTTGATAATTTTTATTATTTTAATAGTAAGAGCAATGATAATTTTAGATTTTCAAACTTTTATTTTGCTATTGTTATACTAGGGGGTGTTGAGCTATTTTATTATATTAAATTTCGCATAAATAAAAATTAAATTCGCATAAGTGTCAAATATTTTGCCTGTTTCGACTACACTGTTCTTTTTATACGGCAAATAAATAATTATAGCATGCAAAAAATTTCTATTTTTGTTTTTCAAAAAATTTTCAATATTTGTATTTTTAATGTGTCATATCTAATATTATTGGGGAAAACAAACAACTCATATTGTTTTTTTTTACAAATTTATCTAGGTTATCTACAATTAAAAAACTCACTATATATTATATGAGACTAAGTATATGTGTTGAATATTTATTTAATATTATCGCCTAAAAATATATAAACAGAGAAAAAAAATGACCTACGATTTCTTGCAAAATTTTTTTAATATCGGTATTCTTAAATATATTTAATATAATAATATGATGAATAAATCTTATAAAAAAAAATTGGCTTTGAATTTAAATTTATATTTTAGAATCTTTTTTTTTCTTTTAAGAAACGGTGACCTTTTTTTCACATGTATTTTTTATTTTTTACTGTCCAAGTCAGTTGTTCTTTTTTAACCGATTTTTTTTTGTTTTTTTTTAACCAGAGTATCCGTGACAACAAATTCCTAATGAATCATTTTACCTTCTTAGCAAATTTTTTAACAAATTTTATCAAAAAATTTTTTAGCAATAGCAATATTTAATCACATTTTGGTTAAAAAAAACTATTTTTTAACGAATTTTATCAATTACAATTATACTAATTAAATATTAAAATTATAAAATATAATATTTATAAAATTAATTAATTTTCTACATAAATAAAAAAATTAGCAAATCAACTCGTAAAAGCTAAAAACAATGATCTAATTTGTTTTTTTAGCCTTTCCTATAGAATGCTCGACACCTAAGAAGCCCGCAGCTAAAAAAAAACAGTGGACCGTTCCATAATGGTTGGGCCTAAAACCACAATCAAACTCTATTCGACAGCGTTGATGTGAAGCAGAACCTAACTCGAGGTTCAGCGTTTCGCGTCAGCTTTAAGCGAAGTATAATCCCCTACTACGCACACCACCTATACCCTCAATCATTACCGTCCAACACACACAGGTCCGCAGCCACTAACGTCCCAGATCTATCCACTCTTCACCCCTAGGGTCTCTCACGCTTCTTAAACCTCCTTTATAAACCCCTCCATCCCTCACAAGTACTCAAAAATTCAAATTCCAAGCAGTAGAAGCTCTCTCTACCACTTCGAAATTGAATTTAATTCTTAAAATCAAATGGTAAGCAGCCTCTCTTTTAAGTATTGATTTCCTCCATTTTATCTTTGATGCTGTCATAATCTAGAGATTTAATCTTTATTTTCTTTTTGATGATCTGGGTTGTTTTTCCTGTTTGCTTTTGGTAATTAATGTAGGCTTTGCCGAATCAGCAAACTGTTGATTATCCAAGCTTCAAGCTTGTTATTGTTGGTGATGGCGGCACAGGTATGTGCATCTGTTTTGGTTAAATCTGTCATGAGGTTTTTATGAGTGTTGATATTTTTGAAGTTTTTTTTATATGGGTTGCTGTGTTTTGTGTTGATTTTTATTGCTGTTTGGGTTTTGATATCTTTTGATAAAAATAGGAAAAAACATTTATTTTGCTTGAAGGGATTTAGGGTTTTGATTTATGACAGAGTTTTAGATCTGGGGTGTTGGTTTTATTTTTTTATTTATTTTTATTAAATTCTGTGATATTGATTTTTGGCTTCTGGGTGTTTGCACAATGCAGGGAAAACAACATTTGTGAAAAGGCATCTTACTGGCGAGTTTCGAGAAGAAATATGAGCGTGAGTTTTATAAATTTTGTTGTCTTATTTGAATCTTGTGTTTTTTTTATTAGTCGGATTTTGTGGTGTGGAAGTTATTGAGTCTTTTTTGTAATGGATGCAGCAACTATTGGTGTGGAAGTTCATCCTTTGGATTTCTTCACCAACTGTGGAAAAATTAGATTCTATTGCTGGGATACAGCTGGTCAAGAGAAGTTTGGTGGTCTCAGAGATGGATATTAGTAAGTATTTGTGGCTGCTGTTTGATTTAAGGATGATTTTTATGTTGTTTTATATCATGCCTTGCATTTGTAATTTTTTTTTGGCATAGTTATAGACTCATTAGCACTTTAATGGTTTTATTATAGAAGTTATGTTCAGTGTTACTGATAGGATATTGTCTGTTCTCAAATAATTAGAATCTAGTGTTTTGTACTTCATTTTATTCAGTGATTTATCGCATGAATATATCTAGTATGCTGGCCTTGTATTATGTTTGATCTTCTAATGTTTTCTGTACAATAGCAATTTGAAATGGTTTAGTGAATGACAATTTTTCTGTTTCTTATGCAGCATCCATGGTCAGTGTGCTATCATCATGTTCGATGTTACTGCCCGGTTGACATACAAGAATGTCCCTACATGGCATCGGGATCTTTGCCGGTGTGTTTAATCCCCTGTTATGACATTTTTTGGCTTACTAATTTGTTTTTCAGACTGATTGAATGTGTTTTGTCTCCCTATCTTGCTGTCTTCTTTTCAGGGTTTGTGAGAACATTCCTATCGTTCTTTGTGGAAACAAGGTTGATGTGAAGAACAGGCAGGTGAAGGCAAAGCAGGTCACTTTCCACCGGAAGAAGAACTTGCAGTACTATGAGATTTCAGCAAAGAGCAATTACAACTTTGAGAAGCCCTTCCTGTACCTTGCTAGAAAGCTTGCCGGGTAAAAGGATCATCACTGTTATTTCAATTCAAATGCCTTACCTTTTATGATTTCTCCTGACCATACCTATCAAAATAAAACACCTGACTGAAGTCTTATGACTGCAGGGATCCCAATTTGCATTTTGTCGAGTCTCCTGCCCTGGCCCCCCCAGAAGTTACAATTGATCTTGCAGCACAGGCACAGTAAGTATTGTGTTCTTTAAGAATTAGCTCTTCCTCTCCTGCCCATTCCTCTTCCCCTCCTGGATATGTGGTACACTATGAAATGTTGATCTGGTGACTTGCATATAAAAAAAACTCTGATTATTTCAGAATCTTTTGTTTTTGTCGGTTGCCCCATATATGGGGTTTAGTATTTGCCTTTTTTCTTTCTAAAGACATGTTTCTGTAAGTAGTTAATCTTTAACCATCTCGCTGATGGTATTTTTGACAGGCATGAGGCTGAGCTCGCTGCTGCAGTTAGTCAACCTCTTCCAGATGATGATGATGATGTATTTGATTAAAGTGTTGATTGAATCCCGCTGATTTTGTGGCTGGTGGATTGAGGGGTTTAATATATCATATGGCCTTTGAGGATGTGGATTCATGCCCCTTGACATGTACGAGTGTAAACTGAATGGTTCTAGGTTTATCATTGACCTGTTTGTTTTCTGCTGTCTGTTTCATCTTTTTGAAGGGGGTATTGCCATGCTTTGGTGTTATTCTTCCCTCGTACCCTACAGTCTTGTGTCGATTTCTGTAGGATTTTATTAGTGTTAGTTTACATCTTAATCGACCAGTGTTGTGCTGATCCCAATTTATGCATTTCCGTTTATTTGCATGCGAGGGTGAATGTTTCCTGGTTTCCTTGATGATAGAATTGTATGGGAGGAAAAAAAGTTCGATGCTTCGATGGATCATAGCGATGATTGGCCTATAGCCAGTACAATTATTACCTAGGCTTCATTGTTTTAACACAATATATATCTTTTATATATATATACAAAATGATCCATGAGGACCGTCGTCATTCCTTGTGCTATCAAATGGTTACGTACACGGAACATGGAAGGATTTCAGAGTCATTACGGGGTAGATAAGCTGTTGAAGTAATCCAAAATAATTTAGGCAAGAAAATCACCCTTCAATGAATGTTCCCAATATCTAGGATCCCAGCAATTCATGGAGACCTTTCCATGAACAAGAAATTTGCATGTTTACAAACTTGACAGTCAGTCCCATCCTTGCAAGTATAGAGAAAGTCAGTCTGGTTCTGCTGATGGTGGCGGCGGCGAGAATGATGGGCTATGGTGCTTTGATGGAGGGAGGAGAAGTTTACTGCAGTGGAGAGAAAAATGAATGGTGTTGTCGCCGGAGTGGAGGAAGGAGTTGTTGTGGCTAATGCTGGAGAAGTGCAGCTGTTGCTGAGAGAGAAGAAGGGGTTATTGTCGCTGGTTTTTCTTATTTTAAATAAAATAGGCTCTCAAATATTTTAAAACCAACGTCACAAATAGGTTCTTAAATCCGCTCAAAATTTCCAGCTTGATTTTTTTTTGTTACGTTGGTCTATGTTATTTTATTTTTGTTATTTTAATATTTTTTAGTAATAACACAAAAAGAAGTTATGACACTCGTGCAAATAAAACCTTCAAACATATGTAATGTGTATATTTGAGCATACATAACCAATTGACAAATCTAATTTATTAATATCTTGTGGTTAATTAAAATGCTTAATTTATCAACAAAACTATAAGGATAACATAATCGGCTAAAACTTAAATTCATCAAATTTTGTTACCATAACAAAATTATCAACCCAATTCATGTATTTGATAATCAATCATCTTATTTTATACATGATTCAGTACAATCCATAATTTAACCTAAATCAACATTAACTCTAAAAGGATAATTTTGTAAATTGACAATCAAAAATAACTCAAAACCATTGATTATTTTACACAGTATCCTAATTATCAACTGAAACTATACCTAATTACAAAATAACTCAAAGTCAATTGTGACTCATGGAATTGTGTTTTATCCTCAAATACCTTTTTAATTATTTTTACTTTACTATTTATTTATTTTCCGCTGTACTAAAAACCCACAAAACTCATGATTCAACCTTAAAGTTTGAGATAAACTTCTCGTGGCAGCCATGTCAGAGTTGTGATCTTACTTCATCCAGTACCCTGCACATGATCCCGGAACACCTGAAATGGAGTACAGCATCAGAGATGAGATAGCAATGATGTCAGTATCTGGCCATTTACGGGCATAATTGAAAAGAACCGGATGCAAGCATTGCCCCAACTCATTGAACCAGAAAATGAGTTTTCTTTAGACCTTCGGAAGCAAAATTTGCATGCCTCCGACTTTGGCCCTGAAAAATGCAGGGATTCGTCAATAACCACCCTGAAACTGCATGGAAAGAAAGATGAGAAGCAAAAGGCATGACTTCCATTGGCAAAAGAAGAATAGTTAATATTGGTGTAGGTTCCACACTCCTTAACAACCAAATATTCCATTTTTCATTCAATACGACAGTCAATCATCCTGTCATGCATGGTGAATGATCAGGCTAACTTTCCTCGCATGCCAAACACCAGAAGAAGAAGAAGAGCGGTTTTTCACAGATCAGATGCAAAAAAGAGTAAGAACCTTCAACATTTTTTACCAAACCACAAATCACTAAAACATGCAAACTTGAAGATACTTAAGTTGCCGCATCATTCAGGCATAGCATGACTGATAAAACATCTAAAGAGCATTTACAAGTTCATCAAAATGAGAAAAAAAGATAGAGATAGACAACAGAGAGATGGAGAAAAAGGAGCAGCGATCCATGGAAGAGCATAAAACGAAATAACAGGTCTGGAAATATTATACTACAATAAGAATCCAAATTACATATTTTCACTGGCTAAATCACCTAGATTGAAGAATTAAAATAAAGCTACAAAATATAACGGTTTCAACTTGCTTCTTACAACGAAGGGAGGCTTGAAACCAAGAAAAACCTGTTGCTAACAGAAAAAAAGACAGAAAACATTAGCAAATATGAATGCTTGTTTCAGCAGAAATTAAGTTCCTTAGCTCCATCAAATGTTCATCATTTGAAATGTTAAGTGAGATGCGAAGATTTGTCATCAATGCTTCTTGTTCCCAACTTAAGGGCCCAGAAGCATAGAATGCCTCTAGAGTGCAACGATAGGCATGCAACTCTAACCTACGGACCCTTGCTGTTACATCCTCTCCTAGGGGAATAGAACAATTTTCTTCCTCATCTCCATGACCGTAAAAAGATTTGGTGTCACTACTAAGGGTATCTGCATCAGGATTGTTCCCAGCTAGAACATTATTAAACAGTCTGTTTGGACTATCACTAGTAACACTACAACTACCAACGGAACATGCATTACTATCAGAACCATTAGGTTCCAAGCTTCTTCCACAGAAAATCGACAGCATAATTTGGTGTTCCCCTCTTCATTTCACAAGATCCAATTGTTTGGTTGTTAGAGGAAGCATGCATGTATGTTTCGCCCAGACACTCACGTGGGCAAGCAACAGCATCTACCTTTTTTAGGAATGAGGATGGGTACCCAGATATCACTCGCTGCCCTTCATTCTGTTTCTCTAGTGCTCTCATTGTGTCAACTTTTCCATTATACGCTTCACAATTAGATGACCAAAATGGGGATGCTCCCTTGGATGTTCTAGCTGACATAGCACAAGACTCCTGGAAGCCAGTGGTGTTCTTAATAGCTAAACAAGTTTCCCTTGCTTGCACTTTCCTCTTCTTACTGGCTTGCTGCCTTGGAGACCTCATCTTCTGATAACAACTCCAAACTGATGGTTTATTTGACTTCTCGTTTTCAAAACTCCCAGAACCCTGGAAATAGTAGCCAAACATATAATTATTAATCGGTACATGGAGCACACGGTAAGCATATGGTACCAAAAACTATTATGCAAAAAGCGCAGCAAGAAAATAACAAAATATTATCTTACCTTTCCAATCACAACCCATTTGCCATCTAGCCATAATCGGCGCATCCTGATGTTAACTTTGTTGACTTGAAGTTCTGTTGAAGGCCCAATTAGCCTAACCAGATAATGATTTCCCCCAATGACCTTCAAAACTGCTGCTGTTTTCCAACAAAGATCATCGAACACCTCAACCAGATCACCAACAGTCCAATCATCTGAAACATCAGCAGGCAGAGGGCAAGGCCTAATGGCCTTTCTTGACACGCTCTCCACATTATCCACATCACTCCAGCACTGTGAAGCATCATACCTAACCTGATAAGTCTGTCTATTCCCCGAGATAATCTCACCACACCACCATGCACCCGAGGAAAAGTCTGTTTTTCTCAACACCTCCACTCTACTTCCTTTCTTGAACTTCATGATATCCTGCAATTCACCAATGCCTGCAACAATAAGGAAATTATTTTTTTCTAAATCAGATACCACTTCAACAAAATCAAACATTACGAAAACTTCAATATCTCCATGTATAGAAGAAAAAAACATATCTAAGCGGGATGTAAATATTTTTTTATCAAACAAAAACTACAAGCCTGAATACAGAAACAAATAATATATATCAACAAAGTGTTAACTGCATTAATATAAACCAAAACACCATCACTTGACGAGATGTAAATAATAATAATCACAATTAATCTCCAGGTTGATTAAAAAAGTGATCTTTCTTGAAACAAACTGCAATCTTGCTAAAAAAAACACAAACTTCAGTAACAAAAAACAATAATAAGAAAAAAAAACCTAAAAAACTGAAGTTTCTTTGTTCAGTCACTTTCCAAGAAATTAAACACAAAATAACAATATATACAACACAAAAATAAAATCAAAAATCAAAATCAATAAGAAAAAATCATATTAACATAATTAAACTCACAATTCTACCACCAATCATAGAATACCATAAATGGAGAAAAATAAAAATGCCACTATTTTAAAATTTTAATGATGACATAAATTTGATCAACCATTTATAAAATAACAAAAAAAAAAAGAAATTTAAGAGCGGAAAAAAATTAAATTCACTGACCTTGCGTTGATAACCCAAGGAAAAACTCTATAACAGAGAGAGAATTAAATTTTTTTGAGGGGTTTGATTTTCAATATAGAGACCTTTATTTATTTATTTTCTTCCTTTTTTTTTAAAAAAAAAAAGAGTTATATTTTATTTTTATTTTATTCTGGGTTGTGAAGGTTGATTAGGTGTGAGGGAAGGTTTTTGTCCTTTTTAATTACTTTGGATTTGAGTATAACGTCCCTCTTCTCTCCACTTCTCTACCGGAACAGATTTTCAGAAATAGGGCCCATTGGACTGGCCCCAATCTATAAAATCCTAATTTGTGTTGGGGAAAAAAAAACATTTCTTTTCTTGTTGCCATAAACAAAAACTTGGTTGGCAAGTATAAATTTATATATATCAATCAAAAAGTTTAGTTATTAAACTTCATTGTGCTCAAGTCAAATAATTTATATTATAAATTGAATAAGTTAATATGATTAATTTATTTTATTTTATTTCCTTAAAAAAAATAACAATGTCAATTAGGTTATAGATTAATCTATCAAGATAAATATATTAAACCATAGTAATTCCACATCAATCAAGTTATATCATAGACAATTTCAAGGTGATTTTTAAAGAAAATCTAAATTCAAGTCGAGTTTAGATTAACATGTCAGACAAATTAGGTCATGTATATAATTGGTTGGTGCTGTTTGATTAATTGATATGATATAAAGTGAGTTTATATAACAATTATTTGATTTTAAAAGAGTTTATTTTTTAGTAAATGAGATATGCATGGCATAATGCAGTAACAATGGCTTCCAATATTTATTTTTATTTTCCTTTTCCCTTATGATGCTCCATTTCGCATCTGGGGTGAGAGGATATGGAGAACGAAGAGTAACTTTTACTGTGTAGATGAGCTTTTTAAGGTGGTGTGTGGGAAAAGATTTTTGAAAAAAAATTGATTTTTATTTTATTTTTTTCATTTTTTTGTGTTTTTATATCATTTTCATGTATTAATATCAAAGAACTCTCATACTCATCACTTACCCACAGAACTTTTAGCAGCGGATAGCGCTCGAATTTGTAAAATGGGATCTAAAACAGAGTAGCAACTGATGCCCGCAAAAGCTCTTGAAAAGATCAAAGAAAGAACCAGCTGCAAAAACTTCCTAGCAACAGTCAAGAGTAAGGGATCCTGGAGTGAACCAGAAAGAATTGGAAAACTGGATTGTATCTCAGTTAAGGTCCAGCTCAAATTAGAGGAGGTCGCTTCACGGATACTTTACTTTGAAGGACCTGTATAGGGTACAAAACTCTGAGGGAAACATGATGGGATTCAATAACTTGAAGGTCTAGAAAAGAGATTTCCATCTTTGACTTTTCCATTTACAAGAATATCGTAAGTAGTATCATCAGGAACAAGACCTTTGTCGAGCATCTCGTTATGCAGTCTAAAAGCCTCTTGAAGATTGCCCTCTTTAAAGTGTCCAGTAATCAGCGTATTGTATATGAAGACACTGGGGGTCATGCATTTCTTATCCATATCTTCCAATATTTTCTGTGCATTCTCTACATGTCCTTCATTGCAAAGACCGTGTATAAGAACACTGTAAGTTATTAAATCAGGCATGATACCCTTAGCAAGCATCTCTGCATAAAGTTCTGAAGCAAAGAGTAATTTACCCTCTTTTAGCAACCCAGAAATCAGCGTAGTGTAAATTTGTAAATCACAAGGAATCCCCTCGTTTATCATTCTCTTGTGCAAATGCAGCGCTGCTTCCATATTCTGGAGCTTCCTGAAGCCATTTATCATGGAGCTGTAGACTACTCTATTCGGAGATAACCCAACTTCTTGGAGTTCAGATAAAAGCTGGCTTGCAATTACCATGTCTCCTTTTCTGCAAAATCCATCAATCAGAGCACTATATACAGTAACATCCATCTCAATGCCCTTGTTTTTCATCTCATCCATCACCTTCAAAGCAAGATCCACATTATTGCTCTTGCAAAACCCATTAATCAAGTTAGTGTAGGTGAAGACATTTGGAGATACTCCAATTTTACACATCTCTGTATAAACAGCCAAGGCAGAGTTGACAGAGCCCTCCTTTACAAATCCATCTATAATGCAGTTGTATGTCATGCAGGTGGGAATGAAACCCTCCTGAACCAACTTCTTCAACCTATCCTGTGACTCAGATGTGCGACCAGCTTTGCACAAACCATGTATTATAATATTGCAAGTGAAATCTGACGGGACAATATTTTCACCTCGCATTCGATCATACAAAGAAAAGGCATATTCAGTGTCACCTTTTTTGAAATAGCCATCCATCAAAACAGAATATGTAATCAGATTAGGTTTTAAACCCTTTTCAACCATCTCCACAAGCACACCACTTGCTGAATCCAAATCACCTTGCTGGCAGTGGCCAAATATCATGTTGTTGTAAGAAACTACAGAGGGTTGAACACCTTTTCTCACCATCTTTTCCCAAATACTGCAAGCTTCACTCATCTTACCCTCCTTGCATAACCATGATAAAAGAGAATTATAAGTGAAAACGTTAGCAACACCACATGCAACTGCCTCATCAAACAGCTTGGATGCCTCTTCAGGTGACTGTGCCTTCAAGTATCCCCGAATCAAGGAATTCAGGTTGAAGACGGTAGGGGAGATATCATTGTTTTTCATTTGGTTGTAAATCTCATAAGCCCTATCCATATTCCCATTCTTACAGCACCATTCAATGATAACCGCATATGTAACATTGTTCGGACAAATTCCATTCTCATTCATTTTATCGAACAATTCTAGAGCACTATCCAAGTCACCTTGCTTGCAATAACCCTTCATCAAAGTCGTTGCCACCACCACATTCATTGGCTTCCCACAACTTAACATCTCCCCCTTAACTTTCACTGCTTCCAACATTTTTCCTTGCTTCATGCAAACCCCAACAACCCGAGTAAATATGACCTCATGCGGCACCCATCCCTTATCTCTCATCTCCCTCAACAACCCACATGCTGCAACAGAATCGGGTTTCTTGCAAACAGCCTCAATAACAATACTATAGGCCCTGGCATCAAGCTCTATTCCTTTATTTTTTGCCTCTCTAAACCACCCCTCTGCCTCCTCTAATTTTCCTTCTCTCATGGATGCACGAATCATTACACTAATTGTGGCACAGTCACCTCTAACCCCCTTCGAAACCATCTTATTATACACATCCCGCGCCTGACAAATCATATTATTCTTAACTAATGCACTCAAAAATATATTCATAACAGTAAGACAAGGAACTATATCTTTCTCAATCAATGAATTAAAACAATCAATAGCATCGTTAATCCTCGTAGTTTTAACATAACTATTCAACAGGTAATTAAAAACCCGAGAATCAGATTCAAAATCCAACCTTCTTGAACTCTCAATTAGCCTAGCAACAACAACACTAGGCACGGGTCCCCAATCATCCGAAGCGAATCGATTAAGCAGATTCCTAGCCTTTCCACAAGTCTCTGTAGACTTAGCCAAAATATGGAGCAAAACACATAATGCATCAACGCTTCTGATAAGCCCTCTCTTTTGACTAGCCCAAGTGAAGTAACTAAGGGCTGATTGCGGATCATTTTGGTGGCTTAGAAGGGTGTTTATGCATTGGGTTTGTGTCAAAACTGAATCTTGCGAGGCTGGTGCGGTTTCTCCAGGAATATCGGTAATTTTCTCGGGAAAGTTGGTGTTTGGATTGAGAAGCTGGGGAGGTGAAGATTCTGAGATGGGGTTATCGGGGGATTCAGCTAATTGTGGGTCGTTTTTCGTGATTCGGGAGGGTATTTATGACATGGGTTTCTGTCCAATCTTGTGAGGTTGGTGCAGATTTTCCTGAGAAACTGGTGCTTGGATTGGGATTCTGGGAAAGTGGGGTTTCTGAGTTAAGGTTGTTGGGGAGTTCAGGTTTTGAAGAGAGGGTTTTGGGGCTTTTGATTGAGCGGAGAGTGAAGTGAGGGATTAAAGAAGAAATCGGTGATCTCATTTTTGCTTTGGATTTTTGGAAATGCAGAAACAGAAGAGAAGAACCTAACCCTAACAACGTTTACAGTAAAACCTCACTTCTGTTTCGACTATCCAGTGGAGTCCGAGTGAAGAGAAGTGACGTGATCATTCGCTGGGCTTCTAGCACAGATAGGCCTTACTAATCTGTACCACTTTTCAACGGAGAGGGTACTGAAATACTTGTGTTAATTTAGTAGTAAAACACCGAAAAAAGAGTAACTTAAATTAATCTTCGGATAAAACATGACCCGACCATTAATTTCTTGTTCTGTTTAATTCCCTGTAGTCTTTTTTGCTTAGCATCCACACCATGAAGATTCAATGGTGGCTGTCTTAATATTTGCAAAGATGTGAAGCGTTTACTCGTTATCAATCACGAATTCTTTACAACTGGTGAAATAGCGAGTTGGCCTAACCGTAACCGCTACAGTAATGCTTTTCTGGGGATGTTTGACACTTTTTAAAAATGATTTTGAAAAAATTTAAATTTATTTTTTTACTTTAAATTAAAAAATATTTTTAAATCATTTTCATATCAAAAATATTTTTAAAAAAAATAAAAAAATATTATTTTGATACATTTCCAAACAAAAAATATTTTTAAAAACAATCACAATCATTCTCGTCACGATCCATATATGCAAACTAGCCCTGCAAATATGACAACCCAATCAACAGCAATCACGTCATATCAGACAACAAAACATACCACATTTTGCTCAACAGATAAAAGCACCAAGGATCAAATCGAATCTATTCAATGACTAAACCAGTCCGGAGACATTGTTTAACTGTAAAACAAGCTCAATGTCAGTCAGCATCCTCAGTCCAGTCAACCCTGTCAAATAAGGTAGAGCCAACTCAAAGCAAAACTAGCACGCCAATTCAAAGTTGCAATTCTTTTTCTTTTTTCTTTTTAGTTTCTAAAGCCACTAGTCTCACAAATAAGAGGCAAGTTAACCATACAACCACTCTTGAAAACTGGGAAAGAAGAGGTGAATGCTAGGCAATGCCACACGCTTCTTGAAGCAAATAACCAAGTAATCTCATACATTAGGCACTAAGGTCATACAATGTGATCTAATTAATAGATTAGCAGCAATAACTGGAAAGGGAAGACACTTCGTCAACTGCAGAGATTATACATAAATTTCCGTATGTTGAAAGACCTCCTTCCATGCTTATTCTCCTTGCATGGAATGTGAAAAATTGATACAACACTCAGCACTACGCAAGCCTGTTTCAGCTCCAAATCCCTGGTCATTATGGTATGAGAAGGGAAAAACATTGGATATGCTTGGAGTGCCCCTTGATTCCAACTCCATCCGAGTGCTTGAATTCGGCATTGAAAATTCAAGACATCCGTGTTCATAAGAAAGCTCTTTAACTCATTGCCCCCATGCTAACCAAAAAATGGGGAAACAAAACTTAGGACCCCTTGCAAGGAAAATTAGGAGTGGTGTAGAACTTGAAAGAGAAAGCCAAGAATTAGAAGATGGGACTCTTGGATTGAAAATTTATGATTGTTGAGGAAATAGATAGTGGAGTAAGGGCGCAACCACTGCTACACTTAAACTGTTTCCCAACAAAGCATAACTGCAACCGGAAAAGGAAAAAAAAAAACTCAGTCAGATGCATTACACAGTTCCATAGTTATGTTCTCTACAAAAGGTGTGAATTGATTCAACAGTCTAGCACAGTATTTGTATTGAAAAAAATATGACTGCCAAGGCAGACCCCTGCACCTGTTTTAAACAATGCCAAACAGACACTTAATTCCAAGAGGAAAGATACAGAGAATGAAATGAAAAAGATGATATCTCAAACATGAGAATTAGAAAAATGGATTCAAAATGGCAAGTGGCCTTGCAATTCAGCAAGAAACCTAGATCGACCTGCAAGCTTGTCCTTTATTATTCCAACTTCAAAATATTTTGTACACGGCCTTTAGTTGATATATCATCCTGAGCTTTCGACTGCTCTATACTTAAAAAGAATGCAAGTAATCTTTTGTTTTTTAGTCAAAAGAGTGAATCTTGACCAGCCAGAGGCACATGTTCTAAATAAAGGAAACCTGGATGCATGATCTGCTTCAGTCGGATGTTGTAACATTTCAAAAATAGATGCAGACAAAATAAAACATACCATTGTCTAAGGCTTATTGCCTCTGGGAACTGAAAATCATCAGGGAACGAATGCAAATTAGCAACCTAATAAAAAAGATGATGAAAATAGTTAAAACAGATAAAAAGTTCAGCAAAAAAAGATACAAGCAGAATCTACTCACCTCCCTAGGGGTAAAATATCTAAGCCCTTGCTTCTTCAATGAAGATGCTTTTCCCTTGATGTTTGGCTGGATATCCAATTGTAAATGTCATGTGAAAAGGAAAGGACACGGTATTAAACACAATTTAACATATCAGGAATATTGTAAAAGGATTTCCATGGCAATTAATATAACCATACATTGAACTATCATGAACCATCAAATTGAAAAATAAGCAGCTAACTGGTTTTGTCAAACAAATTTGGCCAGGTCCACATGATCAGCAAAAGTGATGTTATATAACTCAATAGATACCGAGTTATTGTGTTTGGCACTGGTCCACATGAGAGGACCTTGCAGCAGATCCAATCTAATATTTTGAATGGAGTGCTTAGGATGATTGAAAGCAATTGAGCATGGGTTCTTGAAATAAAAGTATAACTGGAATTAACAACTAAAAGCTCAACCAAAAAAAGGGGGGGGAATTCCCGGCTGCAGGGAATATCTGAAAGTTTGAAATGAAATCATACCTGGATAGTAGCCAAGAGGGATCCGGTGCCTTTCACATATCTATAATAACTCTTGGTAAAACAACAGCATCGCTTTGAATCCGGATAGACAACGTCTAAACTCTTTTAGGAATACTTTCAGATAATGAAGAGGATAGATGAGGTAAATTTGAATTGCATAAAATACAAAGAAGCAAAAGTAACAAGGATACCCATTGCACTTTCCCACCTCTCAATCAAGCTTAATGGAACAACATACTGGGACATTGTATTAAGATTTCTTTCGTCGATGTTCTCCAAAGCTCCAGAACAATCCGCTGAGACATCAGTTCCAGTTACTTGGTCACTGGAGCTCTTGAACTCAAGAAACCTCTCAATTGGTTCACAAGAATGGATCAAAGTATCCCAGTTCGATGGTGGTTGATCCCATCCATCTGATACAGTATTTTCATTATGCTCGAACAATGGACTGGGAGACCAAAGCAATTTGTTATTGCAGACTCCGTGTTGAAAGGATAAAGGCTTTCTTTTTGCCTGTGCAGTTAATGAATACAGGTGGCAGTTATGGATATTATTAGCACAAAACATATCGTCTAAACAACAATGCTTTTGGACTTCATCTAAGAGCTTAATTTTGTAAAAATAGTACAGGAGGCATTCAGATATGATATACTTCAACCATATTTATTTCTCACCACTTCAGTCGATTTTGCTACAGAAGCCTCAAAACTCAGATATGACTATTTATTTATTTATTTATTTCAGTAACAGGAAGTTAAATGTCAAAATTTGTTTTGGTAAAACATCAAATCAGATAAATAATCAGGTACATGATGAAAATGAATACCATACTTTGCATTACCAGACATATTATGGGGATGCTAGATGGTAAAACAGATACAAAAGTTACATGAAAACCTAGCACAGACATTGCAGGATTCAATATGTTTTTTCCATTTTTGATCTTACGCAAATATTGATTTTCAAGATCACAGGCAAGAATATGTCCTAGATTCAATCTCAACTTCCAGTTCAAGAATTGCAGTTGTTTATTACATTCTTAAACGTGTATCATGGGACAACAGAAAAATGATATATTGAAGCAGGAACTTATAAAGATCCAGGTAAAATAACAGCTTGTATGCTTCCATGGGTATGATTTTACCTTTTATGATCTATCTTATATCTTATGCAAATTTTGGTTTTCAAGATCTCAAAAAAGCTGTCCAAGATTCAATCTCAAACCCAACTCAAGTTCATGAATTCCAATCATTTATCACATTATTAAACTTGCATGGTATGTAGACAGCGTGGTGATATATTGGAGCTGAAATCTATAAAAATCCAAGTAAAATAATAGTTTGTATGTGTCCATGAGTAGTGATAGAGAGGAGCTAACCAAGCAAAAATAGCGTGGCCTGGAATAAGGCACACCAAACTGCAGTGGGCTCAATATAAACTCTTGTGTAATATATTCAGAACTTGCTAATATCTCTATCATTTTTGCACGTGTATCTGAAGTCTGCAATGAAAAGGCAAACAGCACAAAGAATAAGTAAGAGTTTTACAATGCGACACCTGGTAAGTCAAACTAGCTAGGAACAAACCTCAAATCCAACAACATTTTCCACAAACAACATATTTGGAGGCTGCTTTGTATGAGGAATAAGTTCAAGAATCTTGAGAAAAGAAACCGCTCGAGCATCACCAGATTGCTTCTGAAGACCTAATCAATACGTTAACCTGATTCATTTCCTCCGATCCACAAAACAATCCATGGAAAGAAAAAACATCCGCACGCACACACAACCAAGTGGTAGTTCTGACCTTGTCGAGTGTAGGGTTGACAAGGTGGTGAAAGTAGCCACGTATGTGCCCCATAGTTGTCAAGATCAGCAGCCGTCAGAGTCTCAATATTACCCTATAGTTCCCAAAATATATAAGAGCACAAAATGTAAAGGAGAACTTTACAAAATTCTAGGCTCGATACACAGAGACTATATAGTTAAACTCACTGCAGCTAAAAAACCAATTGCCAAACAACAACGCGCGCGCACAAACAGTAAACCAATGTCCAAGACTCTAACTTTGGGGAACTCAAAACCCATATTGAAACAGTAGGAAATGGACAGAAACCCGTTTTTAGAGCTTTTCATGTGATAAAGCATCACAGCAACTCAAAATTACAAGATCAAGATTCTTGTTTCGGGAGCTTAATGCCCATATAGCAATTATTAGCATAATGGGCACATGATAAAATCCATGTTTAGAGCTTCTCGATCAACAAATCACCACAAAAAATCAGATTTACAAAAACTGAGATGCCAGCGCCACAGGGTAAAGAACTCGAAGCTCAAACCTGATAAGGACGGTGGCCAAAATTGTGTTCATAAACATCATTAGCTTTGTCATTTATGTCGAAAGCTTCCACTACTTTTGCATTGATACCAGCCTTCATAAGTGAATATCTCTAACAAAACACACACAAAAAAAGAGCATTACTTGGTGATGCAAACATGTGTGCGTAGATATGGGGGCGTTGGATAAATTACCATGCCACCAATACCACTGTAGAATTCCAGGACTCTCCATGGCTCTTCTTCTTGTTTGAGTAGAGGACCCCTCTTCTCCTCCATTGATCCTTTCTTTCTTCCTTTCTTTCTCTGCTTCGAGTTGACGTTTGGAGTTAGAAATCCAAGTTCGGGTTAGGGGTTTCGAGGTGACCGAAAAGTGCATTTTGCTAGAGTATCAAGACTCACCGTTTTGGACCAGTCCACTAGCACGGTGCCACCTTTTTTTTCTTGTTTTTCTTTTCTTTGTTGATGTTTTAACTGGAGGTGTTAATAGTCATTTTGTGTTTCAAAAAAAAAATGAAAAAATTTGAAGAAAATTTTTTATTTTTTTATTTTTTTATTTTTTTATTTTTTTATTTTTAGATTTTTTTCATATAATAATGTCAAAAATAATTTATATATATATATATATATATTTATATATTTCTAAATAAAAAAATATTTTAAATCTCAGTTACATTCTCAAACATATACTAAAACCAACCTTTTCCATTAAAACAATATTCTTTATTTTTTTTAATTATTATTTTTTATATGTATACATAAAAAGGCTAAACTTGTTTTTACTAGCTTTCTCTAGTTGACTATGTCAACTTTCACAGTAATTTAAAAAAAAAAAAACAATCCAGGTCCTAAGTTTAATAGTAGCCTAATTAAATTGATAGTTATTTTTTAAATTAATTATTATGATTGTTGTTATTAATATGTTGGTGTTGAAATAAAAAATATATTATTTAAATATATTTTTAAATAAAAAATAATTTGAAAAACATCTTTAGTAATATTATCAATAGACGTTAAATCATGTATACAGATTAAAGGCTCACTGAAACACGAGCGAAGCTTAAATATGATTTTTCAAGAAAATGAACCTAACACGGCTAAACAAGATTGGAGAGCCAATCACCATCACGCACGCACGCATATATAACCAAGAAAAAGTGGTCCATATTTCACTATGTCCCTATACACGTATCATTGTAGATATTAACAGTAAAATTACTTTTTACTCCTCGAGACGCAGGATTTAACTCTTGATATCAGAGATATTTTGGACATTTACAAATGACATGTGTGGCATTTGCAGTAGTTTTTTAGGGTGTTTTGGTTTTCCATTTTCATTTGCATGATGAAACTTCATATTTACCCTTGTTGTTGACAAGAAGACGAAAGCTAGCTAGGATTATTTTTTGTTTGATCTTGAACAATTAAATAACGACTTTGCCTTGGGTGAGACACAAACAGGACGCCAAAGGCGATGGTAATTTAGGGTTTTCATATTTTATGCACAATGAAAACTACTTAAATACGCCTAGCAATGACAAAAACAAAGGCCTGACGTAGGGGGGCAGGACAGTACATCCACATTTGTTTTCATGATTATCATTGGGTATAGGGATGTTTAGGTAATTCTGCATTTTTATTTTTTTTATCGAGGTTACTGCAAGCGCATCTTCCGGACACGCCATCAATTTTCATGCGCTTTTTAGGCAAACACGTACAATGTCTATATATGGTTGAAAATGTTTAGTTGTCGTGTCTTTGAGGGCCCCACCATGTCTTTTCCTCCTGGTGGTACGCATGTCATTGTACAGAAGGTGAAGAATCATCGGTGGTTGGTTTTTCTTCCATCTTTTTCTCTCTCCTGCAACGGCAAAATGCATGTTGGTCATCTATGTTCATGAGTGATTCATTTCAATTCATAGTTTTTTGATTTCGTTTTTCTTCCTTGTTAGAAATTTTGATTTTGTTCAATTGTGCCTTTCAATTAAAAACGATAATATGTGTTATTTTTTATTTTAGCCCTATTATTTTGATAATTAGTTTGTTTTCTGCTCCTTTATTTTTTTTTGGTATGTAAGTTTTAATTTAATTTGTTTCAATTTTGTCTTCCAATTGAAATTGATCATACATGTTACTTTTCATTTCAGTCCTTATTTTTTTAAAATTACACTTCTGTTTTTTTTATTAAATCCCTTTATTTTTATTAGATTATAAAATGAAGTAATCATAATACAGTGAATTCGATGATTCAGGTATCTGAATCTTCTTATTTTTAACAATTATGATATTTAATATTGGTGATTTTCATTAAAACTTGTTAAACAAATAAATTTATATCGATTTAAAATTAATGTATTTTATTGGAAAATCGCACTCTGCAGGAAATTTGCATAGATTTATTATTTTGCATAAATTCATAATATAATAAAAAATCCCACACTCTTAATATATATATTTTTGTGTTAAAAAAATATGATTTCGGTCATGGCGAAACATGAGTAAATGGCTAGTGTGTGTATTTTGATGGATATTAACATTCATCTTGCAAAAAATATATTAGCAGAAGCTGAAACACACTTGCAACTTGTGAATGGAATCATTGGAGCAAATGAGTTTTTTTGTTGGTTTTAGATGCATAATAAAATAATTATGAAAGTAAAAAATAAATGATATTGAGTGGCAATTTCATATTTGCATGTAGATTTGTTAATTATTATTAATTCAATTGGGAGAAAATCTAGTATCTATACATATATATAAATATAAATATGATGAAACCAAGACATCCTTGAAAGTTAAAAATTTTAAACTAACTGTTTTTTTTGTATCTTCACAATATTTTTATTATTATCATGCTAGCTTTAATAAGGTAAAAAAAGAAAGATGCATGGAGCACATTTTCTAATATGTAGAGGGTGTAACTCACCATCCAACATGTCTTTCCATTTGAAAGTTTATTTAGCTCAGTACTAAATATTATTGTTGTTGTTGTTGTTTTATCTTTTTTTCTTTGAAAATTATATATTGTGACTTTGATTGTTAATTTGATAAATTAATTCAAGTTAATTTATTTTTTATTATATAAATTATAAATTTATTAAGCTAACTAATTCATATCGACTCAAATTATTTTTAATTTTTTTTCTACATAATATTGTTCTTACAATAATTGAGCTATATTATTTGTTCTCGTCTACTTGAATATTTTTCTATATTATGATTTTTTTAACTTGGTATATTTGCTGCTATTACTTAGTTTTTATTATTTAATAAAAAAATAATTTATTCAACTTAATCTGATCTATATCTATCTATATATATATTATTTTTTTTTAAAATATATTTGCACTCACTGAATACCATCAGGCCTTGTTTGTTTCAAGGAAAGTGAATTCCCGGAATTCACTTTCCTTGCTTTCCAGTGTTTGGAAACATCCAGGAATTCACTTTCCTTGCTTTCCAGTGTTTGGTAAAACTTTGGAAAACAAGTCAAAGGAAAGTGATTTCCATCACTTTCCCGATCAACCTATTTTTTGGCTTTCCCGCGGGAAAGTGTATTACAGCTTCTCTTTTCAGCGTAATACACTTTCCGCTCCCTCACTCACTCTCGTCTCTTTCCCTCACTCTCACCGGTCACCACTACCAGCCCTCATCTCGCCTCCCTCTCCAGCTCAGTCCCTCGTCTCCTTTCTCTCTGCGCCAGACCCTCAGCTCATCTCTTCCACTCTTCTCCTCGTGTGTCTCTCGCGTCCCTCATCTGTACCAAAAAACCAATCACCCTCTTCTCTCTCGCGTCCCTCTCGGTTCCTCACCTCTGCTCTCGACAACCCAACAGCCTCTTCCCCAAACCAAGCACATCACCCTCTCGTCTCTCGCCTCCTCTCGCCTCCCTCTCAGTCCCTGACACACTCTCGCCTCTAGCCTCTCGACTCGAAGTCCCTTCGCCTCTAGCCTCTCTCGCCCCGAAGTCCCTTTCTTTGCTCAGCATCTCAGCCACCCTCTGCAACTCACGGCAAGAGAAACCCGAGTACTCCCTCGCATCTCAATCTTTGAAATTGCCGAGAAATGTGAGTTTTTGATGATATGAGAAATGGGGTTTGTGGGATTTGGGTTACAATTGATATTGTCGAGTATGGTAATGGGTGTGATTGCAAATAACCCATGTTTTGATTTTGATTTCGTTTGTTCTTGTTTGTGTTGATACTGTGCAATTATTTCATTTTTGCCGAGTATGGTAATGGGTATTCCAAATCAATTGAATCCCTTGATTTGGAATCAGAAAACTTAGAAAATCAGATGGAAACCAGGGAATTATCCATTACCAGGGAATTTTTCTTGTTTGTGTTGATTTCGGTTGTTCTTGTTTGTGTTGATTTCGGTATTTTTCAACTAATCAAGAATATGGACTGAAAAAAATGATGAGGTATGTTAAGATGTTGTTCACTTGTATTGGTTTGTGTTAAGATCAGTGTTTTTGAATGATTTGAATAGTTGCATATTTCACATTTTAGTTGATATTGGTTTGTGTTGTCGATCTCATGTTTTATGTTTTGCATAATTGCGTTCTGGAATCTGGCTTGATTTCTTTCATGGTTTTTCCCGGTGTGCATAATACTGTTGTTTACAAGACAAGCCAGCAGCTCTTGGAGAGGCTTGCTGTGGAGGCTTTGCAGCTCTTTTGAATATTGGTTGTTTTTTAACAGGTGAGTACCGTGGCTCGGATTGTGGAAGGGGATGCTGGTAAGATAATTTGCAAGGAAGCAGAAAGGTTAAAGCCTACAGCTGTGGTGATGGGTACCAGAGGCAGAAGCCTAGTTCAAAGGAGAGACAAATCGTTTGAATGGTTGCGTGGGATAGCAAGGTTGAACACATTGTCATGGAATTCTTGTCAAGCTAATCTATTTATTTATTATTTCCGGAAGCTGGAGATGAATCGGTGATCAGCACTTGAAGATCATGAAAATCGTTTGAATGGTTGCGTGGGATAGCAAGGTTGAACACATAGAACATTTGAATTTTGTGGAACACATACATAATAAGACCTTAGCAAGTGTTGAATGTGTACAGGCAGGGATATGACCTTAGCCCCTCTCAAAAATGCTTTTGAAATAAAGTATCCTTCACCCGGAGAATTCTATATTTAAGTTTGTAATTTGAACTAATATGTATGTCAATGACATCGAAACTTTATATTTATGCAAGACTATTTATTTCTTGATGTTAGGTATAAATATTTATTTCTTGATGTTTATTTTATAGATATTAAAGGGATAATCTCTATAATATGATATGACATATATTGTTATATTTTATAAAATAAGCTATGTATGAATATGGGATATAATAAAAAAATTCATCATTATACTTTTTAGATTTTATTTTTTTTATTTTAAGTGATTAAATATTTATTCCTTTTCCATAACACAAACAAACACTGGAAAGTGTTTTCCAGTTCATTTTCCATAACACTGCCAAACATCGGAATTCACTTTTCAGGAATTCACTTTCCAGGAATTCACTTTCCAGGAATTCACTTTTCAGGAAACCACTTTCCAGGAATTCACTTTACAGGATTCACTTTCCAGGAAACCACTTTACAGCAAACAAACGGGGCCTTAATGCAGAAATAAAAGTCATACAGCGTGGCGCGGGCTGGAAAAGAAAAACATGTATGAAAATACACGGATGAGTTGGTGGCTGTGCCCAGGAGCGCCTCCCTTCCCTGGGCTGGCCCAGACGAGGAAGTCATTTTTGCCAGAGTTTTTTTTTTTATATATAAAAATACAGTAATATCAGATTTTATAGGGACAAAAAAAAAGAATAAAAAACAAGAAAACCTCTTCAACTTTTCAGGGTCTTCGTTAGGGAATCGGATTTGTTTTTCTTTTTATTTTAATAATTATTCTCAAGCACCTTAATTCTATGGTTAAAATCTTTTAAAAAATAAAATAAAAAAATAAGAAACATCATCCCCTTGCTCGGGGACACGTCCGTCATTTAAAAAAAGCAAGCGCATTTTAAGACACGAAACTCAATAAACCCCGAGGGTAACACTGTAAGTTAGCAAGTAAATAGAAGGAGCGAGGCTCTCCTTGCTAGTTGCTAGTAAGCAGCACGTCGCTCGCTCTTAATTTTTTTAATCTCACCTCTCTCACACACACACTGTATTTGTGGCTCTGCGTTCCTCAGGTAAAAAATAAAACCCTACTTTTCTTTTTCATTCCTCTCTATTTATTTTTATTGTGATTTTTATATTTATTCCCCTTGTTTTGTTACTCCATCTTCTGATTCCCTTGTCTAATCTAACACGCCCTGTGAGGATTTGAGACCTTTTTTGTTTTTTACATATAGTTTTTCGTTGTTTTATTGGTAGGTTTTATAACAAGCGATTTCTTGATATGTTTTTTTTTTGAGGTTTTGTCTCTCTTTATTTCAATCCTAATTTGTGCATGTAGCCAGGGTTTAAGAGTTTTTTCTGGCTAATTAGAGTTTTGCATGGGTACTTGCTTTGTTAAGATTTTTTTTTGTTGTAAATTAGTCAAGGTTGTAGAGAATGGAGCTACTTTTTTGGTTCCAGGATGATGAGTTTCTGGTGGGTTTTGTTTATTGTTAAAGTTGGCTCAAGATCTACTGGAACGGTTGATGTGAGCTTAATTCAATGTTTTTTTGCAAAGATGGTAATGTGTTATTTGGCTACCAGGTTATTGGTTATGGTGGCTTGAGTTTGTGATACTAGTAAGTTATGGAGAAGAAGATGGCGAAGAAGAAGAATCCGTTGGTTTTTATGGACATGTGTATCGATGGCGATCCTAAGGAGAGAATGGTTTTTGAGGTATCATGTTTCAAGTTTCAACCTTGTAGGATGGATGATGGGTTACCTGTATGTCAAGTATTGCTCTTGCATTTTTATTAATTCGTCCATGATTGTTTGTTCTGCAGCTTTTCTCGGATATTGCTCCCAAGACTGTAGAAAATTTCCGTGCTCTTTGTACAGGTAATATTTACATTCTATAGTAGTCTTTGTAATGACTTGTCTTGTGATGGCAGTGCTGTCTCGTGTATCATTTATCTGTCCTCAATCTATGGTTTTTCCTTTTTTTTTTCTGGATGGGAATACCTTCTTTTCAGATACCGTGTTTTTTAGTTTGTATCTGAAGGTTGGTTCAGTAGATTTTAGAAATTCATGCCTGTATTCATTTGTTGCTTTTCTGATGTTTTCAATCTTTACATTCAGGGGAGAAAGGAATTGGTCCTAAATCTCAAAGACCATTGCACTACAAGGGATCATTTTTCCATCGCATCATTAAAGGTTCCATGGCTCAGGTTTGTTGGTCTGTCTAGTGTACATCTAGATTTTTCTTACATAGGTTTGCTTAGTTTTCTTGTTTGAACATGGCCTAGAGGTGGTCCATCTTTTAGTCAGTTACCCTTGTTTATGCTGTAGGATTACAGGGCTGATGGTCACGACTGCATTTCTTGTGATGTAGTTTTAAGGTTGTACTTACTGAGTTGTCCATCCTCAAAATTTTACTATGCTTCACCATGTCCAACCCATTTTTGTAACAAATAGTTTGATAATTGTTGGGCTAAGATCTTGTGTTAATCTTGCAGGGCGGTGATATTTTGAAACGAGATGGTATGTAATTCTTTTTTCTTTTCATTAATCTTTTGTTTCTTGTTTCAAGCAGTTTATGATTTTTCATGGCACATGAATTTGTAATCATGACCTTAATTTTTTTTAACAACTCTTATGTTATTCATCTGCTTCTAGAATTTCTGCTACCCCTTATTTTTTCCCTTCAAATCTAAGGAAAATCAAATGATTTGCCCTTATACTTAGAAGCTAATCTCCAATTAATCATGGAACTTTTAATTGCATCTATTTTACACTTGAACCACAATAAAATCTATGCAATGAACTTCTGCTAGTGAAATCTATTAAATTTGGTTTTGTATCCTGTACATGCTCCTTCCCTGATAATTGATAGGTTTAGCTGCCTTTAGTGAAGGGGCTCTGTCACGTGCATTGGTTGAGAAAGTTTTTCTTTAGCAACTTGACTGTATAATATAAAAAGGTTTCTTTCAGTTCCTGTTTTATTCTTGGATAAAAACTTTTCTATCTCAAAAACTCAAATCTCTGTTTTCACGTCTCTGCTGGAACTGAGATTTGGATGGAAGAATTTAATAAATTTCTCTAATAGAAGACTGCGTGGATATTTCCATTATGCTCTAGAGGAAATCATGGATGCAATTGATAGTTTAGAGGGTAGGTCCAAAGTATAAGGGTAGATTGATAGAATTGTTTCCTGAAATTTATAATATTTTATAGATGTAAAATCTAGTTTGTTTTAGTGATTACCAATTGTAAGACAGGAAGTTTTGGCCAAGGGATGAGACTATGGTCTATAACATAACTCCTATGATTTGTCCCTAATACGTTGTCTGAAATCAAAGTTCCCTTATAATTGACGTGTTTAAGCTTTTATGCAAAATAAACAAGCTATTAGAATGAAACATGAGTTTAGATTTTCAGGGGATAGGACATCCTGAAATGTTTTTGCTCTTCAAATTCTTAACTATTTGTTTTCCTCTGATGCAGGGACCTTTGGAGAGAGTATATATGAGGGCAAGTTTCCAGGTGAGAATACTTGAAATCTTTTGTTCATGATGATTCCTCTTGTGAGGTTAAATGTTATAAATTTTGTGAGTATACAATTGAGAACTTGTGTATTGTATGCATCATGCCAATAGAAATGAAATTATTGTTTGTGCATACAATTTAACAATGGGTGTTGATAATGACAATCCATATTGTTGTAATATTACTCCGCTCAACAAGGTCATTTAAAATTGTAATTGTGCTAGTGACTGGAGCGTCATTATCATTTGTGGAGTGGCAGTATCATTGGACTTTTAACTATTGAATGCCAAATGACATGTCTTAAAATATATGAATGACTTGCCCCCAAAGTCCAAATGTTTCTGAATCACTTTGTATAGGTACTCTTTTTTTTCTGCTCTATAATCATATATCTTCGTGCCTACTACTTTGAAGTTTTTGGTTTTCTGTCTTATTTTAGAGGCAACAAAGGGTCTGAATTGAAGATATGTTTCAGATAGCAAAACTATGCTTTGCTTCTCTGTCTCTCAAGGAGAACACCCCCCTCTTAGAAACAAATCTAATGAAATAGTGCACATATTAAAGCTGATACTCTTATTTTGCAGGCTGAATTTTGTTTTTGGATATATCATACAAGCAACCCCAGTTTATTGTTCTTAACTTTCCTATAACACTGACAGAAGCAGTTGGATGTTTTGTTTAGAGTGCTGTAATGTGAGAGCACAGATTATGCTTTGCACTTGGTGCGATAATTTCAATGCATTCATGTTTGGTCCCTAGTGCCATTTAGCAGCCCGGAATCTACCGGTCTTGCATTGTCTACGGGACTTGCATTATAATTTTATCTTGATTTTCTGGGTTGCGACATTCATGCCGAAAGTTAAAGTGATGCTCAATTCAATGTGGTAACAAGTGGTTTTTGTGGCACTATTGCAGACGAGTCTCCAAAGCTAAAACATGATGAACCGGGTCTTCTGTCCATGTCAATTGCTGATCGTGATGCTTTAGGTTCTCAATTTATTATTACCTTTAGGACTAATCATCATCTTGACAGGTTTGTTAACTAAGGAAACTTGCCAATCCCTTGAAGTTTATACCCTTTTTTTTCACTCTGTTTGACGTGTCATAACATCTATGATTTACAGTGCTTGTTGTGGATTTTATATGACAGGAAGTATGTAGTCTTTGGGAAGCTTGTGCAAGGCAATAGAGTACTGAAGAATATTGAAGATGCGGGTGATGAAGAAGGGAGACCCACTGTAACAGTGAAAATAATCAATTGTGGTGAATTTATCGAGGGTAAGAAATCTAGTCTACTTGTGTGACTATATGTGACTTTGCTGTCGGGCCTGTTTTATTTGGTTTTTAGTGATCCAATGAGTGTAAGGAATACTTTCTTTCTTGTTTCCTTCTCTTTCTGTGCTATCCATTTTATTTAATATGAAGTGCCACTGTTTTTTCACAAGTTTTACTTTCAATGTCATTTATTTTTCTGCAGACAAAAAGAAAGTAAGTAAACTGAAAGTGGAAAAGCACAAGAAATCTTCTAGAGACAGAAAGAGGAGGAGAAACTACCTGTCCGACTCGGAGAGTTCATCTGATTCTGATATGGAATCAACAGAATCTGATAGTGATTCTGACTCCTTGTCCTCCTCATCTGACATTAGTTCTTCAAGTGAGGATAGGCGCAAGAAGAGAAAGAGAACTTCTAAACGAGACAAGCATAGACGTTGGAAAAAAAGAGACAAGCGACATGAAAAAAGGCGAAAGAGACGTGACAAGCGATCCAAACATAGATCAAGAAGGTAGCTGCATTGCCATGATTTCATAATTTTGACATTCAAAAGAAATCATCTTTGTCAATGCTACTTTAATGTTTTTATGGGAGTTATCTTCTTAGATTCAAGATTTCTGCCATTAACAAGGAGCAATTCCAACTGCTTTGATTACCCCTCCTCCCGCCTCTTCCAAAAAGAAATAAGTTGATCTTTGGTTTTTAATAACCTCATATTCTTTCGTCTCTTAGATCATCAGATAGTCTCACAGATGCTGAGAGTGAGAGTGAAACCAGCTCTGATGACGATGCTCTTGATGCTCAAGCAAAAGAGAGGAAGTGTAGAGATCCTTCTCAGAAAACTGGTACTGCCTCTTGAAGTGATTCTATCCGAGTTTTTGCACAGCTCCAAAATCACTGCAGAATGTTCAGAAAAGTTCATCTGATTTCTCTTGCATCTTTATTTTGATGCATGTTGTGTATGTGTCATCTGCATTTTGACTGTACTGGTTCATTTTAAATTTGCTAATAATTGGATGCTTGTATATCTGATGCTAACAATGTTGGAGGTGGAGCAAAACATAGTTTTCTCCTGAATTGCTGCCTTCATGTGTATTCTGTTCAAGTTTGGTGTGATGGTCATTCTCCTGTGATGGTCATGTATTCTTCATTTAACAAAATATTGGACTACTTGCTCTGTGTAATGTTGTGCAGCTGAGGGTCAGTCTCCTGTGGTTTTGGAGGAAGAAGCTGCCTCCCTTCCTTGTAAAAAGAGGGAGGAACCTGATATACTTGAAAAGGAAGATGGTGAATTCCCCAAGGAAAATGGATCTCGACGAAGTAATGGCATTGAGGCAGATGCTAAATCCTATGGAACCAAAGATAGAGAACCTGATATCAGAGATGATCACCCAGGAAAATCTAGGTCTACTTTCCGTTCTTGTCACACCTCAGTTATTCTATATGCTTACAGATTCTTCCAGATCTGTATTTTATTGTAAGTTGATGAGCAGGAGCCAAAGCATGAGTCCCAAGAGGACCATGAGTAAGAGTATGAGTATTAGTCCCAGGAGGAGCCTGAGCAAGAGCCCGAGTGTAAGTCCAAAGAGAAGCTCTAGCAGGAGTCGCAGTGCTAGTAGAACCCATCCTCAAATCTCACAGAGGAGTATCAGCAGGAGCCCTGCTAGAAGTGGCAGCAGCAGGAGCCCGGCTAGAAGTGGCAGCAGAAGTCCTGTGAGGGCAAAGAAGGCTAGAAGCATAAGCACGAGTCCTGTGAGATCTCAGTCTCCTAGAAGTTTAAGCAAGAGCCCTGTGAGAGCACCACCTCGAAGAAGCCGAAGCAGGATCCCGGTGGGATCCCACTCTCGATCATTGCAAAAATCAATTAGCAGAAGTCCTTTAAGAGAATCTAGGAGGAACATGAGCAGAAGCCCAATTAGATCTCGGAGAAGCAGAAGCCCAATTAGATCTCGGAGAAGCACAAGCAGAAGCCTGGCTCGATCTTCTCGGAGGAGTGTCAGCAGAAGCCCGGTTAGATCATCCAGGAGGAGCGTCAGCAGAAGCCCGGTTAGATCTTCCAGGAGGAGCATTAGTAGAAGCTCTGGCAGGGCTCCTTCAAGGAGAAGTGTTAGCAGAAGTCCAATTAGGGTGCCAAGCAGGAATAATCGTCGCAGCTACTCAAGAAGCCCAAGCCCTAGCATACGTAGGGCAAGGTTTCCTGATCGAAGAAGTTTGTCAAGAAGTGTTTCCCCGAATGGGTCTCCCAAGCACACCAGGAGGGGAAGAGGTTTCAGTCAACGATATGCTTATGCTCGGAGATACTACAGAACTCCCTCTCCAAAGCGTTCTCCTGTGAGATCCTTCCGTTATAGCGGGCGTGATAGGTACCTGCAAGCCAATGTCATTTGGTTTCTGCTCACTTTCCCTTATGATTTATTTAAGTATTGTGAGCTATTCTGTTCAACTAGATGATGTATTATCTTAAATGACAATTCTCACTTTATGATATGTTTCTAGATATTCCAGTTACCGAAGGTATTCTCCTAGGCGCTATAGAACTCCACCAAGGTCTGTGATCTACTTTGTATTTTTGGCTTATTTCATTTCTTATAGGATTGTATAGTGATGCTGGGAATACAGTTTACATGGAAGTTGCAAGTGCCTTTTGTTTAGGGGGATGATTCCAAAGAACGTAGTTCTGGAAGTACTTTATTTATACTTGGTTGTGCATTCTTCTATCTTGCGAACTTAATTTCTCTCTTTGACACTGTTAGCAGACATAGAGGGAGGAGAAGCCGTACACGAAGCCCATCTTTATCACGCAGCCCCCGTTATCGTAACCGTCATTATAGCCACCATGACAGTCCTGTTCGCAGTCGTTCCCCAGTTGATGTGTCCAAGTCTCATCTGTCTCCACGAGCTGCAAGGCAGCGGTCGCTGTCTAGCAGCCGCAGTCCATCAAAATCACAATCTTCATTGGATTCCCATTCACCGAAGCGATTCATCAAAGACAGATCAAGGTCATCATCAAGGAGTTCCGGTGGGAAGAAAGGCCTGGTGTCATATGACGATGGTTCTCCCGACTCTAGTGAAAGGTGACCTGGGTGAAAGACTGGATGTTGACATATTCAGGACAAGCTTGAGCTATGTATCCTGCATTTTGAGAAGCTGTGTTGTTTTTACCCTCCCCTTCCAACTGAACCTAAATTGCTGGGTTTTTTTTAATTATTATTATTATTGGGGCAGATAATGTAGTCACATAATTTTCCTAGCGTGGTTTAGATTTATCTTCGGCATGTTGCAAGGATATAGAGTAATAATTTATCATATAAAGGAACCTAAGATCAAGCTGCTGCTGGTAGTCCCATACTCTTTCCTGGTGTTAACTTGCTACAAAGTTAGGATGAAGTGGGGGTGGGAGATAATTTATGTGCCTTGGGCTGGAGACTTTCTTTCCGAAGGTGGGATTTTTGCGTATTTAAGTTGTATCAGTTCGTGGGGCACGTGGTGCCTGAACGAACATGGCTGTGATGCACTTGTGACTGCTGTCATTTAGTTTTTATCTTTTTATCAATAATTATTTTGGTGGTGAAGTATGCTCGATCATGAACACCATTGCCAAACCCTCTGCTTCCTCAACCATCGACCTTGCTGAGGACTGAGGATGAGGAGTCCGAGCTAGATAATATTTATCGATTGAGATTTATCGAGATAAGGACTGAGTAGAAGTATTAGGAATTTGAGTTTTTGACTCAAATTGATTTGGGGGGAAGGCATGGAGGGGGTGCCGGGACGTTCACTTAATTCATTCTTTTTTTTTAATTTTTTTTTCATGGCTGAAATGACGCATGCAGCGTGCTTCCAGCATGTTTTGGTTGGGCAGAAAAATCTAAAATGAACTGGAATTTAAATCAAGATAAAAATATTTTATTTTTTATTTTTTTAATTAATATAAAATATTTCAATTGAAACAAAACGAGATTGATAATCTTAATTCAACTTGCTCGGACAGATAAAAACTCTGAAAAGGCTATGCAAGTTTGCAACTCTAAGCATGCATGCGAGTGAATCAATCGATCATCCAAATTTCAGTTTTTGTAGTAATACCAATGGTCAAGTTCAAAACTACTCTGCCGTCCAGTTATGATGTGACCATTTTAAACCACGAAGAGAGCAGGAAGCAGTCAAAATGACTTGATACGATTGGACACTAGAAAAATCACAGTGAGCTCATTCGACATAGGGGTTAAAGAGAATGGAAATTTTGTTTTTTCACTGATCAACAAGGACAACCTTTAGTACTATCCACCAACCGTTAATGACATCCCATCGACAATAGACATATCTAATTGCATACTAGGGAGATACTAATTGGAGATGGAATACGAACGGAGCAAAAATACCAAAAAAAAACTGCATATGATGATGCTTGGCCACATCTCTAGCATGAGTTCACGTATATTCCGAACATGTAGTCACTCGACATACCTACTTAAGCAAGACTGACAATCAAGTATTTAACTTATCAATTGAGAATCATATGAGGTCCTTGTCCGAACCTGGCGCAAAACCAAAACCTCGGAACACAGCTGCATATGTACTTTCCTGGAATGAAGTCTATCCAACACCACTGCAATACAAAGGAGCACATTGATCAATCAAGGATAAGAATATATATATCAATAGCGTTTCAGCAAATGGCAAGAAACATGAATAAAACTCACCTAAAGTGACAAATGTCTATATTTCTAGCATTTCTTTCGGGTGCAATCTTTGGAATCGAGACAAGGAGTGAGGGGCGGGAAAGAAGGCACAGATTTCAAAATGAACTTGCGCCCACTTTTCAAGCCTGCTGAAGAGCTCGATTGAAACTCTCGAGTGTGACTTTGGGGGGGAGAGACTCGCTTTTTATTAGGCGAGCTTGATTTAACAGATGTGACAGGGGCAGAAGAATCCTTTAATATTTCGGGTGTGTCGTCTTCCAGAATGTCACAAAGCCCACAATCAGAGTCCTGTGCTTGATTTTTTGTCTCACCTAACCGAGTCATTGGGGTAATTGGTGAACTACGCCAACAAAGAGCACTGCCAGGTGAGAGACGAGCACTTCCAGGATACACCTGAGGTTGTGAAACATTTGCCTTGTCCTGCGTTTTAGATGAAGCCGAAGAAGCCATCATGATCGGGGAAGGATTTAGCAGTGGAGTTTGATCAGAGAAATCGGCAAGCCCATCGAATTGTGGTGAGAATTGGCCCGTTATTTCAGTACTGTTATAATCTAGTTCCTGACCAAGGATAGCCATGTCCAGGGTTTTACTTGTATTTGGAAGCATGTCGTTGCCGTGTGAATTGCTTGGAGAACTTGAGGATTTTGCATAAGATGGCAGCATGGAAAAATCAGACTCGGACGATAAGACATACCTACCAGGAAGGAGTCGGGATTTTGGTGTATCCTTTCCATGGCTAAGAAAAAAGAACAGTTATCTATTAAAACAACCTGGAATAAAAGATTCTAATCTCTCCAGAATAAATACATCTTAATCAAAGAAATAATACCTTAAATACTCAAATGATGGTGTTGGTGGTGTGAGGCTGCGCAGATCATATGGCTCAGCATGTAAAAATTTATTGTTTGCAACCATTCTCAATTTCTCACCAGCCATGCCTTCTAAATTTTCTTCATTAGCTCTTTTGCTTACTATTTCATGAGTCATAGCATATTCTGTATATACATAGAGAAAAATCATTCATCATCCCACCGGTAGAATAGTGATTTTCACCACTTCTATTTTTGGTGCATCCAAACATTCTGTTTCTCCGTGACACAAAATATCTTTAGCCACAATAACAAAGAATTTACAAAACTTTCCAGATGTTATGTTGTCATTAGATTTAATATCTTTATTATAAATGATGTCAGCTAAAGAGCTGAGGCAAAATTTTATTTCTGCATAATTTCTCACCTTCTTTCCTACCATGGATATTTCTGCACCCTTCACATCGACAAGCATTGGAGCATCCGACATTAGCCTTTTAAAAGTTTAAACATGAAAGGATAGAAAGTTAGAAATATTGAGAAATGAATAATTGTGACAAAGGTGATTACAAATTCAGATATTAACAAAATACTGCACCTGATAGCATTCACAATACTTTTTCACACACATTGACTTTTTGCAATTGCATCCTGTCTTATGTTTCCCTGAGTAGGGTGTAAACAGGCCTAAATCTTCCTGTGAAGATGCAAACATGATCACCAAATTCCCCGTCAAAAAGAAATTGATAAAAAACCAAAAAAGAGGGTTTGATACCGCATCAATTGCTTGAAACTCAGTCACATGCTGTACAATCTTCGGAGCGAAAGCAAGTGGATTACGTGATTCGATTTGTTGTCGTGTTTCAAGAACAGTTTCGTCATATTCAGGCCTGTTAAAGCACCCCTGGCAAGCACAAGTTCCAGCACAGTAGATTCCGGCTGCAAAACAATCACAGTATCTGACCAAATAGGAGGAGAAAGTTATTTTTTTATATATAAATTTAAATAAATTACAAATATGTGAATATGACTACCAAGAAAACTTGAAATCACTCACAGTTTCAAACATTTAGTCTTCCTACAGTTGCAACGTTTGCAATCATCACCAACAGTGCTTGATGCTTTCTTCCTGGAGATCATAAGAAGTTCAGTGGTGTACTTATTTTGGAGAGCAAACTAAACGCGCGCGCAGAAAGAGAGAGAGATAGAACAGAAGTTTACGATGAAAATTATCACATAAACATGCCTTTTCTTCTTGGGGCTTGATGGGCTCCACTCAAAATTGCCAGCGTGCTCAGAACTAAATCTCCTCTTATTGTGTGGGGTTACCTGCTCTGGTGGCTGCAAGTTATTGAAAAATTCCATGTTGTGAAAAGACTCAGAAGTGGCAGGGCTTGTAGCAAGCGAAGCCTTAGTTTGGAGCACCCTATCTCCCGCAGTTATTGAGACTCTCTCAACTAAATTTAATAGTTTGGAGCAACTAATTTTGTTCTCCACTAAATGGTGGCTCATGGTAGGTTTTGATGCACTGCTTCCCATTGGCAAAGTGTTGACAATGCTATTGAGATGCAAGCCAATACCTGATGGCTTGGAAACCGCTAAGGGAGACTTTCCACTTATATCAGCAGAAAATATAGCAGTCATAGTTTGCTCCTTGTAGGGAGAGATAGTTAGCTCCACCTGAGATGAATCCAAAATCTCCAACTCTGTACTGGAAGCAGGTGATATTGAACCAAATAAATTGATTGCTGGTGTTGGAGGATAGGTACCATCCATTATAGTTTCCTGTTGAGCTTGTTCAAACTGAAGGCAGCGTCTACTCATGCCACGCTGGAGCTGACTGACCTACATTTAAATTGCAATTACACTACTCGAGAAAGAAAATCCTACTAAATTTTGATTACAGAAGAAATAATGAGGGCTACTAGTTTCATGATAATATGTGAAAGTGCAAAACCGACATGCATTAAAGTGACATGACCCTGATTACATAAACCATGTTTGTATCACGCAAGAATAGATTAAGATATCCATAGAAAAGTCATCGTATGGACTCGCATGAGGAGAAGAATAGCACACAGCAAATCCAAAACCTTGAATGGAATAGATTATCTGTAGAAAAGTTTTTCTTCCACGCGCACTTCAAAAACACAAGAAGACTCGCATGATTTTCCCTTATCAGCCTTTTCCCCATCCACACTTATCACTCCTCATATGTTGGACAATGGCAAGCTCCATGAATTTTACTTATTCCTATTAAACAGGAGAGGCACAACAGGCTAGAACGTGATTCATAAGAGCTTTGTAATTAGGATAGTGTGCAGTTCCTAAATTCATGATCAGGAAGCACCACCAAAATAAAGGCCGGTACTGATAACAATTGTTCATTATTAATTCTTAGTGGCTATGAATTTAACTGACCATTGACATGAAGAAAAAAAATCTCATTTGAAATATGCATTATATATCAGCATCTCTGCTCTTTCGAAATAAACTTGGAAGATGCATTTAAGATAAAACATTTTATACCTCTGAGCCATTATATGTTTTGAGTTGAATAGGTTCATGTGGATGAGCAACCTGAAAAGGTAGGAAGTAGTTGAGTGATAAAAGGTAAACCTTAAAAATTACAAGGCCAACATTCTCATCTTTTCACAACAGGGTCCACACGTCATATTCCTAGTTTCATAAAAGAAAATAAACTCTGTTATTACCTGAGCACCTGAAGTGTAGCATTGTTGCCTGGAAGCATGGTCTACAAGCAAGTCAGACCCAAAATTCAGGCAAACATGAGATGGCTGTTTGGCAATGCTTCCATCCTCTTTAATCTTTTCCATCTTAGTTTCAGATGTTGGCTGCTCCTTAGGATCCTCTCCATCTTGCTCAGGCCTGGCCTGAGACACCTCCCCTTTCGTCCCCTTATCATTTATGTCATCAGATTCTACTATTTTCAAGTCTGTTAAATTACTTTCTGATGCCTGAAGAGCATCGTCAGATTTTTTCACGTTTGAGTTTACCAAATTAACAGAGTTTGCACAATCTGCATCCACAGGATCAGATAAGTAATCATCAACACAGCCTGAGGAGCTGCCAGGTTGGTCTTGTTCAGAGTTATTGACATTGTCGCTCTTTTGGGCATCAACAATCAGATTGCTAGTCAAACTCGTGCTAGATTTCCCCATATCCTCCAGACCATCAACAGCTTTCTTGCTTCCATCATCAATCTTAGATGTTTCTGCCCCAGAGATCTGAGGATATTGAAACCTGGGAAAGCACAACAATAGTCATGTAAACAGTCTTCAAACCTTAATCCATGGCCATTAAAACTGTAAGAGCAGTGAAATCTAGAATCTCAAACCTTCGCAAGAGATATATTTGACGGTCTGATGCTGTATGTGGTGACTTGAAGACAAGTGGAGGAGAATTGATTCCTAGGAGTCCATGTGCTACATGTGCAGTGTTGACAGGCTTAATAGGCGACAGATTGCTTATGTAATTAGAAAAGGGGGATTCCTGGAAACAGAGGAAACAAAGTACTCAGGATTCACAGCTTTCCTTTTTTTCCAATCGAGAACATCCACAATTCTTGATAACTAGAAACTTTCTGGAGAACCCACCACTTCATAACGTCAACAGCGCATCTAATAATAGCAAAGCAAAAATAAAACTAACAGATACCAGTTGAAGGGTATAGTTATTAAAATGGAGCAAGAGAAAATCAAAATCTTACACTTTCTACTAGTTGTGGTTCCAGAGGGAATTTCAACTCATTTACACACCACACAGCAAAAACAATAAGAGTAATACTAATAATTACAGCCTTCAGATGTATTTTCTCTTTGACTGTTTTTTATTAACACCTTAATATATCAAGGAACCATAATCTCCACACAGGTTCCATGCAACTTCATGTGCTTGAACAATACTAAATGCCCTAATTCAGAAACGAAAGCATGTTTGCAAAAAGCACATAATTCAATGCATCAAGCCAATAACCCCACCAATGCGACTCCAAAACCTACTCCTACAACAACACAAAATCCTCATCACAAAGTCTAAAATTCAGATTAACTAAATATCCTTAACTTCAATCATGGATTACTCAATTGGAATATTTTCTTCCCAAGCTAACCACATGTCTTCACCAGCAGGAAAAAGATACACCCTTAAAAAACATTTTAAACAACGAAGCAACAGGTTAAAAACACACACAAAAAAAAATGAACCCGTTATTTTAAGCCCTTTCACGAAAGGGAACTAAAATAAATCACAACCAGATCCTTAAAAAAACATAGATGCAATTAAACCAAACAAAATTCCTACAAAACAAACAGCAACACTAAGATAGTCACACTGTCTTAAGAAACCAACATGCATAAAAACAGTTAAGCAAAAAAAATGGAGTGAATTAATTAAGAAATTAAGTTACTTGAACTGGAGGAGAATCTGATAAACTGACTGTGGCGGCTGTGGCGGAGATGGTGTTTGTGGTGGTGGTGGCTTTAGGAGAATCCATGAAATGAAACCCTAATTTTAATAGCCCTGAAAATCAATTGCAGCATTTTAGTTTTTTTTTTTAATCTGCTCCTCTCAGGGTGAAACTGGAAGTAGAAAAACAAACTGTATTTACTTTTTTCCTATTTTTAATTTTGATTTTTTTCTTGGGGGGAAAACTAAAGATAAAAAGAAAAATAGAAGACGTAGGCTATTAACGCGGCTTTTAAAAACAGAGCGGGAAGTTTTTTTTACGTGCCGTTTTGGGCCTCACTAGACTGGGCTTGTTCTTAATGGGCTCCATTTTCTATTTTACTGAAAAGGCAATGAAGCTCGATTTGACAAGTAGAGGACTTTCTCCTTCTCTTGAGTAATTGGGTTTTCATTTAAGAAAAAAAAATCACTGAAACCATACAAAATCCTTTCATAAAATATAAATATTTATCCAAGAATCCCAACTTAAAAAAATGATAAAGAATACAGGTAAAATTTTAAAGATGAAATTTTAATTTTAAATTTCATAATTAATACTTGGAGATCTATAATTATTAAACTCGATGTAATTTAATTGCCTGATCTATTTTAAATATGTGACTTAAAACTTAATTTAATATAAGTTTTAAGTTTAATGAGTTTTGATATTAGTATATTTGAGTTGATCCATGATTAATAAATTAACATGATGATTTAATAATTTGATTTTTTTTTATATTAAATCTCAAATGAAGTACGATGATAATACGGTGATGTGGTGGAGTGCACCAAAGACTAATTAGGTAACTTTTAATAGATCTTTTTTTTATTGCAATCAAGTTACTTAGTGCTTGTTTGGGACTAGTCAAGCTTGTTTTGAATGTGTTTTTTTAGTTTAAAAATATATTAAAATTAAAAAAAATTTATTTTTAAAAGTTATTTTTGACATTTTTCAAAAATATTTTTAAAATACATTAACAAACCGTATCTAAATTAGGAAAACCTCAACCAGATTGAATTAGATGACACCGGTGTTTGATGGAATCTTCAACCCAACTGACCACATACAAGACCAAGTTCAGCAGCAAAAACCTTACCCCTCAGCCCCCTTGCCGCCCCTAAAATCAACACATCATCCGATTGGGCTTTGCCTCAATTGTTTCTCCCTACCAAAGCCTACCAGAAGAGCCCAGTAGCCTTCGGCCCAAAGAGGTATTAAAAAAAGAAAAAACAGTTGAGGGAAGAAAAAAAAACACAGGCATGTTTAAGAAATTTTAAAAAGTTTTGGATGGTCGTAGTCTCGTAGACTCATAGCTACTCCTGGTCCCAAAGTGATTATTTGGGATTATCAGATTATTTTTTAAAATGTTTTTTAATAAAAAATATTTTTGACATCAACACATCAAAATAATTTTAAAATACAAAAAAAATTAATTTAAAATAAAAAAAATATATCTTTTTATAAAAACAATTTTGAAACGTCATGTTTTTTTTTATACGAGGAAACTCTATCCCTAGAAAACGTATTTTATAGACCCAGGTGAACGAGTAAAGCTCTGGTTGTCCCGGACACTTGCAAGGAATGTACACTTTAATTCGAATTTGAGATCTATTGTACAGATCGCATGCTTTTTTTATCATCATGTCAAGCTTGACTACCAGGATAAATGTCAAACACATAAAAACTACACTGCCCGTGGATGTATTTACCATAAACTAGAAGTTACTTGCCATGGTGGTGCCGTTTGAAAATTTTGGGGTGTTCACAGTATCTATTTTTAAGTGTTTTCAAAAAAATGATTTTAACCTGAACAAATATTAACTTATAAATATCGGGATACTAAAAAAACACTAAAAAATTTAATTTTATATTTTTTCAAGTAAAAAAAATCATTTTTTTTTTAAAACAAAGAAGAACCCCAATGTCAAAGAACACCTAAATTAATAATTGTTTTAGTGTTTTACGCATGATTTTCATGTATTAATGTAAAATAATAATAATAATAAAATTCTGATGCATATCACGTTCTTCCCTTTTCTAACCTAATTCTTAATTAATACCATGTAAATTTGCTCCCTTTTATAACCTCTAAGTAAATATAAGCACCCGAAAAACTTGAAATTGATTTCTATATTTCTAATTAAGTTTAAAGTTATTTTTAAAAATATTTTTTGTTTAAAAATATATTAAAGTGATATTTTTTTTATTTTTAATATCGTCATATAAAAATAATTTAAAAGCACTAATATTTATTTAATTTAAAATAAAAATAATTTTTTTAAAAAAATATTTTTAAAACACAATAATAAATAAAGATTAATTCTCTTTGATAGCAGTAGCACTGTAAGTTGTTGGATAGAAATTACCAAACACATTGCATGGATTATCGAGGGTTTGATTCCAGGGGGACTGAACTCTGATGAAGCAGAAGTAAAAAGATATTGGAGGAACAAAAAGCAAAAGAAAAGAGGAGACTTTTATCACTGTTGATGATACCACGTTCATCTCTGCCGCCTCACGTGCATGCAAATCCTTCCACGCATCACGTACGGAGAGCATTTTTACATTTAATTTTTTTCCATGTTTTTCCTTCTTTTTTTATTCATATACTCATAGAAATGTTTTTATTTTCTTTCTCACAGCCCAAATTATATATGTGTCAATAGACTCAATACCATGCCTTTTTTACGGGTATAGGGATATTTTCTTACCATTTTTAAATAATTAAAATTAAATTAACTATTTTAAACTAATTTAACATCGAATCATATCTAATTTTTGAGTAAATATATAAAAATCAAATATATATATATATATTCTCTTATACTGTTATAACTAGGACTCGAAATCAAATACGTAATTCCATTCATTCGTGTAGGAGGGACCAAAAGGAAACGTTTAATGCACCTTGGTTAAGCTAAGATGATATATTATTCTTTTTCTAGGTTTTGAGTCTGAAATATTTTCAATACAAGTTTAAGATTTTGTGCATGTTTAAGAGTATGATTGATATTGTTTTTAAAAATATTTTTTGTGTTAAAAAATGTATTAAAATAATATATATATTTTTTTGAAAATTATTTTTGACATCAGCATATGAAAAATAATCTAAAAATACCAAAAAAAAATATCTAATTTTAAATAAAAAATAAAAAATAAATTTTTAAATTTTTTTCCAAAAACAATTGTGAAATGCAGGCCAAACACCCTCTTCATGTAAATATCAGGCCATTTGCAAACAAGATATCTAAGTACGTGTTTGATATTATAGTAATTTTTAACGTCATGTTTTAAAAAGTTAATTTAAAAACAATTAAAAATTATAACTTCATCTGATTAAGATAAAATAAACACGGACGACCATGTTGAACCACCAAAACAAAACCGAGCTACGTACGTTTATTGCGCGTGAAGTGAAAATACAATGGAGACATGTACGTTCGTTAAGAGAGAAAAGGGGATGCATCAATGATGTTTATGCATGGAATTACTGGGAAAAAGTGTGTATAAATTCTTGTGTCAGCTTGGAATTCGTTGGCATCTTGTAATTGGAGAGATTAAAAGGAGAAAGTAGAGGAAAGAGGGTAAGAATTTATACGTTAGGGAGCAATAGGGTTTGGTCATGGTCATGGTCATGCATGGAAGCATTTCCCAAAGAGAATCGAATCCCCCTTCTTTTTTTGCTGCTTTTTCACAGTTTTTGCCACAGCCTTTCTTTAACATCCCCCAAGAAAATGGTGGGTGTATTGCCTTACATAGTGTTTTGATTTTCTGTTTTTTTTATAAAAAAAAATTTTAAAAAAATATTATTATGATGTATTTTTCGTACAAAAAATATTTAAGAAAAACATTAACCCCACTTCTAAACGGTGAACTAATCATATCAAATCTATTTGTTTAAAAGGAGGAGAAAGAAAGAGAATGGGCATCGGAAAATATAACTCGAGAGATCGAGGATTGGGAATGTATAGTAATATTAAATATGAGAAGCTATAGCAGAGGAAAATGACGACATTGAAAAAGCCATTGCAGCAGTGAAGATGGAGAAAAAGAAAAAGAAAAGATGGTCAAAATCTGAAACCTCGAAGACTTCTCTTCCATCATCAGCTTCGACTATCTTTATCGAAACCCTACCATTTAATTTCTTTTACTTTAATTTCGAACCTTACTCTCCCGATCAATTAATTAATCACATTTTCCCTTCAAACCTTCCTCAAACTCTACACAGAGAAGAAGAGATAAGACCTCCAGCCCTCTCTCTCTCTCTCTCTCTCTCTCTCTCTCTCTCTCTCTCTCTCTCTCTCTCTTATCCCCAAGCAATGCGAGAATACCATATTTAATTGAAATGCAAAAGGACGTTCCTTGAAGTTGCAACTAGCCATGCAGCTTTTACTTTAATTTAGCTTCAACTATGTTCAAGTATCAAGCATGAAATTAAGCTGGCCTGATTGGCAAATAATATGTTTTACTAGGAGATATCGCAACTTTCAATTCTGAGAGTGATCGTACGTACCAGGTTATGTTGGATTAATGTCCTAAAATATATGGAAGAGACAACGATGTATGTGATTGGAAAAACATGGTCAGAAATATAAATTAAATTAATATTTTAATAACAGCTTTTGATAGTGAGTTTTCATAATTTAAATTAAAAGTATAAATAAACATCTTCTCTATATCATCATTATTTATGTTTCTTTCCATCTTGATATACTAAACAAAAGCTAAGCTAAGCTATATATAGAGCTTGTTTTAAACTATGAAGATGAACTTAACTAGAGTTAGTTCGAGGATGCTCGATGACCATCAAATAATAATAATAAAAAGAAACCTACGTACATCGATCGTAACTAGGAAAAAGCAAAGCCTAATAAAATCAAACTAACATCGGATAGGACATACATACATACATACATATTAATTAACACATTGTAAGAGATTAGCCATCTCATTTTAAATATAATTAAGTAAAATTCGATCATAATTGGACTTCAAATGACAATTAGCTAGCTAATTATGCTCAAATGGTGTATAATCATAATTAGTTCAATTATTGGTATTAATTTAATGTTGTTTCCTGTAATAATCACTGCTGTGAAAAATCAATCAAAGCCTTCACACACACAACCACAATTCAGAAATTAAAAGTGAAGGGATGAATTGGGGTTTTGTGCGAGAACCCTTTTGACTTATCTCCACAATTAAGTCCTAAGAAGTACAAAATAAAAGGAATATTCAAAATTGAAAAGGAAGCACCATTTTTCCTATATAGTGACTGCTGGCAAGCAGGTGGCTTCTCAAAGTATATTATTGAAAGCAGACATGACCTCCTAGATTGTTATTCTAAGATAAGATCATTAGAAGTGGGGTCTTCTCTCCAAGCTCTTCACACGCAGGTAGAATATTCAACTTGTCTGGTAATAAGCTGTGGATTTTGTTCCTCACTATCCAATCTGATGACTCACGAACTTGGGCCTTAATTTCCCTGATCCCTCTACTCGCATGGATCCCTTCATTCTATTTGTAAGAAAAGGTATTAATTTGCTTCGGCTCATTGTTTACAGGAATAAAAAGATTTTGGCTGGGCTATGCTGACAGGTCACAATACATACTTTATGTGGGGACGAACACAGGGGCAGATGCAGGTCGAGAGAGTGTCATAAATTCCACAAAATCTTCAATTCCTTGATCTATATTCTGATATGCATGCCAATAGGTATATGCCGCAGGCTACCTTGAAGCATCATATCAAGAACTGTGCTATATATTGTAGCAATGATTTTTTTGTTTTGGATCCGTGAAAATTCAAACATATTTAGCAGATCTAAATAAATAAGTAGAATCCTGGTTGTTCCATGTTTTTATAATAAGTTAAGTGCACACTCTAACTTGAAATTAAGAACAACTATATATATCACAGACTTTTTACCATCATATATATATCCCAGAGACTTGTAGCAATAATTGATATATATATATATATATATATATATATATATATATATATATATATATCTAGCTGAGAGAGTAGCAAATTAATTAATCTCGAGGAAGATTAGCCCTGTATTATACTGGCCCCTTTAATCAACAGACATAAGCTAGGCCCCAGAAAGATAAATTTGTTACAAGATTTGATTGAATTAATCACGTACGCTGATCATAACTATGTTATTATAATCAGACCTCAATATTGATACAATGGGGGCTGATGGGAATTTGTCAAGGGTATGCTGTTTTTTTTTATCTGAAAGCTAAGTTATTTCAGAATCATTTTAGAAATTTACTAAATTTCAAAATATATAAAAATATATTTTTCTCTACAGTTTAAGAGAATCTGAGAAATCTGATTTTTATCTTTCCGCGATACAGGAAGCAAAGTGAAGAATACGAAAAAGAAAGCCTAACCCTCCTGCCTACCTCAATCAAGCCCATTATCGGGGTCTAAAACAAGTATAAAAACAGCCCTAACCCCAATACATAAATCACAAGTTCCTTAAACAATCTATCGCTCTTTCAACTACTAGCTAGTTACACTTCATCGTTTCTGTACGTGGTGATCATTCTCCTTCTGCTTTCTCGAGGTAAGGCTCTTTGCGCATCTTCTTTTGGACCTAATTAACAACTAGCATGGTGGTCACATTTTCTCTCCTGGTATTTGGATTCAAGCTCCATGTAAACCACACTTCATAATCTCATAAATTTTGCGTAGAGTTTTTATCAGTACAAATATGTTTATATAAAAATCTCCTTGATGCAAGAGAAGGGAAGATGAGCAGACCAGGAGATTGGAATTGCAGGTCATGCCAGCACTTGAACTTTCAGAGGAGGGACTCATGCCAGCGTTGCGGTGATCCACGGCCAGGAGAGAGAGATCACTACGGAAGTTTTGGTGGAAGATCATCATCAGGGGGGTCATTCGGATTTACGGGCCCTGATGTTAGGCCTGGTGATTGGTATTGCACGGCTGGCAACTGTGGAGCTCACAACTTTGCTAGTCGTTCAAGCTGCTTCAAGTGTGGTGTGTCCAAAGATGAACCCTCTGGTGGTGGACTTGATGCTGACATGTCACGGATGAGAGGTTACGGCTTCGGAGGTGGCGGAGGTGGCGGAGGTGGAGGCAGTGGCTCTAGCCGTAATTGGAAATCCGGAGACTGGATTTGCACCAGGTTGATGCATATTAATCTTTTTGTGCCTTTCAAATCTGAAAAACACTTAATTTGTCACCTCCCCCTTCATGTTCTTAACTTAAATTTCACAGGCCCGGTTGCAACGAGCACAACTTTGCTAGCAGGACTGAATGCTATAGATGCAATGCACCCAGAGAATCTAGCAGCAACAAGTCTCCCTATTAATCATCGAATTCGATAGCATTTTTGTGTAAGGATTTTTGCATGCACTTTCGAAAACAGCCCGATATATGCATGTGTTATTACACATTTCAGGTTTATTCAGCTAAGACATACTTTGCTGTTCATGATCCAAATTCCAGGTACTGCAGTGCTGCAAGGAGGGAATTAACGAAGAAGGTTCATGAGAAACCTGGGATTAATCGATCCTTTCGCTCTTAATTAATTACCTCTATTTTTGTTCTTTCTGGGTAGCTGTCTTATGCTGACGAGCTTTAGAAGGATCATGGGAGTGAAATTAAATTCAAGGACAGCTATATGATCAGTAGCTAGTAAATTTGTCAGGTTTCTTAAATACAGACATGCAGTTCTGTACCTGGTATCAGTTATGTTATTGTGTTTTGAGACAGGTTTAAGCCCTTGTCGTTCAGTCTAAGGTGTGCTTAATTTAGCTAAATTAATTATGAAATCCCTCTCCTTGTTAATATTAGATCTAGTTATTATAATATGTTTACCAGTACTATTTTTTTTTCTGGGGCAATGTTCTAGATATAAGGTTTACAAGACTGCTTTATTTTACAGTGGTCCAAGGAATATTTGACTTAAAAATTACTGTAAATTAATTAATCACCATTCTCCATATCTCTACAAAAGCAATTAAAAGGAGTTGTTTCATGGACCACAATGGGATCTTTTTGGTTAAACCAAAGCAATAAATTAATGGATTTAATTTTGGATTAAATGGATATCTCTGAGAGAATTTAATTAGCTAGGATTTAAATTGACGATTTAGTTTAATTAGCATCATATCTTCCAAACAATGAAAGATAATATGCCACTATAACACTTGTAGAGAATTGGATGCGAATAGCTTGAAGATTATATACCTAGGATGCTAAAACTAAAACCTAAGTTTAAATAATCTTCAAGAATGATATCTTCTTTAATTACTAGAATATTAGCATCTATTCAGTAATTTATAAATTTAAAACTTGACGCGAGTTGAATTTGATTTGATTTATTTATAAACTTGATTTTGTCAAATCTAGATGAATAATGTTGTTCCTCAAGTATGGCCTCTCCTAAGAAACACGACTGTCATTTTAGCAAAATAAAAATGGGACCATATATTCTATGAGTTGGAGACATAAAATAAATAAATTATCTAAGTTTGTTCGCAAATTATGGATATAATATGTTAAACTCGCTAACATCTCTTCTTGGTTTCCTAGTTGATCAAAGGTATCAAGAAAACCAACTCACTTGAAAGCTTTAAAGCTGTCAGGTGATACACCAAAATATGATTTATATTATTACTTTAACAATTAAAACATGGATCATCGACTCATTTCTTTGTACAAGCAACCAACTTATATAATCAAAGAGTTTTTTTTTGATGTGAGGAAACTCCACCCTCGGAAAGTGTACTTTGTAGATTTAGGTGAGCGAATAAAACTTTATCTGTTCTAAACTCTTACAAGAAATGCACGTCCTAACTCAAACTCGAGATCTTATTATACAAATCACAAGTCTATTTGCTATCACTCTTGTGATTGGAAACAATGGAAAGGCAAGGCATTTATGATATATATATATATATGTATGCATACCTATATATATATATATATATATATATATATATATCGACTTTATGTGCTTTAATATTTAACGGATAGGGTTAGCTTTGTGTAATCTAATGAACTTCCAATCTCATCAGCTGTTGGCCGGGTGAAAATATTATAAAAGTAAATTTCACATAGGATTCCAAAGTTTAGCTTTGATTCCAAAGCTTTTAGGGCTAACCTTTCATGGGTTCCCTCATTGACCTCCTGGGTATACGTACGTTTAACATGAAAACAACAAGTATTGATTGGTCAAAAAGCAACCACAGATTTATTAGTGTCTGCGACTACACTCCATTATATAGCTTTTTGCGAGATTCTTTGTTTCACTTTAAGCTTGGCTTTGTGTTCCTTCATTTGCTTTGTTGTTGATGTTAGTGAAGTCAAGTAATTGCCCACTTAATCATATCACCCTAGTTAGTTAATATTAAAAAATAATATAAATTATATTTTGAGATTTTGTTTGAGAATTTAATTTTTTAGATGAGATGATTTTTTAACATAATATCAGAGTCTTGTTAACCTAACGGTCACAGTTCGAATTTCACCACCTCATTCTATTTAATAAAAATCAAGCACAGGCTAGTATAAGTCTGAACAAGTTTCAAGTCTTTATATATTAAAAAATAATATAAATTATATTTTAAAATCTCATCTAACAGCTTAAATTGTTAGATATGATGATTTTTTGACAATGTATATTTATGGTGGGCAGCAGTTGTTTCTTTGATCAGAGGTTTATGCCCTAAGTTTTCGCTGCGCTGCCATGATTGCACGCCCACGTTTTCTTCCGATGAAGGTTTGACGGTATATATAGTTCTTCAGCAAACATTCATTTCTAGCGAAGACGATGAAGATATCTCTCTCCGAAGGATTACTGTGCTTTTGAGGCTTCGTTCATGTTGTTTAGATTGTTTTGCTGTCGTGGTTTTGCCCACTTCTATTTTTGTACACTTTAATTCATAGTTATAAAACCCGTATAGATAATGGGTTAATTAAATGATTAACTTGCAGTAATATTATTTAAAAAAAAATTAAATCAAAGTTTCATTTAGATCTTAATCGGATCAATGAATTAAATTATTATATCAGCTAAGTTTGATCCAAGTTAACTTTTAATTGGCTTGTTTGAAAGCTAACCTGGACTATCGTATAAGTAATTGGGGACCATGCTTGTCATTATATTAATTAATTATAAAATTTATCTCTGCTTATCAAAAAAGAAAAAAAAAAAAAAAACATTTAGAAGTTGCAGTGTTTTTCTTTGCTTTTTATGTTGACAAGGGCAGGACTTAAAGTGCTAGATCCACTTTCTTTCCTTTTCTTTCTAAAAAGATGAGTATACAAAGCTAAATTTTCTGATAAACGTACAGAAATGAGTAAATAGAAGCAATGACATGATCAATTGGTGAATTATATATATATATTAAAAAAAAACTATAAATGATGGGGAGAAAATTATAGATCTTGGGAAAAAACTTCAAATCTTGAGAGATTGATGAGGAATGAAATTCCATGATTGGTAAAATGGACTATAGTAATTATAATATAATATATTATATTAGAGAATAATATAAATCATATTATGGGGTTTTACCTATAAACTTAAAATTTTAAGTGAGATGATTCTTTAACATACTAATAAAAAATTTGTTGATAATTCTATCAGTGATCGTATGCATATCACCGACAAAAATAAATCGAAGAAGAATTACATCTAATAATAGCAGATCCTATAACTTTCTAACTCTTAGAAAATTTTCAAATTTAGGGGTAATTCCGCTTATATTTTTTCGACAAATAAAAAAGAAAAGACAATTGGATGGGTGGTAATGGTCATAAAAGAAGAACACCAACATCTTTAATCATGATTTCTGAATGTCAGTCGGGGCCCTAAAAGCTATGGAAAACTATATACAATGGAAGTGGATCAAGTACAAGAGTTGAGACCTAACTAATTTTCAACACTGTGATGGTCAATGGAAGCAAAAACAAGAGAAGCTTTTATCCAATTCAAGGCATGGGAAATTAAAATCGATAAAAGCTTTTTTCCTTTTTCTAGCTTTTATAAAACCAAGCATGCTCGAATCCTATTGAAGTTTTTCTCTTTCCTTCCTTCTACAAATTATACACTTTTTTTTTATAAGATGAAACTTTATTTCTTGAAAAATATATTTTATGGATCTAGATAAGCAAGTAAAACGTTGATTGTCATAGACTCTTATAAGAGATGCACGTTCTGACTCGAACTCGAGACTTGCTGCGAAATCACAAGTTTTATATCATCACGTCACGCCTCAAAAACTACAAACCAAACATGGCTGCAAGCTAGTCTCTTTACACACCTCCATGCAACTTGGCTTAGGCTATAATTCCAGGGGAAAATCAATATATATATATATATATATATATATATATATATATTTTTATTCATCCTTCCATGTTTTAAAGGCTTGTGAAATGATTCATTAAATTTAACTTTGAGAGCTAAACTCATGAATCAGCATAAAAAAACTTCATAAAAACATGCTCATGTGAGTTTGAGTGGGTTTCTCACATTATGATTCCTTCCCCGGCCTATATGTATACAATGAGAAGAAAAAATGAGCCGAATTCAAAATCAAGGAAACCTAAAAAGAACTCAAATCAGTCAAGATCATGGGCCTATACCTTATCCGTTCAGGGCATCATTGTTCTTCGTCGGCCCATGCAAAATCGTGAACCCGCTGTTGTGGGCCTGTAGAATAGATAGCCCGTAACTATCAATTTCTTTCTTACAAGAGATCCAGATCAAAATCTTCAACAACGGCTATGCAGTTCAAACAACAGCAACAATTTTAGTTCAGGTTTCGCGCTTAAATCTTCCTCTCCATCCATTCAACTGTTTCTTTAGGGTGAATTTAGTGTTTCTTTATCACATAATACTTCACAAATTGTTAGCAATTCGTTTTTGTATGCTGGATTTGAGGTCTACAACTTGTTCGATAAAATGTGTGAAAGAAAGCTTCAGATTTAAACGAATTGATTTTGGAGATGAAATAGAAGACCTAGTTGTAAGAATCCGATATTTTATCAGTGATTACTGTTAATTTTCCTGCTGCGTGGTTTGTTTATTATTAGATAGAGGAGGCTGTTAGCTAATGATGGCGTATAGACATGTACAGAAGTTTCTCATTGGTGCAAAGTGCTTTGAATCCAAGAGAAATGGAGTTGTCCGTTTGCGTTTGAGGCTTTTTCATTCATCAGGAGAAACCCAAGAAGAGGTTTTGCCTATTGAATGGTATGAGAAGGTGTTTCCAAAGATAACAGAATTGACCTGCCAGTTAAAACATGTGGATATGATTGATGGGAGGTTAATGAATGTCAATGATGGGTCTGTCATTGTTGATGAGGATATTCAGAATAAGATGCATACTTTGAAGTCACTGGTAAGGTTTTTTGTTGGGTCCCCATCGGTTCAGCAAAAGGTTTCGGAAAATGTGAAGGGATTGTTAGTTGATGGAAAATGTAGGAACCCAGGTGCTAGTTTTAGTAAATCAAGTGAAAGAGAGCCAATGGTTGTGGATTCACTAAGTAAAGTTAGTAACTTTCTTAATGTATCAGCACAACAGAAGAAGGTAGTGCGTTTCACAATATGCCAACAGGTTACGCAGCATCGGATTTGGCGAGGTGCGCTGGAGGAGATACTAAATGACCTGAGATCAGAGATGGATTTACTAAATTATAATTGTTTAGGCAAAGGGGACAACATGGGGTATCAGATAGTTTCAAGCTGTTTAAAGTTCTTAAGTGATATGGACACTTTGTCCGATCATGACTCCACTTCGTGGATGAGGCTGGCACCTCCTAAACATGTTGGTTCTCCTCCTAATTGTGGTGGCTGGGAGGATGTTCTTGAGATGTTTCATGATCTCATTCAGTGTTTGAAAAGTGAAAAGTGGTCAGTTCATCATGTGGGGAAGCTTGAAGCCATGAAAGAAGGTTTGTCTCAAATCAAGGATGTGTCGATTGATAAAAGTCTTGGTTACAAGGAGGTTCGACATCAAGAAAGCCTGGTTCAGAAGAAGCTCTCTAATACATTGGGTCACTCTTCCCGCTGTTTGTTCACGCTTTTATTGTATTACCTTTATGGTCATGTTAGAGACGTGGAAGTTGACATACGTGGTGGCATTTATGGTGATGGTGAGAATGCATTCCTCTTGAGCATGGGAAGGATTTTGACTTCAGACGAGGAGGAGATGGTTTGGAGTGGGATGAAGCAGCTAGACAGGGCTCTTAGATTATTCAAGTTCGTATGGGAAATAGCAGGGATGAAAGGAGTTCTGGAGGTGCAGGGTCATCTATGGTGTGTTGGGGCCAAGGATAGGACACTCACATTTAGAGGAACCCTATTTTTTGTACATGGGATTAGTCTTTGATCAAACTGGTCTCTCTCCAAATCAGTTCTAATCTTAATAATTTTATAATGGTTGCTAAAGCAAGGAATGTCTGCCTTTACTTTTGGCTATTGCAATGATAACCCATCTTTTAATTGATAATTTCCTGTGATCTGAGGGTAATTTTTACAATTTGGATTCCAGGGATTTCAGAATTTTGCTTGTTAATATCAACTCACCTTTGCCCATTATCAAATTGGAAAGCAAGCAAGTGTCCACTTTTTTGGCCATATAATCTTCAGCCTGCTCCGGCACTTTCTACACTTAAAATTTTATCAGATGTCACCAAAGGGGTTAGTCTGGCTAGTGTTTGCAATTTCAATCAGGTTCAGCGATAGGAATCGAGAAGAGATGCTAGCCCTCATTTGAAGAAAAAACTTTAAACCCTATAAATGCTTGACAATTTAACGAGGAATAACGATAATTCTCCACTCTGCATGATTTAAGTTGAAATGGAGGTCAGGAAAGTCTGAAATCTTAAAAGCAATGTGGGACCATACAGTAATACAAGTGAAAAAACTTCCATTTCCGAGAACCATTTTCCCACTATATTCAAAAGAAGTTCAAATAAGGTTCTTGATCTGGGCTCTGGCTATAGAATCCTCAGTTTGGCGATCAACATATTTCCCAGTGAGATTTAATATCAGATCTATTGTAAGATTTCAAAAATGCTTTTGGCAGAAACAGATAAAATTGAAGTTTGGCGGTGAAAGGAACATCATTTAAAATTGAAGCGTGAATCTCATTTCAGCTTAGATTTTGAAGAGCTCTGCAAAGGCTTTGCAATGGGCCGAGGCGAGGCACTTTTCACAACCTTCTTCATATCATACTTCACGGACGAGAAAGCACAGACCAGGGCAATCAACATTGTTGGGTATACATATACAGCCTTAGCAGGATCTGTATTCACCGGCTTTCCCAGGATCCCTTCCTTGACAAGCCCCCAGATTATAAGAAGTGTTCCAAACATGCTCATCCTCCCAGGTTTTAGAATGCCAACAAGAGCTCCAGCCACAGAAAAGTAGCTTCCAGCAAGAACCTGGGACAGAACACGTAGATATGAAATGCTGACCGATAAACACGAGCTTGTTGAAGACATAAAGAAAGCTCACAGGCACAGCCTGATGCCCACGAGAGTAAAATCATGCTCAAAACAGTATCTGAATAGGAATCTACAAGGAAAAGAATTTCCATAAACGCAAACACAAAGGAAAAAATAGCATCGGCATTGCTTTTGATTACAAGCAAGCCATGGTGTCTGGGAGTAAGAATGTAGCGAGAACGGTTTTTACATGGTAAAAATGAACCTAGGAGGAATTTAAGGACAAAATTGAGCTTGCACATAACAATCAATCATTATATCTTGTTATTCACTAAAGATGAATTTGGAGTTCAATTTCGTTTGACAAAATTATCTGCAGCCCCTATTCGTTATCAATATGTAAACTCCTCTCAAACACCTTAATCATTCGACAAGAAAAAGCTGATATACAAACTGCATGTTCTTAAAATTTCTGTAAGATTGATTGATTGGTCTGCACAATTTATTGCCAAGAAGAAGTAATGTGTCTCCCTCCACTTGTATAACTCAAAAACAATAATAATTATAGAAAGAATACGGGAAGTTGAGAAGCAGAACCTCTAAGCGCTGAAGATCAGTTACTGCAGGTGCTTCCTTCACACTGGTCAAGTTATAGATATTCAACAGATTATCCCAGCTCGGAACAGTCATGTTCCTTACAAGCCCATTCAGGACGGCTCCAGGGTAGAGAAGAGTTTTCACTACAGGAACAGGAAAGATCTCACTAGCTATCAATTGGGAGGATGTCACATGGATTGGCGTTGAGCACATGCCTGATCTACATGGTATCCTACACAAAAAGATATAAAAAAAAAAATACAACTTAAGCTAAAGTGGAGTACATAATTCCACATTCTCTTCCCTGATTGTATATTTAGATAAATAAATACTTTCGACAAATCAATTCATCATATCAGTCCAGTCCTATCACGTCAATCCTAATGCCGGATTACGACTTCGAACACCAAGTTCACATTATAACTAGAGTTTCTCGATCTCATAGTTTCCTTACTACACGCACACACGCACACACACATATGAATCAATAAATACACACATATATATGAATCAATAAAGTTATATGTGTCACTGATTTAGGAGTTGTTTAGTACAGTGTTAGAGGTTGTTTTTTAAAAAATTAAGCAATATAATATTTTTTTTTAACACAAAACATATAAAATAATTAAAAACACAGAAAAAAATGAAGCAGAAAATAATTCAAAACTTCTTAACATCGCGGATTGATAGCGCTCCAAACACCCCGGGTAAAGTAATACGGGTTGAATCCAACTTGAAATGGATTGGTCAACCCGCGTTTTGTAACCCAATTATTTGATCGAAGAAGAAACCCATTAATCATCCCATTTAGTTTTCCCACTGATCTTAATCTCAACCTTTCCATGTTTTTCTCAACACAAAGTAAGCAAAGAGAAGCAAGAAATCCGAGTAAAAACTATCTATTAAACTAAAGCTAATCTTGGAGTTAATAAACTGTTAATCTAATGGAAATTTATATGAAAGCAGTGGATCTTGAGAAAAATGAAAGATTAGGAGGAATATATTTGAAAATCAAAACAAAAACAGAGAGGTTGTGAGTACCTGAAAAGAGGGACCTGGAGAAAGATGAGGAAGAAATAGGTGCGAGCTGCGTATGACGTTAGAATGCTTACCCAACTCCTTTTCCTTCTCGCTGTTGTTGTTGTTGCTGCCGGTGCTGTTGATGTCGCCATTATTGAGAGACTGTGTGTTGCAAGGTGAGAAAGGGAGGGAGTGCCTGTGCCAGGAGACTAGTCAACAACAGCTCCAGGCAGGCCCAAGTGCCCATCAAATACTTTTTTTCTTCCTATTTTTACAGTTTTTGTATTTGGTTAAGTTTTAAAAATATATTTGATTTTGAAAAAAAATATTAAATTAATTTTTTTTAGTATTTTTTATTTTCTAATATGATAATGTAAAAAACATCATATTAATGTAAAAAACAACATATTTTCCAAAAAATACTTTCAAAATTATTGAATTCATCTACTTATTATTTTTTATAGATATTGTGGAGAAATTGTTGATTACCATACTCCTCTATTCATTTTTATCAAGTAAGAATATGATTTTACATAAAATTACATTTTATTTTTATTTTCACTTCATTTCTTCCAACTTAATATTTATAAAGTGAGACTATGGCTTTGATTTATATCTCCACTCGATCTCACTTATTATAACAAAAATAAATGAATTGTATAGAAGATGTATTTTACTTATTATTTTTCACTTTAAACTTTGAGACCAACATCAATAGAAATTAAATTTTTTTTATGAATATAACAAGACAACATGGAGTATATTTATTTTTTAAAATTGTCATTTAGTTTTAGTTTTGATTAACACATAAATTAATACTAAAATATTTTTAAGTTAAAAGAAAAATAGCATAGAGGGATTAGTGTTTAACCATAACATAAAATCTTACGAATCATTTTACAGAATTTAATTATTAATTTCGCAAAAACCATATTCTCAAAAAAAACAGTAAAATTCATCCAAAGAAATAATGAAAATAAAATAAAAAATCACTAAAACCCTATGGGTGAATGAAACGACGCGTTTAGATCTTATCCCAAAGATATTTATTACAGATGTTAATCTGCTCTTTCGAGCAGAAAGGCTGCAAAAATGGCGTTCGCTCTGTCGTCTTCAAGCGCCTCAACAGCATTTCAAAGCTTAACATCTTTACACTCTAGTGATCGACTCCATATGAGGCCATCCAGTCTCCTTCTTTCACGTCACTTTCTTGCTACCTCCACTATCGCCTTCTCTCGCCGTCGAAACCACAACTCTACAGTCACTTCCTCTTCAAAGAAAAAGAAGGTAAATGCATGTTTACAATAATAGCTTTTAAGTTTTAAAATAGCTCTTGGTTTTCTCTTATAGTTATTATTACTGCAGCTTTGGCAGGTGCCCATGCTCTTTTGTGCGTGTGTTTGTGCTCATGGTTAGGTTTGTTGAATAATATGTTTAGGATATTAGGATATTAGGATGTTATTAGTTAAGTTGAAATGGAAAGAAGAACAAAAAAGAAAAGAAAAATGTGACGACACATTTGAGTCAAAATTGTAATTTTTTGATATCCCATTTGAGTTTTTTCCACTTTATGATACATAATAACAATATTGAAAGAAATGGGTCATGGTGAAAGTGTGTGTTTGGTTACTGGGAAAATTGGAGGCGAAGAAGAGTGAAGGAAAGCGTTGTTTAATTTTCTCTTGCAATTGAATAGAATTATTTTATTGTTTCTTGAGAAAATGCAATGTTTATCTTTTAATCAATTTCAATTGTATTTGTTCCGTTTCAGTGAGGTTAATTATTTCTCTCTGGTTAATTTTAGTATAAATCTTCACTTCACGAGATAGATAAATAACAAGGAGAGGTGAATTTTTTTGCATTTTTTAATAACCTGTGAGGTTTTGAAAACCTTAAGTGATTTTTAGTGGAAAATCTTTTGTTTATATTTTGTGTTATTTATCAAAAATATTTTTTTTTGCTTAGAAAAGTGTATCTAAGAAGGAAGTGAGGGAAGAAGATGAGATAGATGAAGATGCATTTGAGGCATTGTTTGGTATGTTAGAAGAAGACCTTAAAAGTGATGATTTGTCCATGGGTGATGGTGATGATGAAGATGGTGATTTAAGTGAAAAAGACCTTGAAAAGCTTCAACGTGAGCTAGAGGAGGCCCTAGGAGTTGGTGGAGATGACGATGATGAGGTAGAAATGATTAGTTCAGTTGGATATGATGTTGAGGATGATGATGGTGAAGAAGAGGAGGAGGAGGAAAGACCTGCGATGATTAAGAATTGGCAACTTCGGAGACTCGCACGAGTTTTAAAAATTGGGCGCCGCAAAACAGGGGTAAGTGTCTATACAGCGATTTGATTTTGACAAACTTCAAAATATAGCATCAATTGCGAATATTTCTGGTTTATAAATCTATTTTCTCTTTTGTTTGTAGATTAAAAGTCTTGCTGCAGAGCTTTGTCTTGATAGGGCTGTTGTTCTCGACTTGCTTCGTGACCCTCCTCCAAATCTTGTCATGATGAGTGCTGCATTACCTGATGAACCTGCACCTTCAGTGGTGATGCCGGAAACTAAACCAAGTGATATTGTTTTTGAAGAAACGACAGACGAGAATGTTGTAAAATCTGAGAGTGAGATGAAATTGCCAGTTCATGTTATGCAGGATAGTTGGTTTGCTCGAAAGAGATTGAAGAGAGTCCATGCTGAAACTCTTGAAAGAGTCTATAGAAGAACTAAGAGGCCCACTGTAAGTCTAGTTTTCTCAACCTTCTCTCTTGTGAAAAAGCTCTCTGCACTGATATTGCATTTCCTGTGCTATGTGAAATGTGATCCAATAGTCTAAGAATTTATATGAATTGCTAATGAATTAGAGGGAATGGCTTTATAATTTATGTGATGCACATGCGAAAAATGTCATGCAGTCAAGGTTTTTCAGAACAATGGTTTTCCAGAGTATTGGAAACAGCTATACCCTTCAATAATTTTTTTACATGCACGTGGGATGCCATCAATACAAAAGCCTTTATCTTTATTCTTTCCCAATAAAATGAATCCGGCCCAGCAGAAGAAGTTCTGTCATCAATTATTATTAAGCCCTTTGCTCACAAACTCTTTCTAGATTAGTTTCCTGCTTATACTGTACAAACTTTTCACAAGGTTCTTATTGTTCAGCTCACAATTATGCTGTATTAATATGGGGAAATCCTCGTTCCTTATGTCCTCTTGTATCTATAAACAATGCAGAACACGATGATTAGCAGCATTGTACATGTGACAAACCTGCCCAGGAAAAGAGTGGTGAAATGGTTTGAAGATAAACGTGCTGAAGAAGGTGTTCCTGATAATCGGAACCCATTTCAAAGGTCTGTTCCTGAAACTGTATCTTCAAGTTGAAACACTGTATATTTGTAATGTATCTGATGATGGCATTTGAGGCAACATATTTAATGCATCAACCCTTTCTCTTTCCCTGTGGTTGCCGTAAAACAACACAACAAAGAAGTCATTGAAATTCCAGTTCCCAGTCTCGCAAAAACAGTAAAAGAAAAGGAAAAAAAAGCCACCTGGACTGAGTTTGATTTAGAGATGATCTGTTGTCTATCCGGTGGAAATAACTAAAAAATCATCCTTCTTTCCCACTCATAATATTGCTGCTATGTGGTTTATTTGACATACAGTTTGACAGGCAGTTGCAAAGTTGCCAATAAGTTTGCCAGATCCCAAATTGGCAAATTCTTAACATGTACTAGTAGAAATGGTGGCATGTCGATAAATTCATTAGAAAATATGTAAAGAAAATCTCTACGTAAAGTAAGTTCTGGAAGGCTGTAGAATATTTCTTGTAAGAAGATAAAGATGCGTCTTATCCTGTGATGATGATAAATACTGTATGCTTTCCGTGGGTGTGCTGTATAATTGGGTTGGCACAATATGTCTTTACTGCACATAGTTAAACAAAAGTGTGGCACTTTCAAAGTCTTGTAGCAATAATTCCTAGTTTTACATAATCAGCAGTGAAAGTGAGTTTTCTTCAGTATTGAGGTTCAGAAAAGTCAAGAAACTGGCACCAAATCTCAGTTCTGGCCGTCAAAGCCTTTGAAAATGAAATTGGCACCAATTACTAGCAATAAATTGTTGAGGTAATTAGATTTTTCACTGTGTTGGGCTTATATGCTTAGAAAATGTCCTTGGTATCTATCTGGCTCGACAAAGTTCAACAAATAGCTACAAAATTTTCCTTGACAACATCGTATACCTTGTGCTGTTTCTAATGAAAATTGTTGGGTCTCTATCTCGACAAAAGATTGCACAAAAAAGAGTTGAAGAGTAGTTTGGCCGGCATGGGAAAATACTTCCCCCGCCATGGATCCCATTCCACGACCTATTTTCCTGCAATTCTTACGTTCACATGATTTTCCACACCCATCTCCTCAATCTTCTAAAGCTTTTGGGATTCCTCTAGGCATCCCAAAATCCAAATCACTAAAAAGAAAACTGCTTTCGAATTTACTTTCTAGCAACAAGTGATTTTTAAGGAAGATCAGCTGTGGAAATCATTTTTTTTTTGGATAAGCCGAAGCTAACCACGGGTATCAGGCCGCTGGGCCTGACTAATCCCGGGGGTGCACAAGGCCTCGGCAAGCATGTTTCCCACAAGTGCACCACGGTTAAGTCAAGGGCTTCGTCCAAGTCCGATGGCTCCAAAAAATTGTTTGCACCTGCATCTTCCACTTCTTTTTGTTTGGCAACCATGATAGTGGCAATCTCAAAACTGAGTCATGTCTCTTTCTCTTGCTTAGCGAAAAAAGAGTGCCATTAGGCTAAACATGTATAATGATTGCAATTCCTTAATGTTTATTCCTGGAAGTTTAGTCTAGTTTCACTTGTGTTTTTTAAAGTGTTTTTGATTCAGAAATATATTAAATAATATTTTTTATTTTAAAAAATAATATTTTTGATATCATTAAATAAAAATGATATAAAAATATCAAAAATATTTAATTTAAAGTAAAAAATAAAAAGAAATTCAAAAATACTTTTGAAAAGTAAATAGCCAAATATAATATAGTTAGATTTCCCGTTATAATACTAGAAGACTCTACTCCCACGGGGTGTTTGGCGCAGCTTTCTTCAAAAATATTTTTGAAAAAAAAATGATTTATTTTATTTTAAATTAAATTTTTTTCTAGTTTTTTTTAATTATTTTTATATATTAATATCAAAAATCATTTTTTAAAAATAACATATAACCACACTTTTTAAACACAAATCAATTGTTATCGTCATAGCATTTAGACCAAACATGTGAATCATTCGATTTCAGTGGCTGCAATGATTCGGAGAGGAGGGAAGAAGGTTCTGACATCCAAGTAAATATCTATAGATGAAACTGTCATTAATTATATCATGCTTCCAAGACTCCCCTCGCGATATTTTCTTAGCTAACGTACGAATTTGTTGGCCCTGCCCATGCTGCGGAATAAACAAAAGGGTGTGAGAGAGCTGGATCACTGGAATGTGAAAACAAACACGTGGGAAAGCAAAGCAAGCCTATCTATGCTACTTCGCCAGGGATACAAACGGCATTATCTTTTTATAAATTCAAGGGTATATATTCCTGTTACTGAATAAATAGACCACTAGAGAATTTATGAATCAATTTATGACCCCGGGTCTCGACCCTTTTCAGTCTTTTAGATTGGATGGTGTAAGATATTGTTTGGGAGTGTGGTTGTGGTAGCTTTTAAAAATATTTATTGTGCCGAAATATATTAAAATAATGTTTTTTTTATTTTTTAAAAATTATTTTTAAAATCAGCACTTAAAAAAATCAAATTTCGGTCAAAAGCTGGTGGGATCGCAATGCCAAAACGAGCACTAAATCATGGCTCGAACCCGAGATTATAAACTTTTTAAATTCAAGTTATTACTGTGGAGTCATTTAGATGGTTATGTGATATATTGATATCAAAATGAATTTTAAAATATATGTTATCTTGGAACACGCTATCATCATAAACACTAAAAGAGGTTGGATGATAAACAATCCATCCATGATGGATTGTGGTATTGTTAGAAGTAGATAATTCATTGTTGTCATCCACAAGGAACTATACATGATTTGTTTGGTTTTTATCCCTCCATTTAGAGTTGAAATGTTCGTGTCAAGGGAGTTAGTTTGGCAATGGAAACTTCTGAAACACTACTTTCAATTAGCAGCGTATGTTAGGCAAGGGACGGCGCCAACTTGCTGTCAAGAAAAAAAAAACTTTACTAGGTGGTTTGGTAGAAAAAAAGTCTGAGATTAAAAAGGTGTTAGTGTTTTTTTTTTAAAAAAATTGAATTTATTTTTATATTTATTATTTTTTGTGTTTTTACATTATTTTGATGTGCTGATGTCAAAAATATTTTTTTTAAAATAAAATAATATTATTTCTAATGCATTTCTGAACGAAAAACACATTGAGATTCGAGTTATGTGATTACTAATATAATGATCATTGAAAGTCTGCATGGTTGTTAACTTCAAAACTTGTGAGATTAGTCGAGGTATATAAAAGGTACCAAACATCTATATTAATAAAAATAATAATAATTAAATCTACCTAATCCACTTAAGAGTTTAAGTTAACTAGCAATTTGATCAAATAATAATTATTTTTTTTATCAAACAATATTATTTTAATCATTTTTAATATTTTTTAATTAATCTAGTATTTTTTTTTAACCTGTATCCATCTTCTAATCAAATTTAAATGTATAATTTCAACTCAAATTTTAAGTAAAATTGCACATGTTGTCACATGCACATATCCTAACATACGTATTCTCCACTTCATCATGGCATGTGATATCAACATTCAAATAATTAATATTTTTTCCAAAGCCAGGGGGGGCGACCACCTTCAGCCAAAAAACAGGACATGGTCATTGCATGCCTCTTCCAACTTCCATGCCAGTCATCAGATTACACCCAATCCAACAGTCCATATTGCTCCACGATTATACCCTACAATCCTTTGATTCACCTATCTTGTCATGGCTTATATGCTTCCACGATTTCCATGCATCCATCGTCCGATTACAATCAAATCTAACGGTTTTAAATCACTCTGCATTTTACTCAATGTGGCATTAATATCCCGCTCTTTTCTCCCACTCTAAAAGCCATTAAAAACGTTTTCTTCTTTCACTCTGATCTTTAAAGAGAAAAAAAATATAGAAAAATGCAAGAACAAGCAAACAGTTCAATTCCTGCTTATTCTTTTCCGTCTAGCAGTGAGAGATCTTCAAGTTCTGCTCCTCAGCTTGAACACAAAGAAGGTCTTATTTCTATCTCTGTTTTTTTTTTTTTAATTATATATTTTTACTTTAAAATGGAATTAAAGCAGTTTCTTTATTAGATTTCATTGCATTTTTTCAAATTTTATTGTTTTTCTTCGTTATTTCAAATAAACTTTCAAAATCTTCATCTGAGTTTCTTGTAATGAAAGTTTTGCTTTTCTGCTGGAAATTACTTACAGTAAAGTCACAGTATTTTATTTTTATTTATTTCTCCATGATCTTCAAGTATCTCAAAATTTTCCAATCTGGGTTTTTTAGAATCATTAATTTTCTCAACTGGGTCTCCATTTTTTTCTTCCAATCACTCATTAAGATCCCTTCAAGATTGAAACTTTCATATTACATTGTTTATGTTTAGATTTTTTATTTTTTTTGTGTTTCTCTCTCTTAATTTTAGGTATGGAGAGTGATGAGGAAATAAGAAGAGTGCCAGAGATGAGCGGTGAACCGGCCGGGACATCAGCCTCTGGCAGAGAGACCGGCTCAATTGACGGTCCGGGCAGAGTGCAGCCTGCTGGAGAGGGGCAAAGTCAGAAGAAGAGAGGAAGGAATCCAGCTGACAAAGAAAACAAGAGAATAAAGAGGTAATGGTTTGATTTCACTGCTTTACCCCTTCTAGCCGTTCATTGTGGGGCTCAGAACCAGACGAATATCTAGATCGTGTTGATTTGGTGATAAATAGTGTTTTGTGGGGGCTGGTATTGGAAATTCATCAGGTTGTTGAGGAATAGAGTATCAGCCCAGCAAGCAAGGGAGAGGAAGAAGGTTTACTTGACGGAGTTGGAAACAAGAGTTAAAGACCTGGAAAAGAAGAATTCTGAGCTTGAAGAAAAGCTTTCTACCTTGCAGAATGAGAATCAAATGCTCAGACATGTATGTTTCCATGGTCCCATCTTTACATCATTTTTGTCTTGCAATAGTGTGCTTTCTACCTTGATGCGTTTTAAGAGAGAAGAAATTGAAAATGAAAGGCATGACAGAAGAAAGAAAAGTATGTTCATGAACTTATCATTATGGGAGCCCACATGAGGCATATGACCATATCTTTAGATATTTTGTTTGGTATTTTGTTTTGGCTGCTGTGGTGGAATTTTAGGCCTGATAAAGCAAGAAAACAAATAGATTATTTTAACAATTGAGTATATAGCAACTAGCACACCACTTGGTCACGTCCAATTGCCAATAATGTCGTAGCATGTGCATTTGAACGTCATCGTTGTCAATTACTGCCCATTTGAATATCTGTCTTTCAAAACCTTGCTGTATTATGAATCTTTTGACACCTGCCTACCATGGCACAGTAAGCATGGGAGCTCCTTGGGCTCTGAGAAGACCTCTAGCTAGTGGTGGTGGTGGTGGTGGTGGTGGTGGTGGGCCAATAGGCTCCATCCATCATCTGCAATAGGGCTGAACTGGGCAAACAAATACACCATCTGAATTTTTCTTAATGGGCCTGTTTCTGGAACCCGATTTATGGGTGCATGACTTGAAAAATCCCGATGGCATCCAAAAACCATACTGAACTGTCTGGTCACTTGTGGAGGATGTTTTTATTCTTCGATCATGAAATGGTTTTACTTTTTGTTGCAGATACTGAAGAACACAACAGCAAGCAGGAGAGGAGGCAGCAATAATGCTAATGCAGATGGTTCTTCGTGAAGAGAAATATGCATGCAAGAGTGTGTAGACTAGGGATATTTTCAGCAAAAAAAACATGCCTCTTGTGAATTGTCGTGCATGGAATATAGGACCTTAGCAAAGCTTGATCCTGAAATATTTTATTTTACCCTCTCTTAAATCTGGGCATCATCGCAAATTCATTAAATTTTAGAGTTTCCTTGTCGTGTGTGCTTCCTGGCTTGCTGGTTAGGGTTGAGTTTTCGAGAATTTATTTATTTATTTATTCTATTTAAATTTTAGGGCACCATCGATTGCATGTGAGGTAAATTCTTCCACGTGAATTCCGATTCACTCCTGGAAAAAAAAACAATTGCAAATTGATCCAGTGCCAAATTCAGGAATCTGAAGGAGAGAGGAGGGGAATATGGAATTCTATCCCGCCATTTAACTGTCACCAGTCCAACCATAAAAAAAATAATATCCATTTCCTTTCCTTAAAATATACAACGAAAGAGCGAGATCAAAGACCCATGTCCAATTTCTGTATACCATTTAAAATATATTAAAATATTTTTTAAATAATAATATTAAGTGTGTCAAAAACATGAAAAGTAATATAAATTAGAAAAAAAATATATTTTTATTAAAAAACACGGTTTTACCATACTCCTGAAAGGAAGATTGGGCTTGCTAAAGACTCCTTGTATACAAGGAGGGAGCTGATTCAGGTGAGGTGTCATCGTGCGTGTAGTCAACAACGACACCTTACAGGCTCTGTGCTACAAACACAGATCATACCACAGGCACATGTTACAGCATGAAGAGGAATCTATGGAAAATGAAAAGGATGAAGAAATTAAACCTAATCGAATGAGATCTCTCATATATATATATATATATATATAAAGCAAAATAATTGATGATAAAGGGATTATTTTCTATGTAAATGGTATTATAAGAGTATAAAAGGAAAAAAATAAGAAAAAAGACATAAAAATTAAATATGTTAAAATCTAGTTTTATTTTATAAGAAAATAAAATAATATTGTTTTGAATTGATTTATATCAGCTTCAATTAGCTAGTCTATTACATGATGAGACTATGTTTGACAACTTTAAATTTAATTGGGGATTTAAAAAAAATACAGAGTAGAAATTTCAATTGAGTTATAAATTATTGAGTGAATTATGGGGATGAAATCTAAAATTTTATATTTTTTCCAACAGAAAAGCTCTAAATTATGAAAATAGACCATCTTGGATGATAAAATCAATTTGGTAATTTCCTCAAAAAACAAAAAACGCCACACCAATTTAGATCTCTTGACATAATTATGCCAAACACATACAAAAAAAAAATTCAATGAAAGAAAACATATTGGTAGAATGAACAAATGGGAGTCCACCGACAGCCACTGGAGTAGAAAACTCAAGCTACCGACAATAGCCGGTAAATCTGGGCACAGCCTGTTAACAGCAAAAATCGTTTTCAACTATTATTGTCACTTTCTTGACAAACAATGGTCCAACAGACAGGCACTGATACGTGTCTGTACGTGATTGGTTTTAATTCTCGGAAGTCATGATACAACGACTACTTTTGTGTGGGCAAAACAAATCATATTACAGCACGTTATCTACCGTACGGAAATTAGTACACCAGTCCATCATTTAAGGGGGGTGTTTGGTAATGTTTTTAGAAAAGTGATTTTGAAAAAAATATTTTTATTTTTTATTTAAAATAAAAAAAAAATTAGTATTTTTAGATTATTTTGATATGATAATATGAAAAATAATTTTTTAAAAAAAATAATAATAAAATATTATTTTAATATATTTTAATTTAATAAAAATAATTTTAACCATATTCCAGAAAGATATTAAATAGGAAAGGGGACGTTTTAGCTGTTATGACGTTACTCCAGCCGAGTGCTCTTCGGCTCCAGCTTATGCTTCTCGGCTTCCCAATCCACAGCCTCACTTTTCCATTGATAAAGCCCCCTTTTGTTATTCGTGGTTAATTTTAAATTACTTTTTATTTTTTTTTAGATTATTTTGATGTCAGGTTAAAAATAAATTATTAAGAATAAAAAAATATTATTTTGAAATATTTAAAAAATATATTTTAAAAAACAATCTCTATTTTACTCTTTTAAAAAATTTATTTTGAATGTAAACACGTTTAGATGATCTATATCTATATATAAATATATACATAACAAAATCTTCAAAAACACGGTGCCCTATAAAAACAAGCACTGCCAAAATAATAATAATAATAATAATAATAATAAAAAAACAAGGTAAGAACTAGTGTAATGCTAGATTTAGGTTTCACATCGAGACTAATTTCATTCCTGCTTTAATTATGTTGATAAAAAAATAAAAGATATTATAGATTTTACTTGTGCAATTTGAAACATATCTAAATTTATCAGCATGCAAGTAGTTAAAAAATCATATTGGATAACTTTATTTGAACAATATAAATTAGACACCATAACGCTGAACAATAAAATTTAATTATATATTTTTACTCTTTGTTTAAAAAGTATTAATTAAAGTTAATTACTTCTTATATGTTAGAAAATATTTTTAGAATAAATATTTTTCAATGAGTTGAAATTAAATTTAATCTTTTAAGAGGTGATTCACTGGGAATTATTTGATACACCAAAAATCACATTTCTTTTTTCTTACATAAAGATAGGCCTCATGAATAAATTTTATAATATATTTTTATTAAATAAAAAAACACATCCGAGGTAAATGTTGATCTAGTTTTAATGTAAATTTAAAATGTAATAAATCTCCTAAAATAGTTAAAATAAAAGCAAGTTGAGATGAGGTTCTACTTTGCCGCCATATGGTATGTTGATATTGTTTTTAAAAATATTTTTTATTTAAAAATATATTAAAATAATATTTTTTTATTTGTTAAAAATTATTTTTGATATCAATATATGAAAATAATCTAAAAACATCAATATTTTTTAATTTAATATATATAAAAAGAACTTTTTAAATTTTTTTTCAAAAATATTTTTAAATCTAATAAACCTTTTTGTATCGGACGGCAAGCCAAGCGGGAAAGAGAAACTTTTTTTATCTTACATAAAAAAAAAAGAACGTAAAAAAGAAGATAATAAAAAGACAAGCGCTCATAAGTCATAACACTAGACTGACAGAGAGCCAGCTCAGACTAAGCTCACTGGAAGAGAAAGAAGAGGCAGAGAGAGATGTCGTATTGAGTGGGCGAAGACTTCCACACTACTCATTACCTTTTCTCTCACAGGTTCATTTCTATATCTCCATGTTTATTTGAAGAAAAGAGGGCGTGAATTGATTTCGAGAGAATTAAGAAAAGATGGAAGCAAATGCGGGTATGGTTGCCGGGTCTTACAGGAGGAATGAATTGGTTCGGATTCGACATGATTCTGATAGTGCGGTTTGTCTTCTTTACTTTAAGTTTGTTTTTCCATTTATATTTTATGGGTTTGATTTGTTTTGGTTGCATTTCTGTGTGTTTTTGTCGATCCGAGTGTTGAATTTTGCGATAGTGATTTTTTTTTGGCGGGGTTTTGTTAATTTTTATAACTATGCTTTGTTCTGTTACGTTGACTAACAATCACCTGATCTAGTTGTCAGTCGCTGTGAATATGAATGTCCAGTTTGATCTTGTTTCAGCTCGATTTCTTTTAGGAGATTTGGCCCCATTTGTTATTCTTGGTATCACAGTGTCCTCAAGCTAAGATCAGTAGTAGTTTACATCAGTGAGATTTTTTTTAAAGGCAATTTTAAACAAGACCTACTTCTATAAATCAAAGGACGCTACTGTTTTGGAATTTTTATTTATTTTTGAGCTGGATTCCTTGATAAAGTGACAATTCCGACTGTATGGCTTCAGATAATGTTTATATATTTTCTACTTGGGATCACTTGAATGCTTTAAGCTATAACAGGTTCCTCATGTCATGTAAAATTCTAAAAGGGCATCAATTCCAATGTCTAGTATGTCAAGAAGAAAGAGCTCTGTTCAATTTTCTTGATTTCATCTTATTTAAGATGTTAAATCCTATGAATTGATCTTGCTTCCTCTTCTCTTGTGGAATGTTGGGCTCATAATGTGCCTTGCTTTGGGTTTGATTGCTTCATTTAATGTGCCACTAAATTCCCAAAATTGATAGCTGTTAGGTAACTGAAGCTGGGAAATCTTTGATCGAGTACAATTGTAGAATTGATGTTTATTTTATTGCTGCGGCATTTGAAAATAATATATTAACTTTCTGTATGCTAATCTGTGTTTTTTTGTGGAATAATGAAGCCCAAACCCCTCAAAAATTTGAATGGACAAACTTGCCTTTGTGGGGATAATGTTGGAGTCACAGAGAATGGTGACATCTTTGTTGCTTGCAATGAGTGTGCTTTCCCAGTTTGCCGTCCTTGTTATGAATATGAGCGAAAAGATGGGACTCAATCTTGCCCTCAGTGTAAGACTAGGTATCGAAAGGCACAAAGGTTAGCTTGTATGTTCGTTCTACTGTTGGGTTATATTCTGTTATGCGGTCTTTTTGTGATATATCAAATAGCTGGAATCTTATGGATATTTCAGGGAGTCCTCGAGTGGATGGAGATGAGGATGAAGATGGCGTCGATGATCTAGAGAATGAGTTCAATTATGCCCAAGGCATTAGCAAGGGAAGGAGTCAGTGGCAGGGTGAAGATATAGAATTTTCTTCATCCTCTAGACATGAATCTCAACCAACTCCCCTTCTCACGAATGGGCAGCCGGTATGCAGATTAACCAATTTATGGTTCATTTACATGCACATTCTGGGAAATGCAAAATAGATAGAATAACAATAAATGCTTATACTTACCCACATTATTTTGTACATCCTTATGGAATTTTAAACCTTTGTCCAATTAATGTGTTTTGGGCATTGATGCTTGGTGGTCCAAGACCACAAACACGGTTTTAGTTGTGGTTAACCACTGTCGGTGCTTTGATCATTTTTAAGCCCATCATACAGGTTCACAAAGTAAAACCACAATGCCAAACAATATATTCTTTGTATTACAAGTACAAGTTTTGTGCATTGAGAGCTTCCATTTTCTTGTAGGTTGGGTCTTTCTTGTTTTCTTAACTAGAAAGATAATTGAAACTGAATCTTCTACTGATTCAACACGTCCACTTCTCTCTGGAAAAGAGAATTCATGGGGCATGTCTCCCTTTTAGCGAGAAATTGACATGAATGTCAGGTTGCTGGTTTTGCAATATCCTGCTTATATGGGTGCTGTATTCAGGTTTCTGGTGAAATTCCCTGTGCCACACCCGAAAATCAATCTGTAAGAACTACATCTGGTCCTTTGGGTCCTGCTGAAAGGAATGTTAATTCATCCCCTTATACTGATCCAAGGCAGCCAGGTAGTCAAGCAGCCTGATTTTGAGTATTTATATTTCACTCTCGTGTGTATTGCTTTGAGTTCATCATGCTGCCTATTGCTACAGTTCCTGTTAGAATTGTGGATCCGTCAAAGGACTTGAATTCTTATGGCCTTGGCAATGTTGACTGGAAGGGGAGGATTGACCGTTGGAAGCTTAATCAGGAGAACATTGTCATGCACTTGACCAACAGATACTCTGAAGGAAAGGGGGACACGGAAGGCACTGGTTCAAATGGAGATGAACTTCAAATGTGAGTTCCCTTCTTCAAGAGTTATCCTGCATCATTCCTTCCTCTGGAAGCATATTCCTTACAACCTCCCATGTTGAAGCATGGATTTGCTTTCAGATTCTATTAAAAGTATGGACTAATCTTCTCATATGCACTCAATTAACGATTTTGTATCTGCATTTCACTTTTTGTGTCACAGGGCTGATGATGCTCGACAGCCTTTGAGCCGTGTGGTGCCCATTTCTTCATCTCACTTGACTCCTTATCGTGTTGTAATCATTTTGCGGCTTATTATTTTGGGATTCTTCTTACAATATCGTGTAACTCACCCAGTGAAAGATGCATACGGTTTGTGGTTGACATCTGTTATCTGTGAGATTTGGTTTGCCTTGTCCTGGCTTCTGGATCAGTTTCCAAAATGGATGCCTATCAATCGTGAGACCTACCTCGACAGGCTAGCATTAAGGCAAGTTAAATGCATTGTGTTGGTAAATAGATCTTGGTTGAAGGTGTAATTGTTCTTATTGCTTCACTAACAGCATTTTATATCTTTTGCAGATATGATCGTGATGGAGAACCATCACAGCTAGCTCCTATTGACATCTTTGTTAGTACAGTGGATCCCATGAAAGAACCTCCTATTGTAACAGCAAACACTGTGCTGTCCATTCTTGCTGTTGATTACCCTGTCGACAAAGTATCATGCTATGTTTCAGATGATGGTTCAGCAATGTTGACATTTGAAGCCCTTTCTGAAACTGCAGAGTTTGCAAGGAAGTGGGTGCCTTTCTGCAAGAAGCACAATATTGAGCCTAGGGCCCCCGAGTTTTATTTTGCCCAGAAGATTGATTATCTGAAGGACAAGATACAGCCTTCTTTTGTGAAAGAGCGCCGAGCAATGAAGGTGAGTCAAGAAGAACAGCATGCCTTCTTCTCTAACTTTTGTCTGCATTTCACATGGATTAAGTGGGCTCTGGTGTTCTTTTACTTGTTTTAAACAGTATACATGAGATTGAATATAATTATGTGTCGTTCTTTTACTTGTTTTCAACATTATTCATGAGACTGAGTATGAGTATGTGTCACAGAGAGAATATGAAGAATTCAAGGTGCGGATCAATGCTCTTGTTGCCAAAGCGCAGAAGATGCCAGAAGAAGGTTGGACAATGCAGGATGGAACTCCATGGCCTGGAAATAATCCCAGGGATCACCCAGGAATGATCCAGGTATTATAATCCTACCTACATGTATTCATACTCACCCTGCTTTTGTTTGTTTTTTCCCTACAATTCACCCTTTCTGGCATATGGTGGAGAGCAGGTGTTTTTAGGTCACAGCGGGGGGCTTGATACAGATGGAAATGAGCTACCTCGTCTTGTATATGTTTCTCGTGAAAAGAGACCTGGATTCCAGCATCACAAGAAAGCTGGAGCAATGAATGCACTGGTTTGTCATCTTAACCTATTGTATAATTTGTCCCTTGTTCCAATTTCTAAAGTACGTTGATATTCATCACAGGTCATGGTACCATTTGAGTGCTGATTTTTTTGTGCATATCAAAAAGCAGCTGCTTATCTATCTTCTCTCTATTCATTTTTCCCTTAAATAAATGGAAGTTTGCACTTGCATGTACCATGGTTTGGTTCAAAATGATTGATTTTCAGAACTTAGAGACCTGCACCACAATTTGTGTGCTAAAATTAGAATGTTTTCTTACTTGGTCTTTCTGTTGAGTAGATTCGAGTTTCAGCTGTACTGACCAATGGTGCCTATCTTCTGAACGTCGATTGTGATCACTACTTCAATAACAGCAAAGCTCTTAAAGAAGCCATGTGTTTCATGATGGACCCTGCCTATGGAAAGAAGACATGTTATATACAGTTCCCACAACGTTTTGATGGCATTGACTTGCATGATCGATATGCCAATCGCAATATCGTTTTCTTTGATGTAAGTCATAGTTGATCTATCATCAATCTAGAAAATATTCATTTCTGTGCAATGTTGTAATGGATGGCTCATGTTTTGTCATTGTATCTTGCAGATCAATTTGAAGGGTCTGGACGGCATCCAGGGGCCTGTGTATGTTGGAACTGGTTGTTGTTTCAACCGGCAAGCCCTGTATGGTTATGATCCAGTTTTGACGGAGGAAGATTTGGAACCAAACATTATTGTAAAGAGTTGTTGTGGCTCAAGAAAGAAGGGAAGGGGTGGTAATAAGAAGTATATTGACAAAAAGAGGGCAATGAAAAGAACTGAATCCACCACCCCCATTTTCAATATGGAGGACATTGAGGAGGGTGTTGAAGGTTGGTTTCTACAAGTTTTTTTTTCTCACCTGTCCTTTTCGATTAATATCCTGTACTAGCACTGCATCTCAGTAGTTTAGTTTATGATGGAGCATGGTCGGTCCTCATTTATACGCGGTCACTAACATTTTGATTACCTGGAATTGTCATATACATTAATTATTTACAAAGTAATGTAAGTTTCATTAGACAATGCTAACCTTATTCTTGTATTTCATGCCATGTGGTAATGATAAACTACAGAACACCCCATTTGAGATTGATGATGATTTTGATTAAACTTGATGGTGGAAACTACAAATGATTACAGAAAAGTTTACACAGCATGTTTTATTAACTACATTCCTTCTCTTTTGCAGGATATGATGATGAGAGGTCACTTCTTATGTCACAGAAGAGTTTAGAAAAGCGTTTTGGTCAGTCGCCAGTTTTTATTGCAGCTACCTTCCAGGAACAGGGAGGCATTCCACCGACAACCAATCCTGCAACTCTTTTGAAAGAAGCTATCCATGTTATTAGCTGTGGATATGAAGACAAGACTGAATGGGGCAAAGAGGTCAGTCTTTACCTTCAGTAGTAATTGGTTAATCCGATCAAGTTTTGTTTATAATTTGTTGGCTAATTCTTTCTGTCATCGGCCAGATTGGATGGATCTATGGTTCTGTTACTGAAGATATTTTGACTGGGTTCAAGATGCATGCTCGTGGTTGGATATCAATCTATTGCATGCCTCCCTCGACCAGCATTTAAGGGGTCTGCTCCTATCAATCTTTCTGATCGTTTGAACCAGGTTCTTCGATGGGCCTTGGGATCTATTGAGATTTTACTGAGTAGGCATTGCCCCATATGGTATGGATACAGCGGAAGATTAAAGCTCTTGGAGAGGCTAGCATATATTAATACCATCGTGTACCCACTAACTTCACTTCCACTCCTTGCTTACTGTGTACTTCCTGCTGTTTGCCTTGTCAGTGGAAAATTTATTATTCCTGAGGTAAGTGACAGTTTCATTTCCTTTGGTAACATTTGATCGTACGATTCAGTTCTTAATTAACAAACCAGTGATTTTGCTGCGATTTCTTTTCAGATAAGCAACTACGCTAGCATGTGGTTCATCCTGCTTTTCATTTCCATTTTTGCTACTGGAATACTTGAGCTTAGATGGAGTGGAGTCGGTATTGAAGACTGGTGGAGGAATGAACAATTCTGGGTCATCGGTGGCACATCAGCTCATCTCTTCGCCGTCTTCCAGGGACTTTTGAAAGTACTTGCAGGTATTGATACCAACTTCACTGTCACTTCAAAAGCATCTGATGAAGATGGGGATTTTGCAGAGCTTTATGTGTTCAAATGGACATCTCTTCTCATCCCTCCAACCACAGTCATTTTCCTAAACATGGTGGGTATTGTTGCTGGTGTGTCTTATGCCATAAACAGTGGGTACCAGTCATGGGGTCCTCTCTTTGGCAAGCTCTTCTTTGCTATCTGGGTTATTGCCCATTTGTATCCTTTCCTGAAGGGTTTGTTGGGTCGGCAAAATCGTACGCCAACAATTGTCATCGTATGGTCCATTCTCCTTGCCTCCATTTTCTCGTTGCTATGGGTTCGCATCGACCCCTTCACCTCCGACTCCACAAAAACTGCCGCAAATGGCCAGTGCGGCATCAACTGCTAGATCGTCTCGGGATCATGCTGTCATGGCAATGCCACCTCTTCTCAGAACCTACCCTCATGTATATATATATAACAAGAAATCAAGCTACTGAACAATGCAATTAATTTATGTAGAGAGGGTTAACCTGAAAGGTGTACTGCTGGGAATGCACAGTGAAGGACATGAACACATTAGAAGAAAACCCTTATAATTATATATGATCTTTGTTGCTGCAAAAGGTGTTTCGGTGTTTCTTGACTCTTCAAGTTTGTTCATGCCATTGTTGTGCAGCTTCATTTTCTCATCTTTTGGTAAAAGTTTGTAGAAATATCCATCCATTGTCTAGGAGTTCTTGGCTAAAAAATTCTTTCTACGTGCAGGACTGCGTATCATGGAATTTTAATCTACAACACAACTCTCTGATTGCATCTCATCTCCTTATGGTAATCAATGATAACTAAATACTAATATTTATTTCATAAATTTATTTTGAAGAGAGAAACACGAGAAGAAAAAATCACATGAACCCAATAAAATAATAAAACTATTTTCACTCAGTCTCATTTTTTTTTATTTCTCTCCTTTTCATTTTGTTTTGGGCTCAAATTGAACCTGGACCTGAAATAAAGCTAGATAAAGAATGGGTGGGCTTGGGGCAAACCTTGTCATGAAAACGACACCGTATGATACGAATGAAAACCCCTAGTTAAGGCAGAGCAGAAGCAGCAAATCTTCGGTGTTAAGGGTTTGTTGACTATTTATAGACAAAAAGAAGGAAAGCAAGAGAGAGAGAGAGATTTGGGAGGAGAAAGTGACATTAGGTTTTTTCTCTTTCTAGAAAAACAGTGTAAGCAGCAATGGAAGTAATAACAGAAGGTGTTAACAACTTAAACATAGCAGCAGCAGCAGTAGCAGTAGCAACAACAGATTCAGCCAATAACAAGAAGAACCGAATCCAAGTTTCTAACACCAAAAAACCTCTTTTCTTCTACGTTAATCTCGCCAAGGTATTACCAAACCCTCCCCCTTTTCTATTCTCTAAATTATTGTTTTTCTGTTTACTGTTTTTGCTTTCTTTTTTTTTGGATGGTTTAATGAATTAATTCGATCTCTGTTTTTTTAATGGGTTTCTTGTTATCTTGAATGTTTTAACTAATTTTAGGGATTTGTTGCTGTTATGGACATGCGTGGGTCCTGTTCTATTCTTGTCTTGGGTTTTTCTATTTAGTGTTTTTTTCTTGGCTCCGTTTTGTTGCTGGAAAAATTGTGGATGAGAGAATAAATGAAGAAGTGAAGCTTGTGTATGCGTCCCTATTGTTGCTTTAGAATTATTTGTTTTTTTGTTAAAATATGGTTGGCTCTTTTGATTCTGTTACTGATTCGTGTTGGAATGCTTAGTCTGAGGGTTTGTAATTTTAGCTCGGTAGAGTGAAGGAAAATGGATTTTATCCACTGAAGAAGTGTTTGTGGTTTTGTTTAGCTGTTTAATGGCTGAATTTTTGCAGAGGTACATGCAACAGCACAATGAAGTGGAGCTTTCTGCTCTCGGGATGGGTACAGTTCCTTTAGCTTTCATCTGAGGAGTTTACTTATTTATTTTTTAGCGGAGGCTTTTTGGGTCTGTTGAAATTGTATTTTTTGTTGATTCCGTTTCATGGTTGAGTTAGCAAATTGGGGGATTTATTTTTTTAACTTGGCTGGTTAAAAATGAAGTCTGATTTGACCATCCACTATTTAGTCACGAAAAATAAGAAGGGATTGCTGCGCAATATAGTCATACTATGTACTGTGGCAATATAGTCAGATAAGTAGTTTAGTGTTATATTTCTAGTTATGGGAGAGTTTGTTGAATTTGATTTTTATGTCGTTAAATGTGCAGCTATAGCCACTGTTGTTACCATTGCTGAGATCTTGAAGAACAATGGACTTGCTGTTGAGAAAAGTGAGATCTTTATTCTTTTCTTATTTTATCCTTTACAATGGACTTGATGTTGAGAGCTTGATCTGATGACTTAATTTTGTGTTGTGCATGTTCAGAGATCATGACTTCCACAGTTGACATGAGGGAAGAAACAGGAGGGCGTCCTGTTCCAAAAGCAAAGGTAAATCATTAGCATAACCTTTTGTTGGAATACATCTGTCAGGTATGCTGTTGGGATGCAGTAGATAGAATCCTCTCAGATAAAGATTTCACCAACCTTCAATTTGGAATTGTATCTGCGTTGCTCTCTTTGGAAAACCAAGGATTGTTAACATCTATATATTTACTAGTAACAACTCAGTACATATAAGCGAATGCATTTTTAGGTTTGTTTTAGAAGATGGAACAGGTAAGAGTGTAATGTAAATAGGGTTTTGCCATATCTATTTTCATCAATTGCTATAGACGACAGGGGATGTAGATCTAATCATCAGGCAAGAGACATGGCTTATGGTTCAATTGATCAAATCTGCACTGTGATGAGGCCTCCACAGAGGGAACCCTCTCGTGTAGTATTTGTACTGATATGAGCAAGCTGCACTTCATTCCTTGGCGATAACTAGTTTTTTAGAGTTTGAAAGACTTGACCTTTTGGATTTGTTCTCTTGCAGATTGAAATATTGCTAGGGAAGACAGAAAAGTTTGATGAGTTGATGGCTGCTGCTGCTGCAGAGGAAGCCGCAGCGGCAGAGGAGCAGAGCTGAACTTGAAAGGATGAATTTAGCTTGTTCTCTTGAGTTCCTTTATTATAAACACTTGTAACCTGCCTATCCTGGATTGGAACTATCAAGTTTAGAAGCTTGTGATGATATCTCTTCTAGGAGTTTTTGTAATAACAATGCCTTTGCAAATTCAAAATTCAAATTTGTTTCTGAGTTATATGCCTTGTGGAGCACGAACCTGGTTTCTATTACTAGCTGGCCATGTTGGCACATCACATCTGCGCAAAAAAAAAGCAAGCCTTATTACTTGTTTTCATGGGTCTGCACAGAAAAACCAAGAAGCCCTCTACTTATTTCATGGTCAAATCGAAGCTGAGTTTCCCCACGAGCGAAAGAGAACACCTTTTACTTGGTTTGGCCTGGCGCCGCATGTCTATGGGTCGAATCTGGCAAGGAATGCTCATTTCAAGTCAAATTGCATGTTGCCATTTCATTCCTCCAACGAGCCTAACGGGATTTGGAAATCTCAGAATTAACCATGTCAGATGTATAAGGTGGGAAGAGGTTAATCAACCAAGTGTTCAGAGTGGCGATCCAATAATGTCAGCCGAGCAATATCATTTTTCAAAATGCAATCGTTCGAAAAACCAGGAGAAAAAGGGTAAACAAAGGCGATACATGTTTTCTGACCTCCCAAACAAGTTTGCGGGACCGTTTCCTAAACCAAAAATAAAAACCTCAATGGAGACAAAAACCCAAGATAAATTAACTTGGTATATAAAAAAATGCTGCTATCTCGATTTTCCCTTTTGCTTTGACAGAAAAAAGCTCGAGTCATTTTCTCCTTTTATGCTTCTTCCTCATCCTCTACAAGTATCTTTTTGCATGCTTCATAGCACATGAAAGATATCCCAGCAGCAGGAACCAACTTCATGCAACTGGGTCCCAGCCCCTTATACAACCCCTGGATGCCTTCTTGTTCCAGTATGCTAGCCAGAGCATGGATCACATTCCTGTATACTTGTCTTCCGCTGAGAGCTCCTACCTGCATGTGCTTGCGGGCAACTTCAAGAGGGAAAGTTGCACTACTTGATATGGCACCAGCAGCAGATCCGATTAGAAGAGTTTCAATGTTGCCAATCTTCTCTTGCTTATAAAATTTTCGGTAGGCTTTCCGTAATGTGTCGTAGGCAAAGTAATTTGCTGCAGCATATGGAATAACTCCGATAAGGCTGGGGGCAAGACCTCTGTAGAGCTCTCCAGGGCCCTCTTCACGGAGAATTTTCAAGAATGCATCTACTATCCCATTATAAACACCTCTCTGCAAAATACATCAGACCCCATGAGATAAAGAACAGCATTCACACAAGATTTCAGTTTCTAGTTTAGGTTTTGCACATACCTGTATAGTTAATCGTGTCTTGACCAACTCGAGCGGGTATGTGCACAAAGTAGAGCTCACCCCAGCACATGCCCCAGCAATTAATGATGCAGGAATTGGAAGTTTTGGCTGCTCCCCAGGTGCAGGGGACAGCTTCTTGTTTACCGTATCATATGCAAAAAGCTGCAGACACAAAAGCCAGTTACAAGCAAGATTAAATACCTTGAACTGGAATATTGCTTTGAAAATGCAGAAGATGCATGGCTTATTTATCCTTCTCTAATTTAAAATGAAAGGGGACAAACGAGACTGTAAAAGGCATTGTTAATTAACAGAATGATGGTTCTAGAGACAGCTGATATCTATCAGTCACTTGTTTGAAGTCCATTCTTGAAAACAGAAGGTTGTTAATTTCACAATTCAAACAGAAGGTTGTTAATTTCACAATTCAAACAGAAGGTTGATAAGATCAATCTTTGCTTATGCCAGAGATAAAGCTGGCATCTAGCTCACCGCTTGTATTAGCATTTTAAATTTATTAAAGATGCTCGGGAGTTTTCCTAAGGTGCAAGATATCTGAAGCAGAGATTAGTTTTCCTGCAATTATCTGGTAGTCCATAGTTTGGACTGTGATAAAGTATAAGAGGCTGTCAAAAAGGGGGAACCTAGACTTTACCCATCCACTCAATTTTACCTAAACCAATCCAGCTAGTGCACAAGCAACGTGTTAGAGTTAGTTACTTGAATACTTATGAAAATAATAAAGTCTCTTCTTTTGAGAAAAAAAAATGCAAGGTAGATTATTGTAATTTAAGCAGGGACCGCCATTTGGACCATTTATATTCATCAAACTAATCGTTTACAAATTCTTATTGATCGTGCGTGTGTAATCTCAAAATTAGTTTTGATTCCACATTACTATTTTCAATCATACTTGTATTAAAATTTTCATTTCAATTAGAACTAACAAATCTGAATTCTAAATTCACAGCAATAGACAGAAAAAGGTAGCTAATAAGCATTAGCCATGGACATTCAAGCTTCAACGATATAAAATCATCAAAACAATTCATAGCCGAACCAAAAAGTTATCAATGATGAGGCAATTTACAATCAGAATAAAGCACACCTGTGCGAACAGAAAGTAATCATCTCGATGTTGACACTCAGATAAACATATAAAAACAAAAAAAATGGATGACAACAAGAAAACAGAAATTGCTAGCCATCAAATTAATAAACAAAACCAATCAACTTAACCAATAAAATTCACACCAAACAGTCAATTTAACCAAAAAAAACATCTCTTTCGCAGTGTATAATACATAAACCAGAGAAATTTCATTACCTCAATGGCCTTGCTAGGGGCAACACGAATCACGTTAACCAAATTGCCTCTAAACAACCCTTTCCATCCATCAGTCTGAATTATATTATTAAAAACCTCAGTAGTATTGTGTCCACTGCTCCCCACCATCAAATGGGTCCTAATAGTCTCCAAAGGAGCCACAGCAGTCCTTGAGATAGCCCCAGCAATCCCTCCACTAATTAACCTTCTTAATGAAGGGTTTTCAACCTTAATCTTCAATTTAAGCCCACCTTTCTTCTTCTTCTTCTTCTTAACCCCTTCCTCCTCTTGAACCCCGACAAATGACAAGTACTTAACACACAAATCATTGTATAAAGACTTTAGGCTGCCGTTGTCCCCCATACCCATTTGGTTAACACTTGCAAAAAGACCTCCTGCAGGGAGATACTGCACATCTTGAGAGCTATTCCACTGAGACCCCAAACCGGAAATCCAGAGAAACCCATCTCTATTATCATCAAACAACTGGTTTCCACCCCTAGCCATGAGTCAAAGCCTTGTAAACAACCTCTTTTATGCTTTAATGAATACCCAAAAGTCCAAAACCGGATGTTTTAGACAGGAAAAGATTGGATTTTGAGCAAACGGGCACCTAAAAAATCCATTTTTTTAATACTGGAATAAGGTAAAATTGAAAAAAAAAAGTTTTATGAAGAAACCAAGAGAGAGGTTACAGTGAAAACAACAAAAGGGAAAGGAAAAACTTCGAGCAAGAAGAGAGCTAATAATGTAACTAGGAAGAGAGAGGGGAGGGGTTGGTGAATCTCTCTCCTTCTCTTTCTCTGTTCCCCTCTCTATGATGTTTGTTGTGTTACTTGCGTTTTATTCTTATATAATAAAGAGGGGCTTCCAAGGCGGAGTTGAGTTAGGTTTTTGTGTTGTTGGAAAAGTGTAGTGATGGGGAAGACTGCTGTCTAAGGGAGTCTCTTCCTGTTCAAAGATTTTGGGCTTTTTTTCCTCTTCTACTTTTGTTTGTGTATTTTGGTAATTTGGTTTTGTCATTTATGGGCTATTTGGTATTTTTCGAATTTCTAAGGATATTTACTTTAAGCCATTTAAATATTTTGTTCTATATTTAATCAATTTTTATTTTATTTTAATTTAGTAAATGACTAAGCACGCCCCAACTATAATAAAAATTCCTTCCAGTTTGTCCAATGTATTATTTGGTACGTTTTAATTGCCATAATATATTTGATTTTTTTTATTTATTAAAGTGGATGTCCAGATAATTTATGCACATTTAATTAATTTTATGAGTTTTAAAATTAAAAATTATATAAGTCTTCAATAATTATTATATTAGTAATTATAGAGCTCTTTTCCAACAATATTTTAAATACTCCAATCGTTTTTTTTTGTAATTGATATATTTATATATAATAAAAAAAAACTCGTGATATTATTCCATCAAACTCAATAAAAAACATATTTAGCACTTGAGCTAAAATCATTCTAGCGCCAACCATTTAATTTTTTATTGTTGTTTCGAGATGTACAAAATTAAGATAATGACAGTGAGATGATACATTTTTATTTTTATTAAAATCCATAAAAAAAAATAATTTTTAATGATCAAATATTAATAAAGGGTCTGGTGTGCGGATAGTAAAGAAAAAAGGGACGTATTTAATGACCTTTCAGGACCTCAAAAAGTCCGGTGAATTTGTTGTTACCAAAAATAAATAAATAAAATATATATATATATATATATATATATATATATATATATATATATATATATTATGAAAATCCCATCGAGACCCAAACCCACAGCATAAGCAAAGCGGGCCTGCTGGCTCCTGCAACTTGCAACTGAGCATCACAAGCCGTTTCACCTTGTTCGAGGAATTATTTTTAAATCTAGAGATTCAACTAACCTCAAACTCTGACAGGTTTAGGTTATAATAGTAATAATAAACTCAATTCCCATGCTTGCAAGATGTTCTATATATATATATATATATATATTATATATTCAACTAGTTGACTCTGGCTTGTTCTAGTCAAATTTTATACATTAATTCATTATTTTAAAAAAAAATAACAATGTTGTTTTGATTCTTTTAGTAACATGTTTGAAACCTTTTAATTCAATTCAATCTAATGGTTTTATTAAATTTAATTCTTTTAAGTGTTAAAAATTGAATCTCAGATAGATTTAATTTTAAAAAATAGTAGAAGAATCAATCAGAGGTTAATTTTTTAATAATTTTTGGTGAATAAAATATTTACAGCGTGAATGGTCACCCACCTTGAAAATGATTTGGACTGACCCCACCGGGACAAGTTGTCTTAAATAAAATATTGTTTCTGATTTTTAAGTTATGTCATGGGAAGGTAATTTTTGAAAAATTATTAGATAGGTGAAAATAATTTAAATGTGCATATGTTAATCAATTTAATTAAAAAATTAATAGTTTTTCTAACATATGCTCCAGAGACCTATAATTAATGTATTTGGAAAGGTCCACTCATATAATTAATAATACATTTTTTTTAGTTGTATAAAAGTATATTTACAATATAATATTGTTGAGCATGGAAAATTAAATTGTTTTAATTGAAATCAAAATGTGAATAATATCTCAAATTTATAATGAAATCAAGAATACATCAAATGTGATTTTATTATAAAAATAGATGGATCCATGGCTTAAATTTGAAAAATTTTAAGGCTGGTCAATGAAATAGAAAAAAAGAAGCAAATAAATGAGACTGTGTTGATGAGCAAAAACAAAGAAATTTAATTACCTCATGATCCAACCTTGGACTTTATTGCTTTAAATTGTTGGTTATTGTTATTTTCTCTTGTGATTTCGGGGGTTGGAATCAATGAATCAGCACTAGCTTCTAGTTCGTTTTTTGTCATCATATTTTATTTTATTTTGCAAAAAAATCATTATATAGTATTTTTTTAATTCAATATTTGTTTTAATGTTTTAGTATTTCTTTTTCTCTATTTAAAATGTTTCTTTCTTCGAAATTTGTTTTTAACCATTCGATGGATGGATGTGATGAACACGTGTCATTATTATAAAAAATCATTTTTAATTCTTTTAAGTTGGTCTCAAAATGAAAAGGTTTTGCACTGATAAGTATTTACAACAACAACAACAAGGAAATGAAATTTCAAATACTTTGATATCACTGATCCTTCGTTCTTGGAAGGATATGTGATGGATTTGATATATGTTTTTAGAATACTAAAGTATAGAGGATTACATTTCACTAAATATATTATTATTATTATTATTATTATTATCCAATCAGGCCACAAAGGATTTTCAACTTTCACTATTTTAATACCCTGAATCTTTTTCTACCGTAATTCACTCGGGTCAATTCAACTATTATATTTTAAAACTATATTATTATTATTATTATATTTAAAAAATGAGATTTATTTTTTCATTATTTTGGTTTGAGCTAAATTTAGATTAACAGGTCAATTCATCAAACCAAACGGATCAAATAAGATTCTTGTTCTATGTAATAGAATTGAATTTTTTATATGTAATAGAATTGATTTTTTTATAGAAACCAAATGGGAATGCATCTATTCCATAAAAATAACGGGAACTCATCCATTCATTAAAAAATAAATTATTTTTTCAAATAATATCAATTCAATGAGGTAATCAAGTAATTTATAAATAAAATAAACTAATTCGCAATAAGTGTCTGGAAATGAGATTGTTTTTGTTTCCAAGTATAATTTAAATATATATATAAATCTAAAAAAATATTAAATGGTTATTTTTTAATAATTTTGGTGTGTGTGTGTGTAAGTAAAAAAAAACCCTCCACTGCCATGCCAATTAAACACGAACTAAGCACTTGAAAGTTAGGTGTCCTGCCAAGTTGCCACCAACCCTGCTTGCTCAAGCATGTGTATTACCCACATTTTCCATGTTTTCTCGACAGATTTCTCTCTTACAGAACACCAGATTTTCCGTAGATGGACATTTGCTGCATCTGAAGCACAGTGTCCAACAAAATGCCAGTGAATAATACACACGCAAAGCAGATGATAGAAACTCGGAAATGATGGGAGATTATCATGCCTTGATCGTATAGAATCACAGATGATCACTGGGTCTTCCATTGAAGATTTTCTTAGACTTCCATTGATGATCACATAAGAATTAAGTGCTTCATATCTCAGCAATAGCCAAGAATCATGTGACACCGTCTTATGCTCATCATGAAACAGAATTTAACTGGTCAACACATGACTCATATTGCTGGTAAACAATGATAAATGTATTCTTTTTATTCTCTTAGCTTTGCGATGTGGCCACCATTGTCAAGTACAACCCCAAAAAACAGAAGCTCTAACCATGGTATCCATAACCATAACAGTAATAGTCCTCAGCTTACTCGGCAATGAAATAGGCTCTGTTCTTGGGGATATCGGGACTGCTACTTCTTATGAACCACCATATTTACGTCAGTAGATTTCCATGTTTTGCCTTTACTGTTTCTGTCTACAAGTTTCTTCTTCAAACTTGGTTTATTCTAATCTGCGTGCAGCTACTAAGTGCAATGGTAACAGAGAAGATCAATTCCCGCCGGGGAACTTGTTTGTCTCTGTGAGTGAAGGCTTGTGGGATAACGGCGCTGCTTGCGGGAGGCGTTACCGGTTGAGGTGCCTGAGTGGAAATAATAAGCCGTGCAAGGACGGAACTGTTGACGTTAGGGTGGTGGATCTCTGCAGAAAATCACCATGTCCTTCAACTATTCTCTTGTCAAGCGATGCCTTCTCTGCTGTGTCATCCTCCCCAACCTCAAAAATCAATCAATGTTGAATACATCCAGTACGTGCTCCCCCTCCCCTCCCCTCCTCTTATGAACTTCCTTTCTCACTCACATCGAAACTGTTCTTGCAGGATATGATGGAACAAATGTTCCCCCGAACTGTATCAAGCAATCCGACAGATAGAAGCTGTGAAGGGAAAATGGCGTTTCTGATCTGATCTGATTAAGATACGTAATCCCATTTCTGATTGTTCCATGTTGTAATATGAATATCTATCTCCAATGAAAACTCTGATTATTAGATAGATGGCACATATAATTATACTAATAAAAGCAATGGCTAATCCACAATCAGAGGCTAGCACAGATGATAATTTTTTGGAAATATTATGCGTGGGAACTCTTCTTCCCAGGAAAAGTAAGGTGAGCTCCCGTGAACACACAAGTTTTCACTAACCCACGAGTGGAATATGTTTTGGCACACAGTATGGTAACATGGTCAAAACAAAGCGACGGTGATGATCCTTAAAAGGAATAATATTAGATTTTATTGTCGGTTATTTTTTTATAAAAATATATATTAAAATAGTATTTATTTTTAAAAAAAAATCTAATATAGCACGTCAAATCAACCCAGAAATTTTAATTTTTAAAAAATTAAACAAAAAAATATTTTTTTTAATAAAGTCATTCAAAACAAATTCCGACCGTAACTTTAATATAGGAAGAACAAATTCCCACCATCATCTGTCATGTTCTCGCATGCCTACTGCTTAACTTTAAGATCTGTTCTTCTGGGTACCGTAATTTTAGCATCAATAAAAACATATGTTGCGTGAGAATTTAGCTGGGGATGTTTTAAAATATGATTTTTATTTAGAAATATATTAAAATAATATATTTTTTATTTTTTTTAAAATTATTTTTTATATCAAGATATCAAAATGATCTAAAAATATCAAAAAAAATAATTTAAAATAAAAAATAAAATTATTTTTTTTCAAAAATACTTTTAAATTTTAAAATATAATGACAAATATCTCATTATTCAAACCTTGCCATGGAGTGAAAAATACTAAATTTCCCCAAAGTCAACAATTAAGCCTTGAAGTCAACCTTTAAATTTTAAATTTAATTTAAAATAAAAGTATTTTTTTAAATTTAAAAACACTTTTTAAACATTGAAAAACATTCCATCATTCAAACCTTGCCATGAAGGGAAAAATACTAAATTTCCCCAAGGTCGACAATTAAGCCTTGAAGTCAACCTTTAAAAATTCAGACCAAAGCAAATGTAGTTTTGCATGATTGGACACTATAATAATTTAACTTCACGAGAAAGAATAAAACCTCAATCAACTAAACAATAGCTAATTCACGATGGAGTGGGAATATGAAAATCATTGTAGAAAAAAAACCAGTTAATTGATCCGATAAACTTTTTAAACCTTAGTTAATATTTGAAATTCAAAACCCATGAAATTAAAAATTCGAATTCAGTTAATAATTTCAAAACATATTAATTGAACCAAAAACATTGCTCAAACTTTCCTTGTTTCCGTTAAAACATTGTCGGCTCTCAGAGCACCATCCACGTGCTCCTTGCCCTGGCCTTAGCCTGGCCAGATCAACTCCCGATCAATTTATTAATTTTAAACCTAAAACCAGTTTAATTTAATATTTTCTGTGATAACATATTTGCATGGATACATTTGGTTTGAAGTCAACATACACGGGTGGGCATTCATAAGTTTGTTTTTTACGACAAGCTTCATTTGAATTTAAATCAAAGATGAGAATTGAAAGCAACCTAACTTAGCATTTGGGTCATCAATTTTAAGTAATTTTTAATATTTTGTGTTGCAGTCAAGAAGAAAAATAAGAGGTAGCTTATCAAGTGTAGTGTAATCAAGTGTTGTTTTTTAAGAAGATGTAATGGTGGTTAAGAAGATATGCTTTTTACATCTTATAACTTGTATTTAAAAAAGTATTTATTAAATTCTTTTTAATATATTAAACCGAGATAAAATACATCTTTAAAATCATCTAAAAATTAGTATTTACTGACACATAACATAATTCAAAGATTTCTTTTATTATAGAATTAAAAAAAAACTCTCTTCAACTATAAAATAATTATTAAAGTTTTGTGTCATAGTTGAAAAAACAAAATAATCTTCCTTAGCAAGTATAATATACAGTCAACTTCAAAAACAAAATCTTGATACCTCAAAAATAATTTATATTGTTTTGTGTTATAGTAAAAAACAAAAAGATTTTCTACGCAACTCTAAAATAATTACACAGTTTTGCATTTTAATTTTTATTAAGTTCATGGCTATGGCAGATGGAGCAAGAGAGTAAGACACTGCTGATACAAATCAACAATACGCTCACTACAGTAACTTCAGAACCACAATCTTGCAAGATAAATTCTCAGTGCTTATTCTCTAACAACAAATAATCAAATGAATTGGAGATACGGGGCACGGATGTCATTATTAGAATATCAAATGAGTTAGAAGGGCTAAAAATGAATTACCAGTACGATTAATTATTTCTCAAGATGTTGCTCGAGCTTGTAGGTTGCTTGAAAGAATGTTTCCAAATCCTTGGCTTTGCTTCTGGAAATAAGGGTGAAGACTACGAACCCCTTCCAAATACAAAGGTGTTTGCATTTCGATCAAACGAGAAACCTGCAAAGACAACTTGTCTGTTAATATGATATCCGCTTAAGTATATAGCAAATCATCATCAATTGCCACACACGCTACATAGTTTTAATAATAATATAATCCCCAAATGATATGATCACTGATAAAAAAAAAATTGTAAATAAAGGGGCATAGTTTCCGGATAAGCAGTAAGATGAATGTGGCCTCTCTAAACACCATTGCATGTATGCATGCTGATAGACGAATTATGCCATGAGCAAATGATAACTGGAATACGGCGAGGCTGTGAATTTAAAACCCATGCCCTGCCTGCCATGATAATATTAAGTTCAATTTTCGGATAAGATTTCACATTTATGAGCAAAAAGTTAGCACCCCTGCATGCATTCGTAGCACACCAAATGCTGCATTCAAGATAAACTACCTGCGATATTTCTTTTGGTAAGTCTCGTTAAGTTTTAAATTTCCATTTTATTTTGGATCAACTTGGACTCCATTACCTAGCAGCTTGCTCATTTTACTCATCAGCAATATAGGAAGGAGGCAACTATTGGTATTTTCTGGCATGTGGAAGGGCTCATTAAGTTTCCCAACTTTTATATTCTAATGATTCATCTCCAAGCATACCTATTATTTCAACTCATAAGTTTGTATATATGCGGAAAGTGGAATTTGTGTTGAAAACATGTGGAGCACAACTTACAGCTCTTCGGAAGGCAAACATCTCTTCTTGTCCTGATAGCATAGAAACAATCCCAGATGATGCGCCTACCGAGCCTACATTGCCTTTAGCTAAAACATCTGTGCGTAGTTTGCCACCTTCTGTCTCTGTTTCAAATTGGAAACTGGAAGCCATAAAAGTAACTTGCTCATATAATCATGAAGACATCTTTGTAATAATGCTTAATATGAAATCAACTGAACATTCATCAATGGAGGTTGGTGGCCGGGAGTGATACAAGCATGGTATCATATTTTTATCCTCTCTCAAGGAAATAATTAATGAACGTCACAAACAACCCTGTGTCTGGTAACCACCAAAGGTCAGGTCAATGCCATGAATTAATTCTCACTCGATTTCATGTTTCAAATATCACAAAATTCCATAATGATAGCATATGCTGAGCAATGCTTTTGATTTATTTATTTTATTATGCATGTCACTACAATCCCTTTTATTACCTAGTCCTCTTCTATGACATAGTGTTGATTTTCAGTCAAGTTGTGCTTTTAATTTCCAATTTAGCAATATGACCTTAAAATATAGTGTGCTTCCAGTATTGTATAAACCCTATAATCAATATCAACAATATGGACTCCCGCATAATGTTAATTGGTGAATCTCACTTCCGTGTATGGAGTTCAGAGAAGTCTTTTTGATACCCAGTAAGAACAAACATATAAAAGCATCAAAATATTCTCTTGAAGTTCTACAGCAGAACTCTTTTTAGCCACGGATAGTGGCAACCATGTTGCGCCTGAAACTTCTTGCAAATAAAAAAATTCAGGGGACTTCAATCAATTTGTCAAAAACTTTTGCACCAACACAACCTTCATGAAAATTTCAAGAAATTACATCAACAGCTTTTTGTGTGACTAGCGAAAAAGATAGTATCATATTCAAAGAGCTGCAAGCATGTAATTCACAAGGTACATATAAAATAGGTGCAGTAGGTTTAGAACTTTCAAATTATCCATATTCCATAACTAATATAAAAGCACAAACTCTGGATCAAAACATTTGGTTCGACCAAAACATCCTTGAAAGTTTATTAACTTTATGATTAAAATAGGAATTTGAATACCTTTTTTCCTTGCCTTTTCATATAAAGCTAATTATTAGTAGCTGTGTTAAATTTTCTTTTTAAACTCTTAAAAAATATTCACTGTGTCAGAATTAGAATTAGTTTTAACATTTTTATACCACTTTTATTGATACACTTGCAATGCATGTGCTAAAAATACTAGTAAAAAGAAAAGAAAAACTACCTTTCCAAGTCAAAAAGTGTAGCCTCTTCAGTTCCTTGAAACAAGTCATCAATAGAAGAAGCTGCAGAACAAAATAGGCAGCAATGATGATTGTACAACTCATCTATGAGAGTGATAAATCTGCGTGCCTGAAAAGAAAAGTTAAAATTAGTTATTGATGATGATAAAAAGGGAAGAACAAATGAAATAATGCACCATTGTAGTGTTGCATGATTGTGCAGTTCAATAAAAAAAATCCCATCTCCGCACGCATCATTATATTATGGGATCCCATAATAACAGTACATGTTTTGTATAAAAAGAAAGCATATTTTATGGTTTTATGAATATGATTCAGCAAAGGTGGAAGGAAGCATGAACATTAAACCAAATAGCTACAATTCTATAAAGGTAAAATGTTTTCAGGAAACAAAATATATGCCTAAATCTCTCTCTCTCTCTCTCCAGTTTTCCATCTTCTGTCCCCCCCTCCAAACAAAATTTGTTATTTTCAAATTAATAATCCAAATTTGAATCAAATATTAACCATGTAAATATCAAAGCAGTATATCTATGTTACTTGACCACGTACAAAGCCTATGCTAGGTCTTGCCTCATCAGCAAACATTTTTGGAATCATATTGAATTATATGAGTCTTATATGAACTGCAAACACAAGTTTTACATCTTGTGTTGAAAATTAACAGTGTTACCTTGTCACGGATTTCCATACTCATCAATGGAATATCAGAAATGAAGACAGTGTGATAATGTTTTGCTAGTGCAATATAATCTGCTGCACCTACCTGCATGTAATCAGGCAGCAAGGTATGTGACCAACAAAAGGGTGAAAAGTAACAGGAAGAAATAGAGAACTAATCACCAATGATCTCAAACCAGAAGAGGCATGTAACATCTTGTCTGTCTTTCCATCATACAAGACTGACATTACAAAAGGAAATCGAGTTCTAAGATCTAAAATGATATTGATGAGCAGCGAGAAAATAGTTAAATCAGTAAGCTTCACAATGGAATTTCATAGAAAACCTATTTGTCTTTCAGAAGTTTTTAAATCATGGCTACGTTTCCTTTTTGAGAACCTCTGCATATCTAACTCTCTTACATGAAGGAAATAAATCTCTGAAGTATCATAATAAGATGGTTTCAAATTTTTGAGGAACTCTTTTGCTAGTTCACTATAATATTTAGTGTTCTTCTTCCAGCTCAGTTGTTGGCTTGTTACATCGATTTGCAAATGAAAATGCCCCAGAGAACTCATATACAACATGAGGGGGAGAGGGGTGCACTGAGTATAAATGGCAAGTTGCATACCGTCCGGCCACATAGATACTCAAACGTGAACTTTGCCACTCCATTACAGCTTTCAGGAACATCCAGCACTCTGGTTTCAAAACAAAATCACATTAAATTTGATAAGAACAGTGGATAGATATCTGAATACAGCATGTTTGGGAAGTACCTCCCAAACATAACTGGGATAGTCTCAGAGGTGATTTGTCCTCCCAACTGATTTGTGACCTGACACCACATTTTCTCAAACTGCTTCAGAGTGCTGCTCTCCAAAGGCCAGAAGTAGTTAACCTGCATCACGCATCTATAATCTCAACCACTAGATACATATAAATGCTGAAAAACAGACAGACAATTTCTACTGTACTTTTCATTTCAAAGTAGTTTCCAGAAGAGACCATCATTGATATTGTAACCTGAACTATTATAAGTACAAAAGATACTGAAAAGAGTCATTGAGCTGCTAAGGAAAGACCATTCATTTATTGCAAAGGGGAATGTGGTGCTAAAAAGAGATGAATAACCATAGATCAAGTACCAAAAAGGTGGGAGTTTAAACTCAGATGATGAATAAAGAAAATCAAAATATATAACAAATCAGAGGTGATGAAAAAATAGGATTCACCTAGCTAACCACAGGCTCTATTAAGCACTTGGCCTTCTTGAACATGGCAGAACAAGTAAACATGTAGAGGGGGAAAGTGATATTTGTGGTAATTACTGAAACTTCCTTGTTAGAAGGAAGGTATCTGGTATTTTCTATGTTTCCATTTTCGAATTTAAAGAATGTCAAATGAATTATCTGATGAAGCAGATCTAGAGGACAGATAAATTGACTGGATAATCATCCGATCAATTAGAATTAGAACTGCTTATCATCTTACCTGGTCATTAGATCTTTGTGCTATGCAACGGCGATAATCAATCTCACTTCCAATCAGAATTATCTCACAATGCTCCTCCAGCTTCGAAACCAATTTTTGAAAGATATCTCGCTGCATGCCATCCTAAGAAGCAACAGGGGCAGATTAGACCATGGTGAACAAAATTTCCCATGCTTTAAAACAGTATTTGATTTTTGCATTGAAGTTTGGAAAAAATCACTGGAAGATATCACAATAAAAAGAAGATTCCAGCTGCAATCCAGAAATATGTCAGGTAACCATTATTAAGCTACATAAACCTTAAGAGGTTCTCACCCAAGGACAACAAAATTTAGAGGAATGAATATGCAGAAAAGAAAGGAAATGAGAATACAAACCTGATTTAATTCCCTCGGTGCTCGATTACTTGTGGCCACAAGTACTGTTCCAGTAGACAGCAATCTGCTTAGAATTCCGGATAAGGCCACAATAGCAAATACATCAACAGTCTGTAATATAAAAGCAGAATTTTTAATTCATAAAATGAGTTGCAAATTCAATTGGCCATTTTTTTTCCGTAACGGCTTCTCACAAAAGATGAATACCAACTTTCAATACTCCCATATTGGATTTGTTGCTAAAATCTAAATAGGCAATCCAAGTAGAAATTTGAAGAAAGTTAACCACAGATTACCAAAACATTCTACAAGATGCAACAAGATTCTCAACCTATGCCACACCATAAATCGATTCAATATAAGGCAGATAAAAAACAAGTTCAAAATTATGGGATAGAAGGATGAAAGCATCAACACTTTATGACTGACAAGGAAAAATAAATGATTATTTTAATAAATTTCTCAGATTACCTGTATTTCATCAAAGCAAAGAATGCTAGCCCCTCTTTCATCTGCTTGCTGGTCTATGAGAAACTCATCTGCTACAGCAAGAAGAATGTTTTTCATATGCACATCTTGCTTATATCTCTCTTCAGCAGCTAACCACTCCTTGACTTTCATATCAAAGGGTAGATTTTCAATCCAACTAGATATGTTTGACTGCAAAGATTTTCCCTGTACTTGATTCTTCCAAATCTTATGCATATGTGCATTTATATTTAGCATAGCCTGCAAAAAAATAGCACAGCAAAATAGAACTTTTATTTACACGGAGTAGCATTAATGAACAGCTCATAAAAATACCAGTAATCAGTCTCCCGTTGACATACAATACATCCAGAAGCTTTAAGGAAAATCACAGGCTTATTATCATCTGAACAAAGTGAAAAATTTTGACACATTAAACTCTCCAAGCTCTCCTTTTCGCTCCCTATCCCAATACACAGGTGATCATAAGAAATTTCACAACATCATGAAAGCAAAACAAGAAAAATCACCTCATGAAAGTGAAACCTTCTTCGATGTTTCACCATTCCTTCAGTCGCACTGTAAAACATATCCATCAGCATCGTCTTCCCTACACCAAATAAATCATCTTCGTCAGTTTATTGAATTAATATGAACAACCAAACAAACAAACAACAAGCAAATACTACTTCAAACTCCAACGCACAAAACCAGATGAATAGCCTTAGCAGCAACATACCACTCCCAACATTGCCATAAATGTACAATCCTTTCGGAGCTGGAGGAACAACCGGCCTACGACCAACAAGTGAATTCAACTTCCTCTCTCTATTTAAGTATGAAACCCACCTGCCCACTCCAGGTTGTATTTCTGCTCCCTTTTTCCTATTCAAAACATGTTCCATTACAAAAATTCACATAATTTACTAAAAAAAACTCCAGAAACTCTATGTCTAAACACAACAGAATTCACTGAAAAAATAAAAAATAAATACAAAAATTTGATTCCTCCAAAAATAAAAAATACTGAAAATTGATAAAAAAATATCTCAAGAATTCTATTCCTCCAAAAATAACAGAATTTACTTGGGGGTGGGGGGGATTCCTCACCCGAAAATAGCAAATTTTTCCAAAATCCGATCCCTCTGCTTGTTCATTGACATCCAAATTCCTCCGCCGCCAGTTTCCTGCTTCTCCTTCGCTTCTTTGACCAAAAGCTTCAGCCTCTCCTCCTCCCTCTTCTCCTCCCATTCCGCTAACTTTACATGATAATCCTCCATATCTCTCTCGTATTGTTGTAATCTAGAAAGCAGTTTCTCTAATTCAAAAGCTACTCTTTCCTGGTACGGATCATTCTGTAGCTTCCCTTGCTCAACCAAATTCTTGTACTTCTCTAATAGACTAGGAGGAGAATTAGAGTGAAAGCGAAGGGAAATCGAGTAAATCTTGTTAGAGATTGCTGATTTTTTAACAAGCCCTAGTGACCTTAGTGAAGGAATTCCTCTCCTCATTTTCTTCAAGCGGTTAATTTTAACCAAATTTTTATTTGATTTCTGTGAGAAGGGAGTGGGAAAGAAGAGGAGAGCTGATCAAGGAGAAGGGGACGCAGAAGGAGGTGGCGACGTGGACGTTAAGAAGGTTAGACACGTGCATGAAATATGGTGGTTTATTTTTAGTATACTACATCCTAGTCCCTGTTGATTTTACCAATGTTCAATCTTATCTCTGTAGTTTAACATTCTTACAATTCCAACTCTAATCTCCAAGAAGTTCTAATGTGGTATGTTTTCGTTAAATAGCAAACGAAAACCAAGACAAGACACTTTTTTTGTTTTTATTTTCTGAATCTTGAGGATTAACTTAATTATCTATCTTTTTAATTATTTATTAATTAAAATCAATTAAAAAAACTCATGTAATGAAGAATGCGAAGCAATAACAAAAACAATTCAAAGCATGTATATTTTTCATATATTTTAATATTATAGAGTATATTGCATTTAGTTTTTAATTATTCTTGAATTGTAAAAGAAGCTTTTATAAACATGTCATATAAATGAAACAAGTTTAGAAAAAAAAGTTTAGTTAAAAAAAAAGATATCAGTCATAATCAAATTCTTATAACGTTATAATATTTAAAGGATATTGATAATTATTGATATGAAATTAGTAATTTTTCTTACTCTAATGTGATGGGATTGTTAAATATATGATGTCAAAAAAAATCCAAATAATTTAAGGAAAAGATTTATATTTTAGATGATTGTTTAATCTCTTGTTCTGTAAATATGATTCATTCTCCTTTTTAGATGGTTGGTAGTTGGTGTTTGATATCTGCAAAACAATTTTTGGATGAATTTAAGGATTTTTAATTGTTACATCAATGATTTTTTTCTATAAAAAATACAATAACATTACAAATAAATATTCTGGAAATAAATATGCAATAAAAAATATATATTATTTTAAGGATACATGACCTATTATAACCAGTAAGTTTTTTTATGAGAAGAAGAGATTAAATTATAATATCGTCTTGATATAACATATATTTGACTCGGCATAGTATAGTAAAAAAAAAATTGACTCAAAATATTTTTTATTTATTAGAATAAAATATCTATAACTTGTTAAAGTATTAAAAATAATAAGTTTAACAATTCTCATACTTTCATATATCTAGACTTAGCGTTTAACTAAGTATGGAGATAATAAATCATCACCCTAAACCTAATTTATTTGGCTAGAAAAGGAGGACCACGCCATTTTTTTTAAAATAAAAAAAAATTATCGAGTTTTTACATTGGAAAATGAGAAAAAATAGAAAAAAGTTATCATTAGAAATATTTAATCTATGAGGTCAGAATACAATATTTATGAATTTAGAAGGACTAGAACAACGTTTGCCACGACGATTAATACCTTTGAAGCAAATTAATACTTTCAAATGCAAATCCAAACCGCCAAAAGGAGCTCTAATCCAGACAACCAGCACCACCTCCCACCACGGCGGCCGGAAATACAAGAGCGGCGGAGCAGAGCTGTCTGGCTCTACTTCAAGCTTGCAACACGCTGTCAAAACTAACTCAAATACACACTCACATTATCAAATCAGGTCTTCAAAACAACCCATTAGTCCTCACCAAATTCACTGCCACTTCCTCTGATCTCCAAGCCATTGACTATGCTACTTCTTTTCTATTCTCACCGGAATCCGATACCCGTTTGTATGATACATTTTTATACAATACTATCACCAGGGCTTATGCCCAGACTAATAATTTAAAGGCAAAAGCTATTGATGTGTATAAGTTCATGCTTGAAAGAAATGTGCCTAATAAATTTACCTATCCTTTTGTTCTTAAGGCTTGTGCAGGTATTGGGGACTTGAATTTGGGGAAGTCGATTCATGGGTCAGTGGTGAAGTTTGGGTTTGGTGATGAAGTTAACGTTCAGAATACTTTGGTGCATATGTACTGTTGCTGTAGAGGTGGGGAAGGAGGTGTTGAGTTTGCACGGAAGGTGTTTGATGAAATGTCTAGGTCGGATTCTGTTTCATGGAGTGCGATGATTGGTGGATACGTGCGAGTGGGGAGGTCTAGCGATGCCATTAGTTTGTTCAGGGAAATGCAAATCAAGGGGGTTTGTCCTGATGAGATTACTATGGTTTCGGTTTTGAGTGCGTGCACAGGTTTAGGGGCGCTCGAGTTAGGGAAGTGGGTGGAGTCTTATGTTGAGAAGGAGAGTGTACAGAAGAACGTTGAGCTTAGCAATGCGCTGATTGACATGTTTGCGAAGTGTGGTGATGTTGATAAAGCAACAAGCTTGTTTAGGAGTACGAGAGAGAGGAACATTGTTTCGTGGACTTCAGTAATTGGCGGTTTAGCAATGCACGGACGTGGTGTAGAGGCTGTTGCTGTGTTTGAGGAGATGATAAGAAGCGGAGTGACTCCTGATGATGTTGTGTTTATCGGACTGCTCTCTGCTTGTAGTCATTCCGGGTTAGTTGATAAAGGGAAAAAATATTTTGATTCAATGAGAAAGGAATTTGGCATTGTACCTAAGATTGAACACTATGGATGCATGGTAGATATGTTATGCAGGGCAGGACTGGTAAAAGAAGCATTGAAGTTTGTTCAAGAAATGCCTATTGATCCTAACCCTGTTGTTTGGCGTACTCTGATTAATGCTTGTCGTGCTCATGGTGAGCTCAAGCTTGGGGAGAAAATTACCAGACAGCTAATCAGAAACGAGCCCATGCACGAATCCAATTATGTGTTACTGTCCAACATCTATGCAAAAATGTCTGATTGGGAAAAGAAAACCAGGATTAGAGAGGCAATGGACATGAAGGGGATGAAGAAGATCCCTGGGAGCACTATGATTGAGTTGGACAATGAAATTTATGAATTTGTAGCTGGAGATAAATCGCATGCACAGTCCAAGGAAATATATGAGATGGTGGATGAGATGGGGAAGGAGATGAAGAGGGCTGGATATATTCCAACCACTACAGAGGTGTTGCTTGATATCGATGATGAAGATAAGGAAGATACTTTAAATAGGCATAGTGAAAAGCTGGCTATTGCTTTTGCCCTTTTGAATACACCACCTGGAACTCTTATTCGGATTGTGAAGAACTTGCGAATTTGTGATGATTGTCACTCTGCTACCAAGTTCATCTCTAAGATTTATAACCGAGAAATAGTAGTAAGAGATCGAAACCGGTTTCATCATTTTAAGAATGGCCTGTGCTCATGTAGAGATTTCTGGTGACAATCTGGACACGGAGATTCATGATTCTTGATGGTTGGCTAGAATCTCACAACAATTTTGGAACATTTTAACATGCAATCAATCTGTCTCATGGCTATTTCATGGATCACACACCTGGTACAAATAATGACCCCGCTAGATATTTGAACAAATTCTGTGGAACACTTGATAGGATTGTTTAGGCCAAAAACTGATCCATTTTGATATTTCCATAACATCCAGGTGGTAGCATATACAGTGGGAGGTACTTATGGTTTGCAGCATCAGGATGAAAATGCTGCTGGCATGAGCTCATCATTTTGCAGTCATGTTTCTGCATTCTTCTCTTTGTAACTTCCAGATTGGGTTTTGGTTTAGACCGGGAAAAAAGATTGTAGTCGTTAAAAACTTACCTGTGTTGTGAATGCCATTTATGTACAAGTCAGAGAATAATCAAACAGAATTGATTTTTCATTCTGTAGGACGCACAAAAGAGGGCCTTGATTCTCATTTATTTCAGTAGATTTTCTTGGAGACAACTTCAAAGACACCTAGGGTTATTTGTAACAGGGTAATACTTTAAATGTCTGGAAAATTATTGTTAGAAAGAAAACATTTCTTATTAAAATGCAATATTTTTCAGTACAGAAATTTGAAAATTCAATTTTCCAGTTTGAAAAATACATGTTAAAGTTTCTCTATATTTTCTTTATGAGTTTTCCAATTTTTTTAGAAAAAAACATGAACAATATGGTTTTTTTATGTACTAGCATTTTTTGGCAATGCAAAATATTAAAATTATTTTTATATATATTTTTCATATTTATTTAATATCATAAATTTAATTTTTATCGTAAATATAATATAAAGTTTTTTTTTGTAGAGTTCATAATATACATATTCATGATGATTTTTAATTTGAATGAAATAAAATTAACAATCTACTCTTATATTATTACATCACAAAAACAAATATTAAGATGATTGATATAAATTTTAGTTTTGATTTTCATAAAAACATTTGTAATTTTGATGTATTATTTTTCAGTGAAATAAAAATCATCTTCAATATTTTGTTAATAAATAAACATATTTTTTCAACTTTTTATAAGAAAAAAATGAAAATGAAAATGAAAATAAATAAATAAATAATTAAAAACTTGTATGATAGTAAATAGAGAGTTGTAATTATATATCATTTTTTGGCTTGTTACTATATCATTAACCCATGTTGAGGGATAAGAAATTTAAGAAAATCAATAAAAAAAATATCTGAATTAACTTGTCAAACTCACGATCTTAGTTATAAGATTGAAATAACTCTTAAAAAAAATATCAAAAGAAATTACAAATTTCAATTCATAATTGGTCTCATATTAAAGAGTGAGATTTAAAAAATAATATAAAAATGATCTAAGTACTCGAGCTATTAGACCCATGTAATCTCATAATTTTTTTAAAAAAAAATTGACTTCATTTAACATAGGTTATTTTTTCAAATCCACAATGTTGGTTGTAAAACTAAGATAATCTCATAAACATCAAATCAAAATAAATTATAAAATTTAATTTTCTTTGTTAGACTCAATGTTGAACTATAAAATTTATTAAAAAAATAAAATTAAACAATAACACAAAAAATTAATTAAAAGCAACATGAGTTAACACATAAGCATTGTTATAGGATCATGAGATCAAAATAACCTCATAAAAAGCAAATCAATATGAACCATGAAACTTAATACTTGGTCAAACACAATATTAAATAATAAAATTTTAAAAATAATCAATTAAAAAAACAAATCAATGGATTAACTTGTCAAACTTACGACCAACTAATGAGACAGGTACAACCCAATAAAAATCAAAATCCTATGATCCTGATAATGAAATCGAGATAACCATTAATAAGAAAAAAAACAAATCAATTTAATTAGGGTTAAAATATCAAAACTTAGAACATTGATCGTGAGACCAAGATATCCCTATAAAAAAATATAAAATTTAATTTTTAATCTACCAATGTTAAATGATAACATTACAAAAACACAAAAAAATAACTTCAATCAACATGATTTAACTCATTAAATGTTATTCTTGAGTCACGAGACTGAAAAAAAAGTAAATAAAAAAGTTTAATTTTTAATCAACTCAATATAAAATTAAAAAAAGAAAAATTAATTAAAAAAAACTTAATCCAACCAAATTAATCTATGAGTTAACCACCAAACTTATGATTCATGTCATTGTTCAGTAGAATAGTAAATATAATATTAGAAATAAAATTTTAAATTACTAAAAAAAGAGCACTATTTAAATAAATAATAATTTATAAAAAGGTACAGATAAAAACACCTTCTGTTTTATTCTCTTTTATGACTATATTTATAGTTAAATTAAATTCCTGACGATGAGGCTCAGGACAACGATTTATAGAAATTTGCCAGTACTTTTAAGGCAATGATCTCCACTTATCGTGTCTGTGGGGTCTCCCAAAGAAAGCAAAGTTGAGAGAAGGAATGAACAGAGCTGAGAATCAAGATAGTCCTTTCAGTTTCACCATCTTACCTAGGATTTGCTAAGTGCTAATAATCTATACGCCATCTGCACGATTGTGATTAGATCGGAAACCCATTATGACAGTACGAGTTGTTTTTCTTTGAGTTTCGAAAATATTTAAAATAATAAATATATTTATTTATTTTTTAATTTAAATTAAAAAATATTATTTTTATGTGATAATATCAAAAATAATATTTTTTTTAAAAAAAGTATTATTTTAATATATTTTCAAATAAAAATCACTTTAAAAACAACCGCATCAACTTTACAACCGTCACTAAGTTAATGCATTAGGTTTTGTGGCATATCAGGTAAAGAGGAAGTGAGGCATCTAGATCCAAAGTGGTTGTCACTGTCATCATCATCTTACATGCTAGGTTTGAAGTTGTAAATGGTTTAATATTTGTACAATTCGATGTATCTTCGTTTTAATACGTGTGATTTGATGATAAAAAACTTGTAATATATATAATAAGTCTCGAATTCGAATCAAGACCTATATTTTTTATATCTTTATAAGAATTTGTCAGGATTTTCCTATTTGGACTTACAAAAGTATACTTTCTAGAAATGAGATTTTCTCGTATAAAAAAAATTAGATTCATCTTAGCATGTATGAGTTGAGGGAGATCAGATAAAAGAAACTTGTATGCCCTGGGCATTTTTCTTTTAAGAATCCCACTTCCCATGTTCATCTTGTTAACAGCAAATGCCATGTCCCTTGTTCTAGCATGGCAATCTCTCTCTCTCTAAGCTTAATGTGTTTGGACTGCTAGATTGATCAACTTGTCTCCATCTCTTGAGTGGAATACGTACAGAAACAGTACAAATTCTCCAATTTAGAACATGAAAGCATCTCTGGTTTTCAAGAATAGCAAAAGGGTGTCCTCTTCTCTCAAAGAAGACACTTTAGAAAAACAGCCACTAGGACACGGAATGGAGAGGGGCTGGGATGTCAAAAACTAGCAGAGATTCTGAGATTTTTGTCAAAAGTTAGGCTATTCTCAAGCTGTTGGCAAAGCATTTGGTGTGATTTAGTCAAAAACATCTTGATTTCCACAAGAGAATGATTTTTGTAACGCTAGAATGAACTGGTCAATAATCAAGAGAAATATCAGTAATTAGAACCAGTCGACACTCAAGCCTTGCCGGTGGGCAAGGTCAAGCCAAAGAATGGGCACGCGTCATTGCCGTGGACAGGTGAATTTGTTTATCACCTGCGTTGTCACCTTCAGATATTTACTGACTTTTATACAAGCAATCCCCCCCACTGAAGTTCTTTCAGAAACAAAATCAAATGAATAGGCTGCTGTTCTACGTGTTTTCTCTGTAAAAAGGCTGAGAAAAGTGATCGAACAATCCTACGTTTTCTCTTGAGTCAATTGACCAAAGAATCATGGGGCATGCAAGGTTAAACTGCTTGGAAAATTCACATTGCCGTGGAGCGCTCGCCACATTGACGAACACCCAAGTCATTGGCTTGCGATTCGTGCACGTCGATGGCCTCGACGATTCATCGGCTTGTCCTGTAGAACATTGATGACTTTGCACTCAAGAAGATACGATGGATTTTCAGTATCAAGGACTCAAGTGGGGCGGGAAGGTTCGGTGTTATGGAAAGGAATGTGCAAATTGTTCATTATCAGATCCCTTTAAGACGCGTTGCAGATGGTTCTTAGAGATATACAAACTCTTTGAAATTCCATAAACTAGGCAACTTAAGATCAGAGTAAAGATGCATATCAGATCCTCGATCGGTGGGAACGGCACATGCCATGCTTTGTAATGATCGGGGATTTTACCAGGAATAGCTTCTACGTTCCAGGAGAGGGGAAGAACTCATTGACAGACAAGACAATTTACAGAGCACACTCCTGCGAATAGCTCTAAGCAAATACATGAAAATGCGAGATGATATTTGCCTACAGAGACTAGCATCATCGATATACTCTTCTTTTTATGTGACTACTGATTTTAACTATGGTTGGAGCTGCCATTTTGCATGGATGATCTCAACAAGATCCATTGCCGATCCCTGTATTTCTTGCATGTTTTGCAACAAACAAGGCAAAAGTGCTCAATTCTCAATGAAGAAGATGCCACAATAGAAGTTGAAATGGTAGATCCACATGCAATTGACCTCTATCAATCAGTTACCAACTCATTTCCTTTCCAGATCACAGTTTAGAAAGATTGCATTTTCCTGTTTCAGAGAACCCTTCTTTATACCTCAAAGAGGCTCAGCTTGAACTGGCAATATGGCACAGATCAAAGCACAATAAATCAAACGGAAAGCAAAATGTGATTCAAATCACAATAGAATACACCTGTGATGTAAACATTGCATCTCCACAACAGCATTGCGTTGAGAAAAATCCACATAGATGAGAATAAATAAGCACTGAAACTTCATCAATGAAAGTTGTCCCTCCATAGACACCGATTATATAAATAAATAAATAAAGTAAGAAAAAGGGTAAAAATACAAGCATTTGAGATTTTTACTCCGATAAAGGACAACTCGGCAAAGCCGATTGCACAAATCTCAAATCTCTAACATTCAACTAGCATATGACAAAGCGAAAACCTAGAACCAGCACACCCAGTGAGCAAAGCAGACAGAAGCACAAAACTCCTCTTGCCTCAACACCAGTCCTCGGTGGTCCATGTGTCCCTTCCACTCTTATTTCCGTACTCTCTTCATCGAATCTTTATAGCTAAATAAACTCTTAATAATGAAAAGTTAGTCTTCAGATTCAGTTCTCTTCGCGTTTCCCTCTCCTTCCCTCTCTTCCAACAACCTTCCAGCCTCCTCATCAGCCTGCTGAGCCTTCTTCTGTGCCTCCTTCGCCTTCAAAGCCTGCAACTTTGCGTGATTGTAATACGCAACACCCAAAAATGCAAGCCCATAGCCAAACAAATTGATGGGGGTCACAGTATCCTTGATAACCGACCAAGAAAAGGCGATCAACAACCAATCCTTAACCACACCAGCCACATTCATGGTCAAAGCCGAAGTCTTTCCCACAAGCAAGAACACGGCGAGATTCAAAGCAAAAGCACACAAAGAATTGGTCCCAAAGATGACAAAATCAAAATGGAAACTTGAAGTCTCCTTCAACACAGGGTATTCCACAAAAATCCAAGGGACAGTCAAGAAAGCCAAACAGCAAGGCGCGACATAATAAAGAGAGGTAATTGGATTCAATGTAATCCCTTTAGAAGTGAGCAAGATTTGAATCATTACCAGTCTAGTAGCCTCAAAAGCAACAGCACCAAGCTGAAGAAAAACCCCCCAAGTATCAAATCTAGCCTCACCATAAGCAGCAATCCCAACACCAACAGAGATTGATATCATATTAGCCATAGTATTAGACTTAAAGCTCTCTTTTTTAAGCATAACCCCGATAGAATAAACAGCAACAGGCATCAGGGCTTTTAACATCTGAATAAAAGAAACAGATAAGTAAATATAAGCAGAGTTAGAAAGCCAGAGACTTAGAGAATATAAAGCACCAATGGGAACAACAGATTTGAGATAGACATCTCTAGACATGGAAACAGGTTCAACAAATTTGAAAACTTTAATGAGAAGGATGGCAAGACTGGAACAAAAAGACATGTGGATCATGGTTAGAGAAATTGGGAATGGCCAATTATACATCTTTTTGTCAAGGATGTATTTGTTGTAAACAATAACAGTGAAGGAAAGGAAGATCCAGATGGCTACATAGGTGTAGGAAAGCAAGATCTTTTTCATAACACTGTCACTTAGAGATCCACCCTTTCCCATTTTGGCTGGTCTGGTGGAACTGCCCTGGGAAGATGGTGGTGGTGGTGGTGGTGGTGGTGGTGGTGGTTTGGGGAGATAGGGTGTGCCAAAGGAGAGGAAACAAAGAGGACAGATGGTGGTGTGGATGGAGAACAAAAGGGTTTGGAGTTGTTGATGTAGGGGAGAGGTTGCAATATTTGAGTGGACTTTTCTAACACCCAGTTGTTTTCTTCTTGTGCGATTCTACTTGTCAGATTTATGGGCTGGGCTTCTTTTTCTTCTCCTGTTTTTTTACTTTCCGTTAATGGTACGATGAGTGCAGTTTTTTTTAAATTATGTTTTAATGTATTTTAAAAATATATTTATTTTAAGTATTTTTTTTAATGATTTTGAAGTGTTAATGCTAAAATATATATATTAAAATTCATGACCTCTCGAAATTGATTAAAGTAACATAGTTAATTTATTGATTTTACAAACAAGATTTAACTGCGAAATCAATAAATTAAAAGTCATGACCTCTCGAAATTGATTAAAGTAAAATAACATTTTTTTTTCGATTCATAACTCAACAAATAACACTTTAAATGGATTTTATCCCCAAAAAAAAAATGCTAGCGACGTTCGATGGTGTTGCATATATTAAAAAAATATATGGGCCACAGATCCGTTTGTCCTATTTATGTATGCACGAGTGGACAACATTCACGAGTGCTAGTAGGATTTATCTATGGTTATCAAAATTATTTTCTTGATTATTTTAGAAAAATAAAATAAAGTAAAATAAAAATAATCTTGATCGCATATTTATTTTTACCGTGGATTAATTTGGAAAAAAATTCAAGATCGCTACATTAATTTAAATTAACTTTTTAATGCAATTATAATACATTATTCCCTGTACAAAAAAAAATCTTCCTGTTGATGGAGCGAAGTTTAACTAGGTTAATTAAAAATTATCTTGATCGCATATTTATTTTTACCGTGGATTAATTTGGAAAAAAAAAATCAAGAGCGCTACATTAATTTAAATTAACTTTTTAATGCAATTATAATACATTATTCCCTGTACAAAAAAAATCTTCGTGTTGATGGAGCGAAGTTTAACTAAGTTAATCATGTTATTAAAATATCAGTTAATTTAATAGAGTATTTTTTATTATAAAAATTTTAGATTGCAAGTTGCATCTTATCAACAAACAAATCCATAAAAACTAGAATAATAAAACATATATAATTCTAAATTTTGAATTCTAAACCTTGAATTCATTAAAGTTTTTTTAATTGCTTTTTGAATGCAATATATCGTTGCATGCTATTAACAAAAGGGTTTTAATAAAGTGAAGATAAATTTGGTAGTTTCATGTCCTGGGTTTGGAAATAAATATGAAAGTGTTTTTGAGAGTACGCAGCAATAAATTTGTAATTTATAATAATATTTCAATTTAATATGAAAGTTTAGGAATATTAAAATAATATATTTTCTAATTTATTCTGATATTAACACATAGAAATAATTTAAAAAATAATAATTTATTTTTCTAAAAACAAAAGTCAATGTCAGAAACTCCCGAAACGCTTTTATTGCAGTAAACAATGGTTTAAGAAAATAATCGAGCAACCACGTGAGATAGCATCGTATTTGGTGTCGTGGTGTTGACTATCCCTGCAAACTACCGTGACGTCCGCGTTGGCCATTGTTAACAAAAAAAAAAAAAAAAAATTATCTTTCCAATAATTACCAACCTTATATTTCTCAAACAAAATAATAATAATAATAATAATAATAATAAATGATATTGTGACTTTTGGGCTAACACGGAGCAAGCTTTTGTATAATGCAAGTGTTAGCCTTAATTAATGGTTTAATTATATAATCTTAAATTAATTGTGCGAGGATTAAGCAAGATCTAGCTTAAATTCCGGCACTATTTCTTGTCTCGAAACCAAACGAAGCGTGCTGGAAATAGTTAGATTCCAAAGCAAATTATATTTCCATTCAATACGCGACATTTATAATTGAGAAAGAGAATATCAAATTGCTGATTTGTTTGGATAATAATAACCAAACACCATGATTGTTCAAGAGGGAATGAATAAAAATTTAGTTGAGAATTGAGAAATATTAATTAATTAATCGAATATCATAAATTTTAATTCGAAGAAAGAGAGAGAAATCCTATATAAATTTGTTTTTATTATTTTTGATAGACCATTACATTTTATTTTCTCTTTTCTTATTCTTTCAATCTTTATATTTAAAATATACTTAAATGAGTAGCAAATGGATGTCATTAATTACTCTTTATGTACAATAAGAATTCCACTAGTCAGCTGGGATTATATTTTCAATGTGTTTTATACTGTGGTGGTTTTTGTGATTATGTTTTTATAAAAATATTTTTTAGTTGTTTTTTTTAAGAAAAATAATTTTTTTTTAAATGCGTATTTCGTTTATAAAAATAAATATATAAAAAAACAAGCTATTTTAGCTTCAATAAAACTAAGATTTAAAAAGCAATCATATATACTAAATTCAGTCAAAAATAAAAATTATTTAACTAAATAAATAAAATTTTATCTATAATTAGATTAAAAAAAAAACAGAAATCATCACAAAAATTAATATAAAAACCACCACAAAAACAAACAATATTAGCTATTATTATCGATTTAAAGTTTGTTGTAGATTGATATTTGGTATCTGTTTAGAAATATAGTCAAAGTTATTTTTTAAAGTGTTTTTTATTCATAATATATCAAAATATACTTTTTTGTTTTTATATCAGTGTATCAAAGCAAAAAAAAATCAATTTTGTTTGCGTTTGGATTTCCAAACACCCTGATATAAAAAAGATACGGTAGAATGATTGCTTTGCTGGTTATGTTTTCTTTCTCGTTGCAAAGATGCATTTTCAAAATCCTATAGAAATATAATTTAATTTCAAGTAATGCGTAAATGGATTTAAAGATATTCATTACAATCTAGTAATATATATATATATAAAATACTAAAATCTAGTGAGACAAGGGCTGCGGACCGGCAATGACTAAAGGATAAGTATTATCTTATCATGGGGTCCTTGATTAGATGGGTGTCTAACTAGACACAATGGTTCCATGGCCGGGGGGGTCTTGTTGCAGTCGTGGTTTTTGTCACGGTTAGCTCGTGTCTTGAATAGGTCATTTGGATCTTTGATTTTTTTGAATTTTTGAAAAAGTTAGGGATTCCCAAACGAAAATGACTAGTTTTACATCCTAAAATCTATTTATTAAATTTAAATTTTATGGTTTGGAGTAGGATAAATAAATTAAACATCAGCTTTTATTTTTATCATGGACTAAATCATGAATATTTAATTTAATTTTTATCATTTAGATTTAATAAATAAATTTTCACACTATTGGAAAAAGTTGCCCCCTCCACCCAATTACACCGCCGATTTTCCTTAGTTTTTGCTCGATGCTCGAGTTTTATCACATAAACGGAAGGTTACAACATAATAAATATATGCCACGTGTAATTATCGTCGTTGCCAAACATTTCTCTCTCTATTAAAAAACAACTAAAAGGCTTCCATATTTTTATTTCTAGACACAGATTGTTGTGAATTTCAACAGTAAAATTATCATTTTAACTCTCAGGTTGAAATTTTTTATCACTTAAATCAGGGGTATTTTAGATATTTCTAGGGAACATGTGTTGTATTTTCACATTGTTTGGGTTTTTCTTGTATTTTCTATTTTAAATTGCATAGTGAAATTACCAATTTACCCTTTAGAGCTGACAAAAAGACGAGGAATAATTGGAAGTGTTTTTAGTTTTTCACATATTCTTGCACAATGAAATTACACAAATACCTCAAAAAAAAAATGAAGGTCTAGAGTTGGGGGTATTGTGGTATTTTCATCACTATTTTTTTTTTGTTGTCGCTTGGTCCAGGAGTATAGACATTTTTTTTTTTTGCTATGGAAATTGTTTGGTCGTTGTGTCACCGGGTGTGCTTCCATGTCCTCTGCCTCCCATTGCCGGGCGTGTCAAATAACAGTAATTGGTGAATCACCGGTAGACGATGTTTAGTTTTTTCTCTCTTTTGTCGCTAAAAAATACATGAAGTCCTTCATGTTTGTGATTGTTTGATATTATTCCAGAAGTCTTCAATGAATTTTTAATTGTTTTCAATTGTGCTCTTCAATTTAAACTGATTATATATGTTGATTTTCATTTTAGTCCTTATTCTTTTGATTTTTTGTTTGTTTTTTGTTCCTTTAATTTTTTTGGTATGCAGGTTTTAATTTGTTTTAAATTTTCCCTCTAATTGAAAGTGGTCATATATGCTACTTCTCATTTTGGTCTTTATTCTTTTAATTTTTTAACAAAATTGCACTGTATTTTTTTTTAAAATCCATTTATTTGTTTTGGTCCCAAATTTTTTATTTGTTTCAATTTTGTCCTTCAATTAGAATTATTTATATATTTTATTTTCATTTTGGTCCTTATTCTCTAATTTTTTTTATTTGGCATTAATTCCATTGTTTTTTTCAATCCTTCTTGGACAATGTTTATTTTTTACCTGTATTTATGCATCTATTATTTTAATTTTTGTTGTTTTATTTTTTACCGTGGTTTATTTTTATTCGATTCAGTCCTAAAATTTTAATTTATGTTGATGATCATTTTAAAATTAATATTTCTCTTTTTTTCTCTTTATTCTTTTTTTTGTGTTTTCTTTTATTTTTATATGTTATTGAGATAAGATGATTTTATGGTTTCATTTATTTAAATTAAATTATAAAATGAATTAATCCTAATACAATAAATTTGATAATTCAGGTATCCGAATATTCTTATTTTTTTAATGATTATGAGAATTTTATGTTGGTGATTTCGTTGAAACCTACTAAACAAATAAATTTATATCGATTTAAAATTCATATATTTTATAGGAAACTTACACTTCACATGAATTCTACACGGATTTATTATTTTACCCAAGTTTATATTATAATAAAAAATCTCATACAATTAATATTTTTTGTGTTAAAAAAAAAATATAGTTCCGACCGAGACAAGGTACAAATAAGTGGATGGTGTGTGTGTCAAAGGCTCACTATTTCATATTTTCTAACTTGTTTCTTGTGAGGTTTTCACGATCTCACGACCTGAGTTATGGGTTACCTATCAAATCAAGTTTTTTTTTTTTTTTGTCTTTTTATAGTTTTTTTATCTTATACTTCAACACTGAGTTGTCTGGGAAGAAGGTGTCGTAATGTTTTTTAGTTTGTGTTTCATAAGGCTATATGAGTCTCATAACTTAGGCCGCAAATTGAAATGATTGACCGAGATGATTTTTGTATTTTTTTAATTGATTTTTTATTTTATTCTTTAATATTATATTGATTGATAATTGAGCTCTATGATTTATTTCAATTTGCTTTTTATTTTATCCTTTAATATTATATTTTTACCGGCGTATTATAATTGTTTAAATACTTTCCAAACAAAGAAAGTCACATTAAATCAATCTCTATATGTTTAAACTTTTTTAATGCTGAGAAATAGATTATCAATAACAATTGAATATAATTTTTACATCCAAAACTAATGAATCCACCCAGCAGCATAGAGTGGGCAAAATGTAGTTTTAACTAAAAGATTGTGCTTTGCAGATGAAACCAAAGAATAAAACTTAACAAAAATCAAACCACACGGATTTGAAGCTTTCTTTAGCTTGTCATTGTTAGAGAATAATATAAATCATATTATGGGGTCTCACTTACAAGCTTAAGCTTTTAGGTGAGATGATTCCTTAACATGGTATCAGAGCCTTATTGACCCAGCGGTCACGAGTTCGAATCTCACCATCCCCATTCTATTTGATAAAAATCAAGCACAAGGTGATGTGGGTCTGTGCAAGTTTCAAGCCCAAAGAGCTTTCACTTGAGGGGGCGTGTTAGAGAATAATATAAATCATATTATAAAACCTCACTTACAAGCTTAAGTTTTTAGATGAGATGGTTCCTTAACAGTCATGACCTCTTAAGTTGATGAAAGTGCCACGCTGCCAAACCCATTGATTTCGAGCGGCACTTTCCGGGACGGGAAGATCCGAGTAAGGCATCACCTCCCGTGATATATATATATATATATATATATAGAGAGAGAGAGAGAGAGAGAGAGAGAGATGATTGGTGGAAAAAAACCTGCAATCAAGTTTTAAATTTTGTAATCAACCTGTGTAGCGATGATTAAAGTGTTAATGCATGGTTAGTGCCTTGTTATTAAAATAGAAATAAAATAGAAATAAATCAACCATCTTATCATGAAATTTTGTATAAGTACGTAGCTATCTGAAATTGACTATGAAAATTATAAAAAAGAGAAATCGGTGGATGGTCATATGGGGTAGGGATCTAACTAATAAATCTGACAAGAGCGTTGAGTGTCTGAAAGTGAAATAATTTTTGTTACAGAATACACTTCCCCTGACACAATATTAATATATGTTTTATTGTTTTTTATATGATTTTAATGGAAGGCTGTGAAGCAATTTTTTTTTATATATATAAAAAAAAGAATCATCTAGCAAAACAAGAAAAAACTTTGTAAGATCCTATTTTAAAATTAATAATTATATAAATTTTTAATAATTATGATCCTATTAATCACAGTACTCTAGCCTTAACATTGTATTCGGGGAAGCATCTGAAACAAATGAAAACAGGTGGACAAGGGACAAGAACAAAATGGTTTGGTAACATATGGAAAATATTCCCACCAGAAAGTACCTAACCAGGTTAACAATTTTGACTTTCTCAACGCATGTGGTCTCCACCTCTAACTCATTGAGCATTCTATTCTGACTGCATAGCCATCGCAAATTTCTGATCCCGACCGTTTTTAGGCCATTGACCACTTCTTTATCGAGACCAAGCATGTGTTTGTTTTTTTTATTTTTTAAAAATAATAATTTTGATTTTATAATTTTATTTTCAAATTAATTTTATTGATGTTTTACAGATATTAAAAAAAATATTTGTTATCAAAATACCAAATAAATAACCTCTTCAAGAATGTGTTTATTTTTGTATTTTTTAAAAATAATAATTTTGATTTTATTTTTTTTATTTTAAATTAATTTTATTGATGTTTTACTGATATTTCAAAAATAAAAAAATATTTGTTATCAAAGATACCAAATAAATAACCTCTTGAAGCAGTACTTTTCACGTACTGAAAGGTATTTTTCAAATTTATAAGACGTGGCCTGATTTGACTGAGTAATATATAAATTAGGTCATGTATCATTAATATTGCGTCTGATTTTAGATTAGGTCATGTATCATTAATTTTTTCAAAACAAAAAATCAAAATTAAAGTTAATTTACCAAACCATGAATTCTATTTTTCGATGATTCAAGAGATTTTTTGTATTATAATAATTTTTATTTTTATTCAAAAGCATGGAAGAAAACATTTGATTGACTGAATAGTTTTTATTTTTTATATTGGAATATGCACGTGATTGTATTTTAAATTTTTATCAATAAAAGTTTAAATAATTTATTTTCATTCATGAAAATCTTCTGGTTATTTTTTTTTTGTAAAAATCCATCTAATTATTTATTCTGCTAAAATATTTTTTTTTAACACAAATTAAAAAATATTTTTTAAAACCACAGATATTAAAGCGCAAAAGATACTCTAAAACTAATAAAAATTACTGTACATCATCAACAGCATGCATGCGTGTATCACTATTTTTTCTGTGTTTTTAATGACTGTTATAATATAAATTCAATAACTATGATAATTAATATTTATTTACAGTTGCAGACAAGGACAGGATTAAATTAATTCCTTTTAAATATTAAACACACCAGTTTGAAAATCAGCGATCTATTTAATATTCAATCAAGCAGAGACTTATTCTTTATACTAAAAAAACTGGACACACAATACTTTTAGATCTTTTTTGACATCGTGTCTTTGAAAAGTATTTAAAAAAAAATATTTTTTTAATTTTAAATTAAAATTTGTTGGTATTTCTAGATTATTTTTATATGCTGATATAAAAAATAATTGTTAAAAAATTAAAAAAATTATTTTAATTTATTTTTAAATAAAAAATACTTTTAAAAAATAATCTCAACAACACTTCAAAATAGTTATTTTTAATGTCAGGTAAGAAAAATAAGAAAAAAACTTAATTAGTTTTAGTAAATGCCTCCCAACACTCGATTCAAAAAATATTTTATTTTTTGCACTGCCACTAGTATGATATACTGCCATCAAGCTATTATTTGCAAAATGCAGGCTGGTATTTACAATTGTTATCCATCCAGATGTAAGAAATTATATATACTTTCGCAACATTTTCATCCATTTATTGCAATACTCCCTTGTTCAATTAAAATGTAAACTCCCTACATGTGAAAATTAATGTATTCCAATTCAAAACATAATTATAAGACCCGGCTCGGGGTAAAGCCATGGAGGGCTGACTTAGTCAGCCATATATATGTGTGTGTGTGTATATATATATATATATATATATTATTTAATAAAAAAAATCAAAACAATAGCGAATTTATAGTGTGTTTCAAGGTAAATTGTGATGATCATAAGTATATACCTGCAAGATCCACGATACTTATACCCTGTTTTTATTTAAAAAAAACGTGCAAGGCGAGGCTAATTTTAACTTAATCCTCGTAGTTTAATTAAAATAATCTACTGCTCCTCGTTGTTGGAAGAAACTATATATTTAATCATATACTCTTAAATCCATTTCTCATAGGACTAATTAATTAATTTTAATAAACTATAAAACTAAATTGAAGTGCCTACGCTTCCATAAATGTCCTCAGAAGTTCCTCCAAAATCTTACACCCTCGTGATTCTGAGATTTATCTGGAAGTAGTAAAGTGACCTTTTGTCGATTGTAAGTTTTCTCCTCCTTAAAATATTCGTATTTCGATGCCTTCTCTAATTTCTACATCCAGTCACTGTCACCATAATTAATTAAATAATTCTGTGGCTAGTTTCTTTAATGACCGGCATTTTTTTTTCAAATATCATTTAACCTCTATCCTAGAAAATAAGTAATTGACTTTATTAGAATAATGTTAAGACAAGTTAAGAAAAAATAAAAAAAATTATAGAGCTTTTGTCGATTAAAATATTTTCTTAACTAAATTACTTATTAGTTGAGTTCCATTTAAGTTATTTATATAGAGTGTCTATTTGGTAGTGTGATTGAAGTTGTTTTTTAAAATATTTTTTGTTTAAAAATAAACCAAAATGATATTTTTGTATTTTTTAAAAATTATTTTTAATATTAGCACATGAAAATGATCTAAAAATACCAAAAAATATTTAATTTAAAATATTGAGCAATTAATATTTAAATTATTTTTATGTCTTTTAACTTAGAAAGATTAAATTCACCCACCTCTCAAACTTGGGCTAAATGAATGCTCACAATAAAAAAATAATTTTTAAATCCATTATAATATGTTTGAGTAATTATTTCATCTCAACATATTAATTGCTCCCAACAAAGATTCTCTAACTAAAGTCTTGGCAGCAAGTAAAGCCCATGACCCATCAATATCTGGCGAAGCCGAATGCATGTGATCCTCCACCCGCTGAACCATAGCTGTCAATGCCTTTTGATCTTTGTTTTCTGACGAGGAAAAACAATACTAAGGAAACATGGTCCAGGGGACATGATTTATGTTTTCCTAGGTAGAATGGAAACCCAAATGAACAACGGGTAAACAGAGGCCCAATTCTATCTCAAGCTTGATAGCCCAGCCCAGACAAGATCATCAAGTCCACCACCAACATCTATCAAACTAGAAAAGAACAAGAATTCTTAAATTTCCTGAATCAAAACCAAAAATTCCCTGAAATTTGCTGAATCAAATCTGAGAGAAAAAAATGCACGGGACAACATAAAATGCTAACTATTTTCTGGAGATGATCTGACTGACTTCGAACTGGGTTTAATCAGGTCAACTAAGTCACTCAAATCTTGGTTAGATCAATCTAAGTTAATATCTTTTTAGATTCAATTTAAAATCCATTTTGAACCTAGTATGTTACCATGTCTGCATTGTTAGAAGAGCCACATAAAACATCTAGAGTCACAATTAACGATGGAACCACCACCTTTTCTGGCCTTGCCACCACAAAAAACCCGAATCTCGACGAAATGCTCTCCCATGTATCCCACTTTTGGACCTTGTAATCCATGTGCCAAGTGAAGAATCTGTGCTCAGCCAGGCAGCTACAATTTTGATGAAAGACACAACACGAGAGCAAACTGTTTGAAGAACAGAATCGGCCACAATTTGTTTCGTTAAAAACCAAGCGAAACGAGACATACAATTTGGAATATCATGAGCTTCTGGTATCAAAATCAGACGATTCAAAAATTCAGGGTCATCTTTTACATTCAAGACTACAATTTTGATGAAAAGTCCAATAAGAAAAAAAATTTGATTTGATGGGCAGAATCGGCCACAATCTAATAATCAGGAAACCATCGATAGTTCTCTTCACTGCATCATTATCCACATTGAATAAAGAAGCTGTTTCATCAAGACTTCTCATTGCATTGCATTGGAGAGGCATGGAAACTACGGAAAGAAATCAAGAAAGAGATCCAAAACACAAAACTAACAACAGGGTTCATATTTACAAGATACGGAGAGCACATTTTCTCTAGTATAACAGTCAAACTCACTTCATGATGACAGCTACCCCAAGCAAACAATAAAAACTACTACATGGGAAAGTACTTCACAAAAGTTTCTGGCCTTCCTCTCAAAGATTTAGCACAAACTTCTTTATTTTAGCAAAATGATAACTAGAGATAGAAATGAGAAAAGGGTCTCTAAGTTCGAGTGATTGGAGGATGGAATTGAATATTGATGATTGTGAAAGGGAAGAACGAAACCATGAAAGATAGTCCAAAGACTTTTGTAGCCATGAATTTGAATGGATTCTTGATCAGCTTGTCCATTTGGATATTGTATTAATCTATATCTAGTTGTAGTATAGAAGATCAGAAAGCGTTTGTAGTCCAACGGTTAGGATAATTGCCTTCCAAGCAATAGACCCGGGTTCGACTCCCGGCAGACGCACGCACTTTTTTTTATTTTCCTTTTGACCCTTTAAAATTCTCAATATTACATTTGGCCTCTAAAGTCTTACAAGTTCTTACTTTCAATCCTAGGGGGAAACTTTAAATTTTCCAACATTTCATTTTGTTCTCTATAAACGAATATTTAATCCATCTTTATATTCTAATTGATTAATTTAATTCTATCTTTACAAAATAGGAATGTTTTTAATTTATCATTTTTGGAAAATAAATTTCTTTCAAAATTACTAAATCAGCTACACTATTTTTTCAGAAAAATCTCACACGAGACCGAACCTTTCTTTCCACTTCTACCTTCTTCCTCCCTCCAATGATCTCCTCCCTTCTCTATTCCTTCTCCCCATGTGACGGTAAAGAATTATCAAGAAACTTCTGTAGATATTGTTTTCGGGGCAGATTCCAGAGATACGCATCGAAATAGGATCCATTTTCTAGAATTCACGTTGATAAAATTTTATGTTGTATAAAAACATGTTCGTGTCGTTAACCAGATACATAACCAGCATGAATTCATCATAGGAAGCCGACAATACAGGATGATACAACGTATGTTTTTCTGTCCTGGTAACTGATATCAGCAATAGCATCATAGAAGTGTCCCGTATGCATATTCATCTCAGGTAAGAGACGAGAAAGAGAAAGAGGTAGTAACCAGGATAGGAAAAAATGACTGATTAGCAAATGAATAGGATCAGGACATGACTACCTTTGGACTAAGCACTGAAAAACAAGCGATGGTTTTATGTACTGGTGCTGAAATGAATGAAATTATTCGGAGAACTAATATCTTTCAACAAATGATTCAAGCAATGGATGAAACCTGCAGGCTGAAATCATCAAGCATTTAATGTACTTGTTGCATAAAATTGGCAAAAAATGAATGCTAATGGTTTTACCAACTGCGAACTAACTACTGTTTTCAACGACTAATCAATAGCTAACAATCAAAATTGTTTTAACTGCTGTTTTCATCTGGTGTTAATGGTTATCTATCATGGTTGTCTGTGAATCAATGATTAGCCATTGCATTGAACAGTAATTTATGGCTAAATGTCAGAATTGTACTTGTCTGATGGTAAAGTTACTTTCAGAAAAGAAGCACCGTGGACTTGAAAGAGAAAATCTGTTCATTTCCTCGAGCGCAAGCTTTTCTTACTGAAATAAGCTATGATTAATTAATTGCAACACCAAGTTATGGCAGCCAATATAGCTCGTAATGCATGCCAATGAGACACAGATAGAGAAGGGTTTAGGAGAAAAGTTGAAGAAACCAGATTAGGAGAGACCTGATATCACAATAGAAAACAAACCTGTGGGCCAAACATTGATTTTATTCTGCAGCAATAAAGGGTGAAAAACAATCCTATGCAATCATAGAATTAGGCTCCCTCATGCGATCTACTCCCTGCGATCATACTTCCGAGCCCATATGTGCTTTCCATTGATCCGGAACTTTGCCACACGTCTCCCGCACAGGATCTGATCAACAGCTGTGACAGTACGCATAATAATTTTTGCATACAGAGGTTGTTCACTAGATTGAGATTTTTCTTGCATTTGAACATTAACAACACAATCACCACAGATACTTGTAAAAAGTTCTGCCACTTCCTCTTTCGTCACAGGAAAACCCCTCGAGAAAGTAAGAAACATCGTCCTGTCATTCTCAGGAACAGCACGAGCAGGGTCCCAGCCCCAGAGTTCCCCCGCAGGAAAATCATTGTCAACAGGCCTTTCCAGTATAGTGACATCACCAAATATTGGATGAGGAAAACCAGGAACAACAAGAGGTTGGTTTCCAACCATTTGTGATGTGCCTGCTAAAACACACTGCAAAATATCAGTGAATATTCTAGCACAAACTGTGTTAAGAGAATTCTTTATTCCGCTTATCGCGGTGAATTTATTCTGAAGGAACATTTCCAATGAAATCTCCTTTCCAATGACTATAGAAGTAAAGGGGAGGCCGCCACCAACCGGTATGATCGGAAAGTTGGTGTATTCTAGAGAATCCAAGCAAAGAGCAGCTTCATCAGCCACGACATTCAACACAGTATCTGCTAGGCTCGTCATTTTTGCCACGACATTAGAATAACGCTTGTCTTCCAGCCATAGCCACACAGCTATGACCAGCAGAGATTCAGCAGGCTTTCTCCTAAGATTTATCACCAATCGAGAAAAGACCTCTCGATCAATGGCATGATAAGCATGTAACTGGTCAACTGTGATAGAGGTCATTGTGGTAGTATAGAGTGTGTGTGTGTGGAATAATGAATAGAAATGGTGTCTGAATTCACCAAGAAAGCAGCCTTAAAATAGCCTAATTTGTTTTTTTTTCTCCATATTGAGTAACTTATTAAGTTCAGGTGCACAAATGTCAATGAGAATCAACTAAATTGAGCAGGCCATAAAAAGCATAGGTGCGAAAGAAAATCCTCCATAGAATTCCTGAAAATCTATAACAAGGCTGCCTGAGACTTAATGCTACACGCGGAAGAAGAACGTAAGCTACACACTCTATTATTACTCTTTCCCTTAATCATCATACACCCTCCATTTACTATTCTCTTCTTGGTTAAATTCTGATGACAGCATGTGCTGGCTACTGAGAGTAGGTTTTCTGTAACCTCCACTGCGTTTCAGAATCGAGAAAGTGACAAGTTACACTCCTGGTTCTGTTGTGGACTTGCCTTGTTTGCCTCCTCCCACTTTAATGTCCTAATTAGCCTAAAGTGGACATTAACTTGCATTTTTGAATCTCAAACTTATCCTGGTAATTCTGGCTAGATATACTTGTAGTTATAGTTTTTGTCATCTAGATCTTTGTTTACCTTGGATTCTGAAACTATTGCTCCGGTCTGAGAAACGAGACTAAGACAGTGTATGTAAGGCATGAAATAGATCATATCAGCTAACTAAATCCAGTTCTGTCCATGAAATTTATCAAGGTTGATTAAATTTTTGGTAAGAAAATAGTCCAATTACAGCTTAATTTATCTCACACTTTCTTTCTTTTCTACTGTTTGCGCACATTGGCATTTTCTAAACTCACAAGGAGTGCATTCAAGACAACTATGTGCCATGGTTAAGCAAATAAAACCGTTCCTTCATCATTATATCTGAAGAAAGGTTCGATTAACATTGCTGTCCAGGTTGTGCTCAGGATGTCTATCACTTCCTGCATTTGCATGCAAAAGCCCTATCTTTGCTTAAACTAGTTTTTGGCCAACCAGGACTCCA